>RAOV01000002.1:0-402500 GCA_009806015.1 Neurospora sp. CHS-2018b
ATGCAGCTGTCAATTTCGGTTGTCAGGTGGAAGTGTGTTAACCTTAATTTTGGAGGAGGTTTTAAGCTTAAAAGTTTATTTTGACGAGACTCGGTCAGTAGAGTTGATGAGGGAGTGTCTTGAGGGGGGCAGTCTGAAGGAAGAATGGAAAGAACTCGAGTTCGAGGGGAGGTGGAGGAAGGTGAAGAGCAGATGAGTGGTGTCTAAGTGACGACCAGAGAAAACGTAAATTTTGAAGAGAGGCAGGCGACAGCACGGGACCATGACAAGATGAACTGAACACTAATTATTTCTAGCTTAGCTACTAATATCATGCCTCATTAGCAGGAAAAGAGTGGTGAGTTTGTTAGGATACAATGAGATACCGTTCCGTTCAAAGCCGCATGCAATCCTAAACCCGTTGACTTCGAAGAAAACAGTTCGCTTATGTCTTACGGACTGAAAAATCTTTCAAAGCCGTAGCGAACGTCATGTGGTCCCGTTCGAGACCGATCATCTGTGTGGATCAAAAAGCCGATAAAACTCCGGGCCTTCCTCGATATCCTACGAGTTACAGTAACGTCCAAGCGCACCTCCGTGGTCCTATGACATCCAACAATGGACTGCCCATTCGCAAGCCAGCACGAGTATTCTCATTGAGTGCGTTAACCGAGTGACCCATGCTACCAGAAGAAAAGAGTAACCAGAGTCCCACTCTCGGCCAATTCAGGACCTGAAAGCCCGTTTTCCCAACGCTGTAAATGCTCCGGCATCTCGTAAACTCCTAGCCAGTATTCGTGATGTATTCCCACGCTTGATTATAAACGAGCCAATAGAGGCAGGACCGTCCAAGGTTTGTTCAACTCTGAGATCTGATGAAAATCCTATTTCCGACATAGGAAGGAAATCCGTCGCGAAGTGAATAAAAACCGTACTGCGAGAAAGAAGTAGATGTCATCCATTGTGAGATGTCACCTGAGATATCAAGACAAGTGGTCTCGTGAAGAGGTAGTTCTGAACCGAGAGAAAACCTTCTCTATGCAGTCATATGCATGAAAGCGAGCCGCTCTTACAATGCGGCAGCTGCTTTTCGTGCCCTTTCCTCTTCACAGTCCTTTTCGCACCTCGCCATTGCTTCGGGACTCAAGTGCTTCTTCAGAACACTCTTGAACTCCTTCTCATCAACCACAGCACCATAGCCAGAGCACTTTGCTTTCTTCTGCAGATCGGAGCACAAGGCGTCCATGTCAATCTCTTGGTTTTGTACACTGGTGCAACTGCGCAATTTGTCCCTATTCAACTTGTTAGTGAAAGCTGCATTTCCGAGGACTCTCTCGACATGGTCATACCAAATCTTGTTGCAATCAAGTTGCTCTCCAAGTCCATCATCTGATGCGTTGACCTCATCAATCTGAGAGATGAGATCCTTCTTCGGTGGTTGTGATTCTGCTTCGGGTTGTGGTGGCAGCAGTCCTGGAGCTGTTGGTGGCAGGTTATACGGTGCCAGGAAATCCGCATCGAATGCATCATTGGTCAACCAATCGTCAAATCCGTTGTTGAGGACGTTGTTCTGAGGCTCTCGGTAGTCGCCGAAGAGCTGCGGATCAAACTGGAAGTTGTCTTGAGGCAACCAGTTGAGAGTGTTGTCAACACCGAAGGTATTAAAGTCTAAAAAGCGTTAGTAAATTCCGGCCTACACGATCAAAACGAACATTAAAGACCGATGAATGCTTACCTGGCTGCCCTGAACCAATGACGCCTGGCTGCTCTTCTCCGATTGTGGCCATCGTATCAACTGACTTCAACCCGGCGGGCGAATGAGTGAGGGGCTCTGGGGAGGTGCCACACGATGAGCTAGCGCCACCCATGTTCGAAGTGCAAGAAGATGGGGAACTCGTTGATGTGCCGGCCCCCGCATTGTACTGAGAATCTGTTCCAGTGGTCGAGAAATTCGCTCCCTCACCGCGTGCGGACTGAGGTGTGAAAAGATCGGCCGAGTAATGGGCCAAGTCTTCCTTGGTTTGCGTATCGAGGCCTATTTGGCCGTAATTGGGTGTAGTACCGGTGCTGACGCCATTTGTGGGTTGCTCCAGTCGGCCTGTTGAAGACAAAGGGGGCGACACAGGGGTTGCCTTCTTGGGTTGATTTGCAAGTTGTGGCCCAGGAAGAGGACCGCCAAACTTGGGGAATTCGAACTGGAAGTTGACATCATTGATATTGTGGACAAATGAGTTGCCGAACGGCATGGCCCGAGGTGAAACCATCGGTGGCCGAGTTGTCATCAAAGATAGACGCTTCTTGTACTCATTGAGTTCATTGCTCATCTTCTCCATCTTCTTGCGAAGAATCTCGTTCTCATGGTTGGCAGTCTCGGAGATCTTTTTCAACTCCTCGACCTTGGTTTCAAGGTCCTTCAAGTGCTTTTCTTTGCGTTCTCTGAAAGCTCGTTGAGCCGCCCGATTCTGGGCCTTGCGTTTCTGTTATTGTCACGTTAGTAGTCAATCCTCACTGAGACTGACAGGATCAATCGACCGAGGCAGGCTTACCGAGCTGGGCTCAGTGGTAAGAGGCTTTCTACCAGGCTTCTTGGCAACCTTTCCCTCACCCTCTCTCCTCTTTGGTTCGCTGTTCTCCTCCTCGTCATCATCCGGATGACTGCGCTTGTCGGGGGACTCTCCATCGGCGGAGCCCGACTTGGAATCACTTGGAGCATTGGACCGATCGTCCGTCATGTGGGATTGATCAACAGAGTCGAAGTTGAAATCGAAGTTGGGATCATGTTGTCCGTCAAGGCCGTAGTCGTAACCGAAATTCGGGGTGTGCTGGAAACCCATAGGGTCGAGTCCTTGGGCAGACGTTCCGTTGTACATTGCGGGTAGACCAGAGAGGTCGGCTTGTGTGTTGGTGGGCTTGTTGGAATTGAGGGCGGCAAACAACAGGCTCTGTTGCTGCGGGGTGAGGACGAGATTGTGAAGGGGGTTCTGAGTCGACGTCATTTTGGCAGTCCTGTGCTCGAGATTGGTGACTAGGAGACAGAGCAGTGGGTTGGATCGAGGAAAGACCTTGGGGTGTTGAGAGGATGGGACGAATTCACTCTCGTGATCTGATCGCTCCTAGCGGTCGGAGCCGCACAGGCGGAATTGTCGAGTATCAAGACCGCGGGTCCAATGGCAATACGTTTAGCGGAGAATCCGGGGTACCGGGCCCAAGATGTACGTATGTCCAAGTCGAAGACTGATGTCGGGGTAGATCAGATGCTAGTCGCCGGTGTGCTAGTACTGGTGACGATAAAAGATCTCTCTTGCGGAGACGATGACGTTTTTGACAGCACCGTAAACTGAGGCGGGCTTTGGACCGGACGGGGACGAGCCACCGGCCACGCAACTGGCAACTTGAAGGCACAAAAACCGTTGAGCGTTGCGGGCTAGGACGGAATACAAAACCGGGCAGTTCCAGTTCCTGTCCAGTTCGCTTCCGCTTCTCTAGTTCAAGACTCAAGGAAGACGTTCGGTGTGAGGTGATGGGGTTTGCCGGGGGTCAAAACGAGAGGTAGGCAGTAGGATGAAAAGTGTCTACTGCAATAACTGAGACAGAAGAGAGGGGACTTGGTCCGAGTGGCAACGAAGTCACAAGAGACGCGGATGTATTTGCACGGAACAGACGGTAGAGGTACCAAGGGGAAGTTGTGGCAGAAGGTAGGTGAGAAGGGGAGAGAAAATTGTGAGTGCCTGGAGTTGTCAGCCGGAAAGGTTGACTGCTGGAGCAGAACCGTTGGCCGCTGCTGCGAGTGGGTGGGATGGCGGCGGACGCTGACTTGAACTGATGGCAGTCGGCCTGACACCTGACTCACCTGGCACTCAGCCTTTCTGATTCCTGTCAGCAATTGGAATAAGGTACACGTATGATCCCGCGGATGCTCCTTTTCTGCGATTGGAGAGGCGAACAGGCTGCAGAGCAGGATTGTGTTTCGTTGGTTCGCTGAGACGATTCAGTTCGGATCTGAGAAGGGAAGGACTCTTGGGCGGTCTTTGGCGATGGAGGGACGAGACTTGGCAAGACTGTCCAAAAGCGGGAGAAAGAGTGGACGCCCTTTGGTTACAGGGCCAAACTCGCAGAATGCGCGATATCCTTAGCTGGGTAGACTAGAATCCATGCGTGGATAGACTAAACCCACTTTTATGCTTAGTCACACTCTGGCAGCCGCCTAGCCGTGCCAGCCGTACCAGTACACCGCTAAATCTATAGCCGCGCATTACTATATTTACGTCGTTATCGTTATTCTTTTACGTAAGGTTATTTAGAGTTATTAATCCAATTAATTATTTACTATAGAAGGCGTTAATATAGTTACTACTACTATAATTACTATCCTTCTAGCTAGCTTTATTATTATACTTATTATATTTACTATTAATACCTAGAGTGTACGTGCCCACCTTGATTTTGATACCTGCCGTATAAGTGCTAGCTATACCTAAAGTATTGGCTATACTTAAAGTGCTGGCTAGAGTATAAATGCTTAGAATTTAGTCTACTTTAATTATTAATATATTTACCCTAATCTTAATACCCGCTATAAAAGTACTAAGGAGCCCTCTACGAAGGTACTAGAAGTAGCGCTATAAGGAGGATTAAAATTCGTTTATATTACGTTACTAATATAACTTATCTACCTCCTTATTATTAATTAGAAGGTAACGGGCCGTCTTAGTATTAGGTTAGCTAGTTAATAGGCGTTGGTAATTTATAATTAAATTAGTTAGAGTTGGTAGGAGTTGGTATATAGCCGTAAGACGGCTATTATTAAATTAATAGTTAAAGAAATAGGGAGGGTACTAAAATTCTCTATAAAGGAGTTGGAGGGTAAAAAAGCGAAGGTAAGGGAGAAGGATAGTAAAAAAGTATAAAAAAATAAATTCTAAATAGTTAGGCGGCTAATTCTAATTCTAATTCTACCTTCTATAATATAATATTTTCTAAAAGGTTTTAACGAAATACGTTAAGATCTATTCGAATAAAGGCGGGGTTTCCTACTAATTCCTATATTACCGTTCGTTAAATACCTCTTCTTTTACCGCTTTTACTTTTACTGTAGCGGCGAAATATAAATATTAGTACCCTCCCCCTTATATTTTATAGTATTACCCGGCGGGGCGCCCTATCTTCGTCGTAAGAAAATATACGAATATTATTATACCGGTCGTAGTTAATAAGTGCGGTAATAGTAGGCGTAGCGGGCTAGGCGGGCTAGGTAAAATTATAATTACTTTTGAATTCGTATAATTTGTAAATTTCCGGGTTTATAAAGTTTCGTCCCGATATTCCTCTTATATATTTAATAAGGTTTGGATTGGGGATAATTATTTTATATTAGCGATTAAGTAAGGTAATTAAATTTCAAATAGTGTAAGTATAGCGCTTATCTTCGGTTATATTGCCTAACCCGCCATTTAAATTCAATTACTAATATATATTTAAATCCTCTTTAAATAGTACTAATAGTAGATTCTCCTATAGTAATTTTAATATAAAGTATTTATAAAGTAGGCTATATTGAATAGTAAATTCCTTCTTATAGTTAAAGTTTAGATTTTAAATTGGGTTTCTAAACTAATTATTATAAGTATATTAATACTAATACTATAGTAATTTAAAAGTATATAGCGTAATTTAGAGAGAAGAATAATTAATTAATTTTATAGATAGATTCTTCGGAGGAGACTTAAAAATTATTGAGGAAGACTTAAATTTACTTTTAATACTAGGTCGTCGAATATCCCCACCTTCTTATACTTCTATAAAAACTCTTATTTTACTACCGTATATCGCCTTTTAAACTCCTACTTTTAAGAGCGGCAGGTAGATTATATATATTTGTATAATTAATTTAATAAAGAGAAACGGTTCTTGAGGAGTCGTTTAATAGCCCTATATATAGATTCGATTTTATTAGTTACTTTAATACTATAATTATAATATTTCGAAACAATATAATTACTAAATTCGTTAATCTATAGGAAGTAATATTAATAGAAGTAGGAGAGGAATACTATAATAAACGATGGTTAATCTAGTAAAATAAAAAATGTATAAGTAAAAAAGGTATATAATTTATTATAGAGGGAGTAGAAGGAAGGATAAATTTATCTATATAATAATAAAAGAATATATAAAAGTGCTAGATACTTACGAGTTTACCGTTTAAATTTATTAACTATTAACTACTATACCCTTTTAAAGTAACCCTTATTATTAATATAAACTACCTACCTTTATACCTTCTAAAACCCCTTATACAAATTTAAATAGAATTAACGAATTGGATTAAAGACTAGTATCTTATAGTTATATAGAATAGTAGTTTCAATTAACGGTTCTTCAATTACCTTACGAACTCCCTGCCTATTGTTTAATTACTATATAAAATTAATAGCGATGGCGGTATCCTCGATTTCTTTTAAGTTATCCTCTTCTAAGTTATTATCGAAGTATTTATTAAATTTATTATCTTTAGCGGTAGTAGCGGGGCCTTAATATAATAGAAGATTAGGGCTATTACTATTTAAATCCCGGGCTATTAGCGGGGGATTTAATAAGTTAGTATTAGGGATTAACTCCGCGCTACTTAGCTATACTTATTTCTTTTTAATATAGTAATTTACGTTCTTTATAATATACTATACGTAGAATTGGTACGGTACGTCTAAATAAATAGTAATAGCGGCCTTTTTAAACCCTCTATTGAAATTACTAATAATTATATTAAGTTTAAGAATTTTATAATCTTCTTAGAGCCCCTTTAAGTAATTAAATAATTATTAGAAATCTTTTTAACTCTCCCTATTCGAGAGACCGAAATTAACGTTAAAATTATAACTTAATATATTGATACTAATAATATTAAGGAAGGGAAGGTTAAAGCGGTTAACTTGCAAGGAAAAAAAAGGGGTTAATTAAATTAAACCCTAAATATTTAAATCCGAATAATTATAATAAATATAGGTAATAATATAAAATTAGTATATACTTTATATATATTATCGACCAATAGTATATAGGGGTTCTTCTTCTATATTTCTATATACTATTCGAAGGTCTAGAATATTCGTATAACCCTTCTAGCCTCATTATATTTAACGAAGTATTTAATACTATAGAGGTTCTTATAGTTATTTAGCAAATTGATAAATATTTTAATTAAAGTATAAGGATTATACTTTTGCTAGCGAATATAATATTGAATGTTCTAGACCTCTAAAGTAATAATAAAGATTCGAAGACTATATAATTCTATTACTAAACTATTATTAGCGATTTTAATAAATATTATAATATTATTATCGTTTTCGAAGGTACTACTTAAATAGTAGGCGATTTACTGTACGCTTATTCTAGCTATACTAAACAGCCTTTCGATAATTTTATTAATAACCTTTTTATAATTACAACGAATTTATTATTAATAAACGATGTTACTAGTAAGGTTAGCGATATTAAAATTGTAATTATAAATATTATTAATTTCTTTAGCGAACTTGCTACGAACTAAGGAGAGCTGGGTTCGTAATTACTATTCTACCTACTAACAAAGTCGTTAGGAGACGAATTCGTCTTGAGAGAAGAATCCGTTAGTAACGGATTTGTCAAAGGGATTAATGCCGTGGCGGATTCGTCACTAAGGTGACGAATTCGTTTTGAGGAATTATAGTCAATTATAACCTAGAATTTATATTAATAAATAGTTTTACTAAATAAATATTTCTAATTATAAATAATAATTAATTAAATAGGAGAGGAATTCGTCTTTAAAGAGACGAATCCGTCCTAAACTATTATTACTACCCGGAGCTATATTAGTAATTAACTATGCCGGATTCGGCATAGCTAGGCACTAGTATGCTCCGGCCTAGTGCCTCCTATACTATAATATCTCCCGGGGTATTGGGAGATAATTATAGGACGGTCGGTTCAATTATTTAATTATTTTATATATACGTTTAAAGACGTCTTCGGCCCTGTATCGGAATCTTTATTATTCTTCCTATTAATAAGTGTTTTACTATATTTATTAGCCGTATACTATATATTTATATTTAGTTAAATTTGTTAACCTAAATACTATAAGGTTATTTTAAGCCGAAATTGTCTATTTAAAATATTAGAAGTTTATATTAAGGCGAAAACGTTAGACCTAAATACTATACGCTTATATTAAGGCGAAAACGTTTAGTAGAAGCTTAATTCTTATTATTTAAACGTTCTATATAGCGTTTCGCGCACGCTAATAAGGAATTGGCCGACGAGGCTATATTAGCCGACGAGGTATTATTCGGGGTATTAAATAGGTTGCGACGGATAAAGTCCGTTCTAGAGCGTTTATAATATTTGCGGGCGCCCTAGTTAAATAACGGGGATTTAAATACGTTTTCTATAGGTTTATTATTGTTGTTTATTTCTACGAAGGCTTCTATTAATTTAGTAACTTTATTATTACATTTAGTTATTAGCGTAGTAATTACGCCCGTAGTAGGATAATGGAGGAGATTTTCGATAGTAGACGAAATTAGTAAGGTATTAAATAATAAAGAAGGAGTATAAGGGGCTTCGTTATTTTAAATAAGGTTTTAAAAGGAGATTTATTATAGTGCCGAAGGAGTTTTACCTTCGATGGCGTTAGTAATTTTGGTAGTAAGTAACGTAAAATTATTTAGATTTTCTATTACCTTTTCGACGTTTATATTACGATTTTTATTAGTTTTAAATTCGGCTAGACGTATATTGTAATAATTAAAAAAGCGTATATAGTAATTATAAAGGTCGTTTATAAACTTCTTTATATAGGCGTTGATTTAGTTATTAATAAGTTGGCGAACGACTTCCTTTTAAATTTAGCCGGATCCGTCGAATTCCTTAATATTAATTTCGGTTAACCGGGATTATCCTAAATAGAATAAATATTTATTAATTTATTCGGGCAAATTATTAGATATATTTATTATATAGTACGCTAAGAAAATCGATTTCGATAGTAATTGGGATTTCTACGAATTATTAATACCCTCTTTATATTAAATAATAACCGTTTTAATGGCCGTTCGTTTTAAAGTTTTAATTATAAGTAATTCTAAATAATTAGCTTTATTATTAGTATATATATTAATTATATAATTAACTTACGTATATAGGCTATTTAAAGCCGACTTTATCTAATTATATAGCGTTAAAATTTTGCCCTAATAGTATTTAGCGAACCCGCCGAATTTATTATTTAAATATTTATATATAATCTGGCGACGGATAATATTACTTCCTTCGAGGTTAATTACGTGTATTTCTAAGAGGCGTTCGGCGTTTACTTCCTTAGGAAGGATAAAATCTTCGTTTAAAATATAAGATAGTTCTTTAAAAAAGAGATTGCGGTTGTAATTATAAGTAGCGGATTTAGTAATTAGATTTATTACTATATTTTAATCGTTTAGAAGGAAATCCGGATAATTATCGACCACTTAAATAAGGGAGTCGAATATAAATACTATTAGGGAATATAAAACGAAATCGGCATTATTAGCGCTAGTAATAATAATTTTTATAATTTTAAATAAGTATTAGAAAGGATTATATAGGTATTAAATTTAATAGAGTTTATTATTATTATTAGGTTCGTTTACTTTAATAGTAATATTAATGTATCTTTTCGCGCTCGTCCTTTAAAGTCCTTAGAATATTTTAATCTTTTTATTAGCGGACTCCGATTAGACTTATTAATTAGCGTTAATATTTTTTAAATTAAAATAAGTATCGTATAGTATTTTAAATATTATTATTGGAGTAAAATAACTATTCTAGCGGTAAATTACCGTAGGTAAAAAATCGATTATAATAGCCGATCCCGCTACTACCGAGAAGAGTATTAGGTATCCTTTAATAATACTATTTTTAATTTTGAAAACGAATCTAATAGTAATTTCTATAATAAGAGTATAGTACTACTTAATTAATTAATAGCGGACGATTTAATTAATATTAATAAAGGTTTAATTACGTTATACCGGATTCGGTTTATAGAATTAGTAAATATAATTAATAGGCGACGTTTAAATATAATATAAATGGTAATTATAAATTTAGGCCTATATCCAGCGGCGAATAGTCTTATAGAAGGCCTTAATAAATTTAATATATAGAAGTACGAATATAATAAGGAAATTAGTAAATTATTAAAAGTATTATATTAAAATACCGTTTCCGAAATCGAAGATGATTTATTCGTTTATAGTTTTATAAGACCGGGTATTTATATTAAATATTATACGACTATCGTTATTATGTATTATATCCTTAATAAACGTATTTATTATATTGAATAATTCTTCATTATAAATATTAACTATAGTTAAGAAAACGTTAGGAATATATTGAATAAAATTTATTTTATTTCGAACCGTAATTCTCTTTTATTTATTTTAAATAATTAGGATAAATTAATCGGCTATATTAGTTAATAAATAAATTATAATAGTAAATTAAATTAATATTATATAATTATAGCCGAATATAGTAAGGAGAAATAAGGAAAAAACGAACGGTAATAACTAATTGGGCTTTACTAACGATAAATACGAAGTATAAATAAATACGTAAGGAAAAAGGAATAAAATAATAATAAAATACGCTCTTAGGGTTTTTTCTAAGACGATACTTAAATATATAAAGTAAAATAAAGTACGAAAAGGTACAACGGTCGCAGTATTATTATTATTAAAGGAAAAAGAGAAAAAAAAAAAATTATACGTATGAAATTTAAAATATAATACCAAAATAATAAAGGAAAAAACGGTCTATACTCCCTATTATTATTTTTATTAATTATATAGTAAATAACGAATCCTATTCCTTTAATATTAGACGGGTAATAGATCTAGCTTACTTACCGGCTATATTAATAACGGCCTTAAATAATTTTCTCTTTTCTATTCCTTTCTCCGTATTGGTAATTCTATAATAACGTTAAACTTCGGTACTTTTTTAATTAGCGTAAATTTAGGGGGAATATATCTAGAATATTCGTACTCCTTCTACTAATTAATAAGGAATTTCTCTTTATAGTCCCTTACTATTTTTTTATTTAAATTTAATAAGATAGAATATTTTAATTATTTAACGTTTATATTTGGGGTATTCTTCCTAATAATTAAGAATTTTATTATTTTACTTTTATATTTATAAATTCGTACGTAGCGGTTAATGATTTTCCTAGGGACGAAGGGCGCTTAATTATTTAATTTTATTTCTACTAGAGGGTCTTCCTACTGTTCAAAAAGATCTGGCCCCTTAGTAGTCTTATATAATTAAATTATAAATATAATATAATATAATTGTAAATCCTTAGGGAAATCCAATTTATAAATTAAGTAATTAACTTTCTTAATAATATAATAGGGATTAGATTTTAATATTAATTATTTCCTCTTAAATTTCTTAGGTAATTTATAACTATTCTCGAACCGTACGTATACTATATCCCTAACTTCAAAATTAATTAGAATATATTTTATATTGTAGTACTTCTTCATTACTATATTTATTTCGTTAATTAATTTAATAACCTTTAATTAATACCCTAATTTTAAAATTTATAAAGTATTTATATTTATATTAGGCTTATCCTTAGCGATATATGTAAAGATATTTAATATAGAATGGGGCTTAAAATTATATATTATTTCGTTAGGGCTTATATTTAGAGTAATATATAAGGAATTATTGAATTAGTATTAGATAATTAGTAGAATATTTATCTAAGGGTCGTTGGAAGTAGCGTAGTAGAAGCGGATAGCGGTTTCGACGGTTTAATTAATATATTCGGATTGCCTGTTAATTTAAAGATAATTTACTATAAAATATAATAATTTAATATTATATATAATAAAGATTTCCTTCTATATTTTAAAAATAAATTTTATATTATAATTATTAATAATCCGTTATAGAATACCCTAATTAGTAAAATTCTAAATTCGTAACTTTATAGTAGCCCAATTTTTCGTTATATAAATAGAATAATCGGCCGTTAATAGGATTTTCTTACTAAATTTATAAATATTAGTATTTAAAGTATTTAATATATTATAGTTAGGTAGGGCCTAGAAGGTCCCTTTAATTTTAATTAAAGGTATATCGGTTACGAAATTGGTAGTAATTATATAAAAAGGCTATAATAGAAGATAAATAAATTGAAATTTACCGGGAGTAGGTTAATAATCGGTCTAATATTTTTAATATATTCGGTAATAATTAACGTAAAGACGGACCTTCCAAATTTTATAATAGAAATAAATATAATTAAACTCGGTTATTATACGGTTAACCCTAATATATTAGCGCTTATTATATATTAGATTAAGGATTTTAAAAATATAGTTAGAAGGTAAATAAATCCTCTTTTTATTATTATAATTAATATAGAAAAGAATATCGTTTTTAAATTTAAATAGGCCGGCCGGCAATTAGCGGCGTCGGTCCGTACGTTAGGGTGCCGAATTCGCTTTAAGAATTAAATTTATTTCCATTTAAGTTATAGTGTAAAATATATTAATAATTTTTTAGTAGTACGAATTAGTTTTATAGCCGTCTATAATCTTAATTTTGAACTTTAGAATTAATACTGGTATTACTAAATAGAAATTTAAAGTTATTAAATCCGTCCAATTAGCTTAAATATCTTTTAATTAATTTACGTCGTTATAGTCGGTATACTAATTAAATTCTATAAGAAATTTAAATAAGGCATTTAGAACGATATTTAATAGATTTAAAATATAGAAAACGTTTAGTTAGAATTGCGAAGCTTAATTTATTACGTTAGCGAATTTAAGATTCGCTTTTACTAAATCTATAGTAATTAAGGACGTATATTTTAAAATTCTTTTAGCTAATAAGTAATTAATTAAGATAGTAATAGGGAATTCGTTAGATTAAATTATTTTACGCTACTTCTTTAAAATTTAAATAATAATAGCAACTTTAGCTTCGGTAGAACTATAGTACTTTTTAATAGGGGTTATCTCTTTAGAAATAAAGGTAATAAACCGAATTTATTCTATAGGAATATTTTAGTTTAGGATATCCTTACTATTCTATAAATCTATAAATTAGAAAGCTACTACGCCGAAGCCTTATTTATAAGTATTAATCTTGAAGAATAAAGTCCGAAAACGGTTGTAGTACTAAAGTTTAATTTAATTATATAAATTATTTTATATAATTTAGAAAGATTTACGCTCCTCCTTAATTAATATAAATTTAATTTATATAATATATACCTTATATATATTCTTAGAAATGTTTATAGGGAATTCCCCGGACTCTTTACCTTAACGGAAGAGTTCGGTCTTACGCCGTTTAAAAAGAGTACTCTTAATTTAGAATTATAGTATTTTAGTACGTAATTAACCGGCTATATTAATATAAATCTCTAAATCCTTTAATATTTCTAGGAATTTAATTCATTTAAAGGCAGCGATATAATTATTAGTATAGTTAATACCTTTGCTATTTATTATATAACTAAATAATTTTATAAACGGGTACCCTACGAATAATTTATTAGTATTAATATAAATATAATATTCGTTAATAATATTTAGAACGATTTATAAATAGATAAGATATTCTTCCTCCGTTTTACTAAATATAATAATATTATTAATATAAGTATAAATAAAATACTAATATTCGAAGAAACGGCAATTTATAAAGCGCTAAGTAAAAGTAGGAATATTTTTAAAACTTATTAATATAATATTAGACTATTTAAAATTACGTAGGCTAATAACTATTATTCGGTCTTTATACTTTAAATAAATAAGTAATTAGTAGAAAAAATTAAAAGTATTAAAAATAGAAAAAATAATATATTTAACTATATCGTCTATAATATTTTATTAATTTAGGAAAGGATAAATGTTAAGGATAATAACTTTATTTAGAGGGCGAAGATTAGAGACTACGTAACCTTTACCTTTATATTAAATAATAAATATAAAATAAGTAAAAGGAGCCGGTTAATTTATAAAATTTATACGCCCTTATACGTAAAGTTAGTCGTAAATTTTATTAAAGAAAATATAATCTTTATAATTTAATAGGTAAACGTATATTTATTTCCGCTAATTTTACCAACCTTCTATTAGGTTAATCCTTATTTTTTTATTTTCGGTTATTAGAATTACCCTTCGATTATAGAAAACGTTATAATTATTTATTAATTTAATAAACTTCTTAGCGAATTTAGGCTTATTATAGTAAATATTAACCCCTTTTACAGATATAGCTTTAAAGATATTATTAGGTTTATTAAATCCCTAAATTAGTAGTTTAAATATATCTAACTTTTTTAGTAGTATTAGAACGTTAGGATTAACTTCTTATATTATAAGAGCAGATTAACGGTTTTCTTTATTAAAAAATATAATATATTACTCAGGAGTAAGGCTAGCTTAAATAACGGGTATAAAGTAATTTAAATTATAATTATTAATTAATATACCGAATTTATTTCTAATATATTTATAAATATAGCCGATTATTTTATAGGCTTTAATAATTAGTAATTAAGCGGCTCGGTTTATTATAATAACGAATTTGGTAATCTTATAAATAATAGTATAATTAAAAATACTATTATATTCTAACCGAAAATAATATACCTTCGGATTTAATTTCTAGGGATCTTTCGAGAAATTGATATAATGGACTAGAATTTAGATTTTTATAAAGGCTAGGACGATTACTTTCTTTATAAAAATTACTTTATGTAAAACAATTTAGTAGGCTTTAATATTAATATAATTAAGTTCGTTATAGAATTAGGCCTACCTTTTAAATTTAATTTTATAGAAAATTTAACCCTTTACCTTTATATTATATATAAAGCGAAAGTAAACTTCCCCTAAAGTAAAATTAAAAATTATATTATAATTAATAAGAAAACGGGTATCTAATAGAAATTTGAGCGCTAATTTTAAGACTACATTAACCTATATAGGGAAATACCCATTAATTTACATCTTATAAATCTTATTTCGGATATAGAAATTAAATTCTACTTATTCTATAATTTTTTTACTACCCGAAATTCTATTAATTCGAAAACCTAGAATAGGAAAGAAACGAAGATTCTTAGCGAATTCGTAAATGAAAACTTTATTTATAAGGATATTGGAGGTATTTAAATCTAAATATATATCTACTTTAGGGCTATTAGGATCCCAATTAATTAATACCGTAAAATACGTAGTTTTTCGGGGAATCCTTATAGGTTTAATAATTAAAATAGGGTTTACCTTTATAATTTAATTATTTTAAAAAGCGAAATTAATTTCTTTACTCTTATTAATAAATTTATTATTAAAAATAGGTAGAATATATTATTCTAAGGATTTATCTTATTCGAAATCGTTAAAATAAACGTTTTTATTCTCTAACTTTTAAGCTATTAAAGTTTAATAATAATTTGCCTAATTACTGAATTCCTCTTACGAAGTAACGGATTTAATAATAGTTAAAGCGGTATCTTTAATATTTTTAAGGATATCTTCAATATAAATTACGAAGTTAGCTATTTTATTAAATTTATTATCTTCGCCTTCGCTAATAATAATATACTTTAATTCTCTTAGTTCCTTTATTTTCTTTTTAGTATTAAACGAATTATTATAAAGATAAAAGTGATCCTTATAGTATAAATTACCTTTATTATTAGTCTTCTATTAATAGAAATATTTATAATAGTGGCCTCGGTAATTGGAGCTACTTCGACGATTATTATTATTAATTTTATTATTTTAACGGCAGCGATTATTAGAACTTTAATTATAATAACCTTTGCTACGACTTTAAGAAGAAAAACGGCTACGTTAGTTATTTCTACGGAAGGATAATAATTCTCTCTAATTAGTTTCTTCCTTCCTAATATTATAATTAATCTCCTTATCCTCTTCTTCGTAGTAAACGGAAGGTTTAGAATAATAATCCTTCAACTTTTTCTATTAAATTTTAACTTTAATATCTAAATGTCAAAGGTATATTTCTTTAGTATTTTCGGTAGTAGGTTTATTTACTAATCCTTAAAGGTTAGGATAGAAATTAATATATAGCTAGTTAAATTATTAGTACGTAGTAATATTATTCTATCGACGAGAATAATAAAATAATTATTTTATAAAGATACGAATAAATATTTTGCGGGCGTTGTAAGCCTCTGTGAATTTATTTTTTTATAATTATTCGGCGGTATTGGCTAGTTTAATACTAAAACGGACGTTTATAAATTATAATAATATATCCAAAGATTTAATATAAACTTCCCGATCGACGGTAGAAAATTTAGAAGTCTATTATATTATAGCTTTACTTTTTAATAAATTTAGGAAGTAAGATAGGAATTTTTAAAATTTATTAGGACTATTTTCAGTATTTTATTATATATTAATTTCCTAATTAAAAAAATTTTAGTAATAAAGGATTTTACTAACGTAGAAGATTATATATCCTTAGTATTTATTATAGGGAATATTAGGTTAGAATATACTTATTTCCTATATTTTTTAATTATTATTAACGGAATGGAAATTATTCGGAAGACTTATATTGTAATAATTTAGATTAGGAAATAGTAGACCTAAGGGACTATTTAGCAAGCTTCCTCTAAGGAAATTAGGGCCCTAGAAGGGTAGAAGTAAAGGACGTCTATTATTATTAGGATTTTTAGGGCTATTAGGGCTATTAGGATTATTAGGAATACTAGTAACCCTTCAATAAATAGGAATATTACTACCGCTATTATTATTTATACTAATAATTAAAATAGTAAAATTTAAAAGGAAATTAATTAAATAGGTAGGAGCGCTATAATATTTATAAGGAAGTATGCCTTATTTAGGACCGAAGTACCTAGGATATTTAGATAGCGGTGGAATAATTCTGTACGTATAAATATAATTAGTATAAGTATTAATATTAGCCTAAGGCAGAAAATTAGGTAGGAAATTAGGATAAAATTTAGTAAGCGGGAAATTCGGAGGAATTCGGGGCAATATTATTCTTTAAATTGGTTTAGGCGATATAAAAGTATTAAATATAACGGGTAAAAGAGTTATATTAATAGGGGCCGTTCTAGGGGGAATAATAGTATTATTATAAATAGGGAAAATAGGAGCGTTAAATTCTATATAGCGAATATTGGAATCGATAGTACCGTTAATTTTAGTTTTAATAATAGCCGGATTGGTCGAAGGGCTACCTAGGGTTTCTACTCTAAAATTTATTTTACTAAAAATATTAAATAATTAATTAGGAATAGTAGAATTGCTAGAAGTATAATCTTTTATAATTAAATCAAAATTATTTTTCTTCGCATTAAATATAAAGGTATTAGAATCGGCTTTAGGTTGTACTTTAATTTCTTATAGGAGGGCTTTAATAATTAAATAATAGTAATTAATAATAAATCTCAATATACGGATCTCGAATATACTTAATATTATTAAGGATAATAATATTTTATAATTGTAGCGTTTAAGGGGAAGTAAGGAAATTAAAATAATAAATTAAATTCTAATCCTTTTTACTATTTAACGGTTTTTATTTATATTCCGAGCGTAGGAACGGACTTTAAAAGCTAACTAAACTATTAATTTATATAGAAAGTTTACTACCTTAGATATAATATTAATAATAGAATGGGAAATTAATATTAATATTAATAAAAGTAATAGTAAAGTAATTAGTAAAATTAGGGACGATATAAACGAGAGGAGCTTTGGTATAGCCGGTATATCCCTTTCTAGGGAAGTATTATCGAAAAAACCTTTCTAAATAGCCCTTATAGTACTAAAACGACTACGGGTATATATTATATTTAATATACGTAAATTTAATAGCTTTTTAATACGTATAAGGTCGAAATAAAGTTATTCTTCAGTAGTAAAGTAAATTAGGCCTATATTAGGAAGGAGATTAATTCTAAATTAGGTTCGGTTAACCTCTTTACTTTTATTAACTGCTTTTCTTTTACTTTTAAGGTTGGTTTCGCTTCCTTAATATCGAACTATAGTTAAAAAGGATGGATTATCGGTACAATAAGTAATTAGGGCAGTTAAAAAGGATAGTTTAATGTAATATAAAGTTAAAATTGTATTTCCAACCTTTATTCTACTTATTTTTTTTCTTATATTTTAAACCGTAAGGGCTTAGTCAATTTAATTATTCTTAACGAATTTATTAAATTTAGTAAAGAAGGAAATAAGATATTTCCGAAGGATATTTTAATCGAAGGATTAATATAAAAAATAGAGAGATGGATTATTATCGTCGAAAATCTTATTATTAATAGTATAGAGATTATTATCGCCGGGCTTAAATTAAATTCTTTTATAATAGTCGAAAGCCGTTAAATTATAAATATCGACGCTTTCTTATAGGGGATATTCGGGATATCTTTTATAGAGTTTATATAGGTTATCGGTTTTCTTACTATCGGCTTCGGTCTAAATAGCCGATATTTTAGCGATTTAGCAATACGGAACGCGATTCTAGGGGGACGAGGAAATAACGTATAAACGTTTTATAGGGAAAAGGTAATAATAATAGAAATAAAAAGTAATTCGATTCTAATACTATAGAAACTATTTACTACGAATTAGGGAGAATTGGGTTCGTAATTATTATTCCAACTTATTAATAAAGTCGTTAAGAGACGGATTCGTTTTAAGAGAAGAATCTATTAGTAACGAATTTATTAAAGGGATTAATACTATAGTAGATTCGTTATTAAGGTAACAAATTCGTCTTAAAGAATTATAATTAATTATAACTTAGAACTTATATTAATAAATAGTTTTATTAAGTAAATACTTTTGGTTGTAAATAATAATTAATTGAATAGGAGAGGAATTCGTCTCTAAAGAGACGAATCCGTCCTAGACTATTATTACTACCCGGAACTATATCGGTAACTAACTATACCGGATTCGGCATGGCCAGGCACCAGTATGCTCCGGCCTAGTGCCTCCCGTACCGTAATAGAACTATTAATTGCCCTACCTCTTTTTTAATATAATTTTTATTTAATATAGGCAATTAAATCGACGTAAGGTAATATTTCGAACCCTTTATCCAATAGCTTTATAAATACGGCTATATATATAACTGTAGTTAATACGTATAATGAATTACTTTTCCCCCCTCTTCCTACTCTTT
Source organism: Neurospora sp. CHS-2018b (assembly GCA_009806015.1). NCBI lineage: Eukaryota > Fungi > Ascomycota > Sordariomycetes > Sordariales > Sordariaceae > Neurospora > Neurospora sp. CHS-2018b. The sequence goes on from RAOV01000002.1 coordinate 19,240, forward strand.
ATATTACTATATAATAAGACTGTAAAACCTTACTATATATAGTAATCTTATAATATATTAAAGGTAGCGACCTTATTATTGTAGTTAAAGGACGTAAATAGTAGCCTCGCTAACTTTACATATTTACTAAGGGACGGTAATTATATTCTTAATTTCGATAGCTCGCAACGGCGGTAATAGATTAATAGCGATTAAATTTCGGTAAGAGGGGTTGTATTCCGGTTAGGAATAATTATTCGTACTGAATTCGAAGGCATTTTAGCTAAGGATTTTAGTTAAGTACCGTTAGTACTAATTATTATAGTCGGGTAAATAGTAGTCTAACCTACTTTAATTATACGGGTATACGGTCGCGTACTTTGTTAGCGGGCGGTATAATAATATAACGAAGTCGATAATACTCTACGAAATAATAATAAAGATAATAAAATAATCGCTCAAAATAATTGCGTAATATTAGAGTAAGGTCTCGCGATAGCTTTATTCAATTACGCACACAACTAATGGTCGCTAATAGATTGCGCGACGCCGGCGAGGGTTAGGCAGCGATATTGTACGGTATACTAGCGCGGCTAGGCGGCTGGGCGGCTGCCAGAGTGTGACTAAGCATAAAAGTGGGTTTAGTCTATCCACGCATGGATTCTAGTCTACCCAGCTAAGGATTCCGCAGAATGCGGGCTACACGGGGCACAATTGGCGCATGGACGCTTGGGGGTCTCCAAGTGGAGCGTGGAGGGGTTTCAGTCCAAGTCAATTTGTCAGCGAAAATCAGTCGAACGTCTGGATTGTTCCTCGACGGTCCGCCGTGCCTTTGACACCCTGTCAGACCGGCTCTGGCAACTGTCAGCATACTTGACATGCCGATGACACTCCGAAGCCATTCATCCAACAAAAGGACTGACAGTTATCTCAGATGCAGACAATCAGTCGGACCGTTTCCGCTGTATGTATGTCGGTATCTTTCCTTATATGGGATTTCTTTTGTTCCTTGTGTTTCACTACGTAGAGGGTGAGCAGGCTCCAAGCAGGTGTCAATGCACTCTCTCCGCATCAACTTGAACCTTAGCCACGGGTTACGGTGACCAACCGAGCAACGGCCTGGTGAACTTTGTGTAAAGGAGTTAGATGGGCGCAGTCAGTGTTAATTTCTACCATCGCAACTAGCATCGGCATGCTTTGCCACCGAGACTCTCAAATGGTCGATATCATGCCATTGAAGATCCCACGTTGTTTCTTGTCGGCAGTTCAACCGACTAATGGGACACCTGCATGGCTTGTCTCCGAGTGGCTACAAAATATTCAAAGCTTACAAACGGCTTACGATCCGGTTCGGGCAAAGACATTCAACTACATACCTGGCTAGGCCTGGTACACAAAATCAGGCCATGTTGGACAAACGATAAGCTTGACCCGTGGTCAGCTTCGGTTTTCAAGAGTCTCAAAGAACGGTCGGGTGTCACCGACTGACATGTGGTTTAAAGTGTCTTTTCTTTTCTTTTGTAAAAGGCCCGTGCTGCTGGGAATGTCTCCCGGCGGTGGTTGCTGCTCGCTGCCCTCAGTGCTTGCATTTCCCCACAGTGGATGCGGCACCATGACACGGGCAAGACGGCAGCGCTACAGATGCGGCGGGGATTCCAAGGGATCGATCAGCCGCCCATCCACCAGAAAACTAACATCCTCGAATGTTGCGCCAAACAATCAACACATCGGCTGCAACCGTGATCACATCCAACGGCGTTTATCGTAAAGTCAGAGTTCTTGGCAGTATCTAATCCAGACACACGTTTCTTCCTTTGGGAACAGTACCTCACCCAAGTACCACCGAGCTCATAGCAGACGGTGTCGACCAAATCCATAGGTACAGTATTCTAGCCATGGATGTCGCATACGACCACATCCAGGAGGAGACCTTGACCGATGACAACCAAGCCTCCTCGTCATCAGACAAGGCGCCCGCTCAGCCTCCGACCTTGAACGCCGAGTTTCAAGACGCCTACCGAGCCTTTTCGAACAGTCCCTGGGGTGCCAGGATCGGTGGTTTCCTCGGCAATGTTGTGAAGCAGGTATGTGGTCACCGCCTTTCACATCACCAACAAAGGCTCCAAGTCGCGCGACACTACCAAAGTAGACCAACTAACTCGTGTCTCTTCTCAACTCATTTAGGGCGAATCCGTCTACCGCGAAGCGGAAAAGGAACTCTCAGCCGTCAGTCAAGATGCCACGCGCGGTTTCAGCGACCTGCGCACCACCCTCATCAGCCGCACCCGCGCTCTCTCCATAGCCACCACCCAGGCTGCTGCCTCGGCCGCCGCCGCCGCATCGTCTGGAGTCGCGGCAGCTTCATCCTCCTCCTCTACCACTTCCAAAGACGAACAAACGACCCCCACAACCGCCAAGGACCTGTCCGCCGAGGCTTCCCTGAAGCAGCAGCAGGAAGACGATTCGGTCCTCGCCCGGCTGCGTGGCGAGGCCGCCAAGCGTCTCAAGGACCTCCAAAAGGCCGAGGACGCCGCCGACGAGGCCCTCCTCCGCTTTGGCTCCAACCTGCGCGACTTCCTCAAGGACGCCATCAAGATCGCGCCGCCGAGCGAAGAGGAAGCGGCCAAGCGGACCGAGGAGGGCAGGAATAACAATGGCGTGCTTTTCGAGAGCAAGGACGCGCAGGGAAAGCGGGTGATTCACACGTCGCGGTTCGACGCGCAGCTGCACGTCATCCACACCACCCCCGAGAGCTTCAGCAAGGAGCCCGCGAGCGGACAGGAGTACGACGCTTGGGTTAAGGAGTTTGATGTCGATAAGAAGACGGAGGCGATCGCGGCGGATCTGGATAAATACCCAGAGCTTAGGGCGACGATGGAGATGCTGGTGCCTGATCAGGTGCCGTATGCGGATTTCTGGAAGAGATATTACTTCTTGAGGCACGGCATCGAGACGGCTGAGGCGAGGAGGAGGGATTTGCTTAAGGGTAAGGGAGTCAATTCTTTGTTGAATGCATTTGGATGGATTTTGGGAGGGGTTTCGCTTTTCCCCACAGTCTACGAACTCTATGCTAACAAGTTACCATTAATACAGCTGCTTCTGCTGAGGAGGAAGTTGGTTGGGATGAGGACTCCTCGGAGGAGGAAGACTCTTCGGAGGAGGATACATCCGGAGACGACAAGGCTGCGCCAGCTACCACCAAGAAGCCGGCCGCGCGATCTTCCTCGACCGAATCTTCCACCACCATCCACCCACCATCGACCGCCGCGGCCGCTCAGGGCAGTCTGAAGCCCTCGGAACCCAGAAAGTCCAACGACGAGAAGTCGCAGGCCGACAGCGAAGCGAGCTATGACGTCGTTGGCGCTGCTTCTGGTGTTCCCAGCCGTGCGCCCAACAGTCCCAAGGAGGGTCGCAAGGTCGATGAGAGCAGCGATGAGGAAGACTGGGAGTAAAAGTTCGGAGTATGATGTTAAGGGGCGAATTGGTTCGAGTACATGTGCTGGACACGACTGTAATGGTATACGGGCGATGATAATACTGGCTTGAGTCGGCGTTTAAACTTGGTTGGTTATGGTTGAAGGTTTCGGAGTGATGTGGGATGAGCCCGAATGTTGTGACCGTCAATATCGAGACCCTGTTTCTGCAAATCCCTTTGCACAGAGCCTGGGAGAGCAAGTTGCCGTTGCTTATTGCTCTCACGTTTCCTCATTTGCCCCCTTTCTGCTTCTTCATTCTGACCAGCCCTCTTCTTCGTCCAGCGAACGGGGGCCAACCAGAGAGATATGATCATCCTCCCGTCACAAGCCCTTCCCACCTCCCTTCTCAACCTTCAAGTTTGGACCGAATCAAAACCAGTTTACCTCCTCTTCTTGCCCACAACCTTGGTGAACCCATCCTCATCCACCTCAGGCTCAACCTTCTCCTTAGGCTGCTGCGTGGTAGAAACCAGCGCCGGCGCCTCGCCCATCTCCTCATCACTGTCGGCCTCCTCGTCGTCATCGGTGTCCCAATCGGTGTCGTTGTCCTGGTCCTCCGCCTTCTTGAACACCACATTCTTGCCTCCCTTGCCCTCAAACCGCCTGCGCAGCGCATCCACCTCGTCGAACTTGCCCTTTAGGCAGCCCAGGCGCACGCGCAGGATCTGCTCGGCCACCTCGAAGGCCGAGTCGTCGTCGACGTTGACCTCGAACTCGTCCAGCATCACTTGCAGGAGGACGGTCTCGATGTCGAGCTGGTCGGGTTCTTCTGTCGCTTCTTCATGGTCGTCGGCGCCGGCGGACTTTTGTGTTGTTGTGGATTGCTGTTGTTGTTGCTTCTCGGACGCAGGAGCAAGGACTTTGTTCAGATCGGGAAAGAGGTCGACGACGGCGCCGGCGAACCAGTCGCGCTTGTCGGCCGAGTCGGGGCCACCCCAGTTGTTTTGCACGGCGAGGGAGAGGGCGGGCCAGAGGTGAAGAGCGATGGCGACGCCTTGTTCGAATTGGGATTGGCAGGTTGCTTTGGAGAGGGAGATGGGGAGTTAGTCACTGTCTCTCTCGCTTTTCTTGACCGGTGTCGCAAAGCTTACCTGGGGTGGGGGTAGCCATGATTGCGGTTTAGATTTCTTCTTTTTGGTTGACAAGTTGAAGCTTTCGGTGCACTGATATTCGCGTTGCGCGGAGGTGCGATGTGGGGAAGCGCAAAGGATCGTGAAGTTGAGCGATGCTGAATTTATTCTGGCGGCGGAGGAGGAGGGGCAATGTTGACTTTTTTTCCAGTCGAGACTTTTGGAAAGTTTCTTTTTGCGATTTCTCAGCTCCAATTGCGGGATGAGTGGGGCATGCGCTTTCCGGGGGAGGGTTAGGGTCCAAATCAAGCTAGGCTTTGGTTCCTTGCTTCTATGACGACATTAACATTGAGCTCTGTAAGTACGCCTTCAGTTTTCCAATTCCTGCCGAGGCTCATTTTAACGGCGGCAATTACTTCGATTTTATTATGGCACCTTGTTCAAGAGCCACGGCAAGAGTTTGAGTGATATTGGTCATGTATAAATCAGACGAAGTGAGAAATCGCCGAGGATTGAGGCTCGATCGTTGATCTTGATGGCCCATCAGGGTTCTCTGTGATGAGAGCTTGGCTCCATCAAAGCTCCGCACATGGTTCTCAAAAATCAAACCCTTGCAATAACCGTTTCTGAACCGCTTCTCCGTTTCTCATACTATCGAACGCATGAGATCTTGGTGCTTTATTCGATGCGCCCAATACAATCGCACAAGAACTAGAAAGGTGAAACGTATGTGGCCTCGGAGATTATCATGTTCATCTTTCCGCCGACTCCGAAATACTGGAGCCACATTTCTACCGAAGGCATCCAAGTTGAGCCATCATCATATGGCAGTCTATCCTAGCGCCGCTCGTTACCTGAATGAATGTTGTCCCCACATTTTCCTATTAAAACGGTTCCTCCATGCTCGTGTGGTTCAACACCCCACTGAGATTTCATCATCTTTCAAGAGCTCCCTTTCAACTCATCCCCGTAGCTCTTCACCCTCTCTTACCACCATCACGAACTTCAACCATCACCTTTGAGACCTAACATAACACACAAACATACACCAAACAACAACACAAAATGTCAACCTCCTCCCCCACCTCCACCGCCATAATCGGCTCAACCGGCCTCGTCGGCTCTCACATCCTCTCAACCCTCCTCACCTCACCCACCACCACCTCCCAAATCCAAACCATCTCCCGCCGTGCGCCCGCCAACCCGACCAACTCCTCTTTACTCTCCCCAACCGTCAACAGCGACACCTCGACCTGGCCCACCCTCCTCTCCTCCCTCGTCCCCTTGCCCACAACCGTCATCTCCTCCTTGGGAACCACCCGCGTCGCCGCCGGCGGCATCGCCAACCAGTGGAAGATCGACCACGACCTCAACGTGGACCTAGCCAAAGCCGCCAAGACCGCGGGAGTCAAGAACTTTGTTTTCGTCTCGTCCGCGGGCACACGTGGGGCGTTGAGCACCAAGGTTCCTTATTCGCAGATGAAGCGCGGGGTGGAGGATACGATTCAGTCTCTTGATTTTGAGCATGGGATTATCCTCAGGCCTGGCTTGATCTTGGGAGAGAGGGAAAAGGCGCAACATGCGGGTCAGGGATTGTTGTATGGGGTTGTGAGGGGATTGGGCAGGTGGGTCAGCTTGGGCGTGCAGGATCGGTTTGCGCAGGAGGCGGAGGTGATTGCGAGGGCGGCGGTTAAGGCGGCCAGGATGGCGGAGGAGGGGAAGGCGCCCGCAAAGTGGTGGGTGCTGGAGCAGGATGAGATTGTCAAGTTGGGGAGGGATGAGTGGAACGAGTAAGGAGGGTGTTTAGGAAGAGATTCACCACGGGATATGACGTGGGAAGGGAGGGAATCGATGGACCACAAGGTTTTCTATCAGTGTCCAGCTTGAAGGGGCTATAGGCTATGAGAGTAATGGCAGGTGTTGAGGGGGGTAGTGGTGTATGGATGGAGACGGACCAGGCGTTGAGCACGATGCAGATTTTGACTTCAAGCGGGAGTAGTAATTGTGGTTCTAAGTTTTCACCTTTCTCAAGACAGTGGATCAGTCCCATGGAAGGATCAAGGCTGGCTGCATGGAGGTGTTCGCAACGCGTTGGTTTAGGAGGGCGTGTACACGACCCATCTCGAACTGAGAAAGGTCATGGCATGAAGTGGGTCATCGACAACGTGAGGGCTGCTCATATGGAGATTTGATGGATTACGATGTTGTGGCCTTGGGAACAGGAGGACACAATGAGTTGTGGTTGTCCAACGGTGTGCTGATTGTGTATATCTGTGATCTTAAACTGATCTCCTCACCTCGATTCATATTGCGAGTACCTTCAAACCCAGACCTGAAGGCATCGATGAGACGCCTGGACTTCGTTGCTAATGCCCCTCAAATACCCCCTCTTTTGATGATTTCGCCATAGTATTGCGTAAAGGAAATGTAAAGACAATCGAATGGACCCGCTAATTAGACCACTCGGATACCGTGACTCTTTACAGATTTCCTTTGTAAGAGTTTACCTTCTACTGTATCCGTCTCTCTGATTGCGACCATGAAAAAAGCCCCCTTGCCCCGCGAAGTTCCCTTTCAAACGCCATTCCCAAATGCTTTGTTCGTGTAGTTGTTGTGTTGATATAAAAGCCGAAAGAAAAAAGACAACGTTCTCTTGTATGTCTCCGAAACGGTGATGGAATATAGCCTTTTTTTTTTTTTCGTAAGGCGACCAGCTCCCTTGACTTTCCAGCCGTAACGACCATGTCTGATTCCGCAATTTTTCACCTGCCATTAACCGCCTGAACGTCTTCCCAAGCCAGTAGGAAAAAAAAAAACAAGGACCCACACGATGCGAAGCCCCTTTACCGCTTCATGTGGCTGTAATCCTTGAGCAAATGCTCCATATGCGTATTCGTCGCCTTGCCCGTCCTCCTCTGCGCCCTCTTCTTCTTCTCCGCCTTCGGCGCAGCCGTCATCTTATCCCTCGGGTCCTCGCTGGCCGGCTTCTGCGACGCGGCCTTGAGTCGCTGAACAATCGTATCGGTTCCCGGCACCTCGACCTTCTGCCACATCACCTTCAGCTCCGGATCGACCTCGTGGAACAAGCTGGGGTCATCCAGCCAGACATAGCGCGGCGAGCCCTCCTTTTTGACGCGGATCACCAGAATCTTGTGCTCGGCCTCGAGCTCGTTGATGGCCTTCTCGCAATCGGGCCAGCCGTCCTTGAGCTCCTTGACGCCCACGCAGCTCGCATCCGTCTTCTTCTGCAGGTAGGCCAGCAGCTGCGTCTTGTTCCGGACTCCCGGCACCTTGGGCCGGTGCAGGTACGTCCCGCTCTGCCACGTCTGCTCGCTCAGGTTCGGGTCGGGAATCCACTGGATCTCGCGCGTGCGGCGCATCGCTTCGACGAACTCCTCCTGGTACGATGGGCTCCAGTGCAGGCCCGAAAGGTGGCCCAGAATCTCCAGGTACGTGCGCGGCTCATCCTTGCCGCGCAGCCAGGCGATCGCGTACGTGACCTGCGTGATGATGTTGAGACCGGTGCCGGTGGCGGCCGGCTGCGAGTAGACGATGTTGTGGGCGGGCGTGTCGACGCGCTCCGCCGCCTTGCGAGGGGTGCCGTTACCGGCGGCGATGGCAGAGGCGACGGATCCGACCGACGGCGACGGCGATGGCGGGGCGAGAGCGCGCTTGGTGCCCGCCAACTTCGAGGAAGCGGCGGACATGCTGCTCATGAAAGACGCCTGTTGACGCTCGAGTGAGCTCGACATCGTGGGCGGTTTCGAATGTCGGTCGGTCTGGCAGGTGACAATAAAGTTTCGGGTCGGTGTTCGGAAGGGGTACCGGTACGTGTGTTGTCGGGACGTTAAGGATCGCTTTCCAAGATGCTTTGTCGGTGGTTCGCGAAGGTGGGAAGTCTGATGGGCGGTTTTTCGTTGTTGAAAGGAATGAGGACTGGATTTCTTGTTCGAGTCCGGTCGCAGGTTGAATGGATGATTGATTGCCCATGCGCTGCCGTGGGAATCTGCGAGCTGGGGCTGGGGTTCCAGATGCCGCTAGCCGTGATTCGCTATGGGGTACGGGGTACCTAAATCTCAGGGCTGTGTGCCACTGCAGTGGTGCCGCTTCAGCCTTGCAAGTGATCCTCACAAGGGGATGCGACTTCCCAATTCGCTTGGTGGCTTGAGTTTCGATTCTCGATTGTTCTTCGCTGCGTTGAGATTTCTTCCTGAAGAAACATTACATGTGATTTGTTGTAGTAACAAGAAGGCTTACAATTATCAGTGAGCAATACGATGTTCAAACGAGTCCTTCATCAAGATGGGACGGAAGACGAAAGAGGTACCTTTACATGTGAAAAGCAAAGGCCACAACTCCCAGGCAAGGCCTCGTTTCTCGCGGCATCACTACCTACTAACAAGAAATAGACAGGTGACGAGTAGTAAAACTTCAAGTTTTAAGCCAAGAGTGAGCATCTACACCTTTGAGTTGAGATGGCAGTTCTAGCCAGTTATTAGTTTGTCGGTATTTACAGCCATCATGTTTCGTTTGAAGATTGGGATAGAAGCATCCTCGTTGCAAGCCAAGGCAACTTCCATTAACATACGAACTCTGGGGGCAATGTTATGTTGCGTAAACGAACCGTTTGCTGACAAAAGACATTCGACAATATTGATAATGTCAGACCAGGTGCATCAAAGGGTAACTCTGTGTCTATGTTCATGTACCGTCTCTATTTCAATTGAGCAGTAACGACTAATGTATGTTCATTCCCATAATGATCCCTCTCTGTTCCCATATATCCTAACACCTAGTTAAAGGGTAAAATGATCTGTTCTTCTCAGCGAAAGAAGCGTTCAGGCTCGCTCAAAACACATCTCCGTTTCATGGCGTTTTATGTCCGTCGGAAATGGCTTGTTAATGGGGGAAAGGATAGCCCGCCGGTAAAGAAAAAGAGCTCGATGATACCTCGGCTTCACTTGGAAAGGTAGACGCGCAAGGATCGTCGTTGAGGTGTTGCAGACTCTTGATCATTAAAAGTCGTTGAAATGCTACCCGTAGATTCTTGGTGACTGTGTGTGTCTGGGCGGGGTTTCCCCATTCTTTCCCAGGAGTTTGCAACGGAGAAAGTTTCTCGTCTCTTCGGTCCCTCCGTGCCTCCCATGGCGCGGTTCGACAGCCGATAGGTCAGTAAGCAACCGGAAGATTTGCGATTGGATGCGCTTAAGCGCTGGGAGCAGTGGCGGCCTGCTGGGCCTGGAGGTACTGGTAGGCAGCGTAGGCAGCAACACCACCGAGGACGAGGACGGCGTAGAGGCCGACGCCGAGACCGGTGGCAGTGCCAGTCTGAGCAGCGGGAGCGAGAGAACCGGGAAGGGGAGCCTTGGGCTTGGGGTCACCGGCCTGTTTGTTGAAAAGAGCAGCATGTCAGTTGAAATTGTTCAATCATCACATGCGAATGGCATCCGAAGCCATGTATGTTTGGGGACGAGAGGAGCTTTCTTACCTGGCGCTTCAGGGTGCCGACAAGGAGGGGCTCGAGGGCCTCGCGGGCCTCGTCAGAGTGACCGACATCCTCGAAAGCCTCGGTCGAGTCCTGGCCACCGACGTCAAGGAGAACCTCCTCACCACCGCTGTTTATCACGAAAGAAAACCGGGTCAGCACATGTTTCCTCTTTCCAGATGCCGAGTGTCCAATGCGGGGAAGCGGGAAGTCGGGGATCGGAGGACGTGACTGGAACGTGTGGGACGTGTAATGGGTGCGGCACAGGCACAGAAGACGGGATAAACTTACGGGTGCTCGTCGACGAACTTGGTGATGTCGTACACCTTGTCGTGGATCACGACGTAGAGATCCTTCTTGGTGTTGTGCTCGGCAACATCCTGGTAGGTGAACTCGGCGGACATCTTGACGGTGTTGTGGGATTTTTTCTGGACAGGTGGTTGATAGCATCAGCACCGCCGCTCTGATAACCGATGGACAAGGCCTGGGGGAGCCATTGCGCTTCCTGACTTACCCTGGAAATCGGATGAGTGGGAGGACCGAGATGACGCTGAAAGCAATGATCGTGGGGGAAAAGTTAACGCCGGCGACGAGATGCAAAGAAGAGAGAAAGGGGGGAGAGGAAAAAGTGCAAGATAAAAAATGGTTTCACGGGGAACTGACTGGATCGACTGGAGGGGACTTGGGGGGGCACTAGCAACAAGAACTGGGTACTGCGAGATAGCTTGACAAGCCGAAATCGAAACGGCACACAGGCCAACGCAGCCTTCTGAGGGAGCTAGACCGCTGGCGGTGAATCAGAAACAGGCAAAATTATACAGCCGCATGTGATTGGAGCAAACGTGCAGACGTCAACAAGACTCTTCCGAGTCGGAATTGTGGCCTCAGGGGGTCAACCCCGACCGGGAACATCCCACGGCACCCACGCACGGGTATGCGACTCGGCTCCATCGCCCTGTTGCGTCGCGAGTACCTCCCACCTTTTTCCGGCTTTTGATTCTCCAGCTCCCGTAGCAGTTATTTATATGTGTCAGGCTGTGGCCGGGGCAAGTAGCACTCGAGATTTCCGCCCCCTTCTTCGTTATCTACCTTAGTGCTGGGTGAGGGGAAAACGCCGAGACAAGTTCCCGTTCTTAGAGCAATGTTGCGGGACCCATTCAACCAATTCCCGTCCCCACAGCTGTAACATCGGGCAGCGATCACGGACACATCCCGATTCCTGAACAGCCGCTGACACAGCAAACATGAGTGAGCTGTGCTCTTCCTTCTTTGGCTCTTCTGTATTGACTTGAATTTGGTTTGGTCACTGCCAGCAGTGCTCGCCCTCCCCCCTTTGTCCTAAACTTATCCCTCTATCCTTCCGCAAATACCAATTACCGCCTAGAGCTTCCACCACCGATATCCTGTCCCAGGCGATAGCTGGCAACCTTGTCCCACTCGATCTTCTGCCTCGTCACCGGCAGCTGTCTCCTCAAGCCCTTGAAAGCGCCCTCGCTGAGGCTGGTGAAGCTCTTGTTCAACTCCTCCTGGTACTTCTTCTCGTTCACCGAGATCTCCTTGGCGATGCCACTGCCGGTGCCCGACGACACATTCGCAGTAACTGTCTTGTTAGTCAACAGGCGCACGTTTCCATCCTCGTAGTAGTGCACGTCGACCTTGATGGAGCCCTCGATGGAGCTGTTGGATGGGTCGTAGATGTATAGCGAGCGCCAACGTCCGTTCCTGTTACCTCGTGTTAGCGCAAAAGGCGGGTAATGCGACAGGGCGATCGGCTCCGTTCCAAAGCACCGTACCAGAAGTTGTTCGGGCTGTACTTGTTCGCGACAATGATGACCGCGACCTTGGAGTCGTTCTCTATCGGGTACGCGCCATAGGCAGCATTGGGGAAGTGCTCCTTGACGTAGGCTGAAAGCCCCTTAACCGTGGATTTCCTGCAACTGGCATCAGCCCTGCCCTTCGCTCCTCGCTGTCGCGTGGGTTCTTGTTTCCTTACACCAAGTCGGTCTGTTCGCCTTCTAGGACGTGGCTCTGAACATCGCTGGCTTTCTATAGTCGCTTGTGTTATTGACTTGTTCCATGTGTCTCCGTCTTCCATTGGCTGCTCCGTGGACGGGCTAACCTGAGTAATGTGGTCATAGGCGAAGCTCGAGGAGCTCTCGACGTCGTAATAGCGGCCATCGCCCAGGGAACTGTGGGAGCTGATGATAACGGGCTGGCTACCACCGGGAAGCTTCACCGACGCAAACTGTTCCTCGTTGTACTTCTGGAACGCCGGGCCGAGCTCGTTCAGCAAATTAGGGGTCGAGCTAGTGAGGGCCTTGATGTCTGGAAGCTCGGATCGTTAGAAAGTAGGGTCGCGAACCAAGGTCGAAGGGAGGTATCGTGCCTGCAACAACATCGGCGAGCTGTACGTCAATATGTTAGCATACACGGTTTGGCCCATTGATGTCGGTGTAGGATGCGCACCTCGCCAGGGGGAGCTCCCTCAACGAACGAGGACACAATCTCGTTGTGCGATGCCATGGTTTCGCGTTCGAACGGTAATTAAAAGAAAATAGGCAAGATTAAAAGGTTTGTTCGAGTTGGTCGATAGATTCGTTGTAGATTAATTAGTTGGTGTAGCCGGTATCGATCAACGGTACCACGCTGCTAGAGATGATGGAGCTGCGCCTTGGGCATGTCCGCCGCCGTCAGTTGGACGGGGAGCATGGAATGGCACCAAACCACTGCGGGGCCGTCTGAGGTGGGATGTGGATATCTGACGAACGCTGTGGTCGTGAGGCTGACAGCTGTCAAGGGGCTTCCCAGCTGGCGGGCTGCATTGTCGTTAAAGACCTTGAATTCAGCTTGCTGCTTAAAACTTTTGTGACCTCTGTAAACAAAATGACACTACCACGATATCAACAATTGAGCTACAGAATTATGACTTGGTAAAATGGCAAAGCAATGGCATACATGGCGGGGTTTGGGGTTGTTGATGGCAGTCGTTTGAGTTGCCTTTAACAGGCATCGTTACAAGATCAAGTATTCATCGGTATTTACAAGACTGCATCCGCCTACGCCAGAACCGAGCTCGCCTTATATAAACGCCCCGCTGAGTTCCCTATCTTCTCTTCTTCCTTTTTTCCCGCCCATCATCAAAAGTTCAACACCTTCTTGATATTGGCATATATCCCTAATGTCATGTCAGCTTATTGTCGCTTCACCAGACTCGCAAAGGATATGTTTACTCACTCGCAACATCAGGAATGTTCAGGGCCTCGAACATGAGAGGCGTGTGAATGCTCCATCCAGCAACCCGAGCCACAGGAGCCTCGAGTCTAACAAACGTTTCCGAGTCCTCTTGGATGGCAGCGGCCACCTCGGCACCAATGCCGGCATTGACCATGGATTCATGAACCACGATGCAGCGCCCGGTTTTCCTGACACTCTGGAACACGGTCTCCTTGTCCCATGGATAGACAGTTCGGAGGTCGATCAGTTCCACCGAGACACCAAAGTCCTTCTCGGCCTTCTGCAGTGCGTCCATGCACTTGTATAGGGGTTGACCATACGAGATAATCGTCACATCCTTTCCTTCCTTCAGAACTTCAGCCTTGGATAATGGTAGCGTATAAGATCCGGTGGGCACCTGCTCAACGGCAGCACGGTAGAGGATCTTGGGTTCCATGAAGATACATGGGTCATTGCTGCGAATGGCGGACAACAGCAAACCCTTGGCCTGGAGGGGGGATCTGGGCATGATCACTCGCAATCCTGGAATATGTGTGAACAAGCTCTCCGGCGACTGCGTGTGGTAGAGACCACCATGACCAACACCTCCACAGGGCATGCGCACCGTCAACCCCCCGGCACTCCGCCCGCAAGAACCATCCCTGTATCTGAACTTGGCGGCCTCGTTCACCAGCTGGTCGAAAGCTGGGTATACGTAGTCGGCAAACTGGATTTCGGCAACAGGGCGCATTCCCTCGGCAGCAACGCCAATGGCAAAGCCCATGATACCCTGCTCGCACAAGGGAGTGTTGAAGACGCGGTCGGCACCGTATGTATCGGCAAGCTTTCCCGTGCAGCGGAAGACACCACCAAAGGCGACATCCTCACCGAATATCAAGACCGACTCGTCTTGGGCGAGGGCGATGGATAGAGCATCGTTGACAGCCTGGAACATGTTCATACGTTTTGTTGGGCCATTGCGGACTTCGGGAGACAGTTCCGGGTTGTTGAGTGCCACTTGGGATGTTTGCGCAAGCAATGGGGTTGTTGAATAGTCGGTAGGAAGATTGAGCTTCGCATGAGGAGGATGTGTCGAATACGCTCGTTGCGATGAGAGGGAAGGCGCCAGAGCAGCAGCAACGGGGACAGATCGAAGGCCAGTTGAAGGACGTTGAACTAAGCCCTTGGAAAGGGAACGAAGGCATTGCGCCTTTGGCCGGATAGATGAACCTCTCATGGTGAATCGCAACAACAAGATGAAAGATGGGCTTGGTAACAGATGAAAAGATGACAATCAAGACAATAAACACCACAGCAATTGGAAGAGAAGAAGAGGAGACCGCAGAATTCTCCTCTCGACGGGACACAATTCCCAAAGGACCGGCATTGTATCCAAACGGAATGACGGTTCGGTCGGCTTGCAACGGCTTTGTTGGAGTCTTGTGTCGGAGATCGCTCTTGTCAACAAATGAAGTGCAGCGCGGGGCCCCATGCCTTCCTTTTTAGCAGTGCTGCCCGCTGGAGCACAGGGGAAAAGACAGGACCCATCTCGGCATCTATCTTCCCCGCTTTTGGAGTCTTCAAAGTTTAGCGGTCCGTGCGTTGGTTCTGTTACAGTAATGTCCCCTGTTAATGCAACTAATTCCGGCACTATGGGGGACGGCTCGAATTCTTAGCATTAGGGGGGGTTTTTGCATTAAGGGGTGCCTCACTTACATACAAAACTGGGAATCCGGGCCGCAGAAATCGTTTGCATCTAATGGGTCGGTTTGTATGTGTTTGCAAAAGGGGGGGCTTGCATTAACAGGGGACATTACTGTAGTGGATGTTCCTGCCCCTGCCCGCGGGAATGGGACAAGCGCCACGATTCATCAGCGGAGATAAACAGTACATGAGAACCAGTTCATCCCAAGTGAGAAAGATGGGAGAAAAGCCACAGATCAGTTGACATGATGCGGCCTTGCTGATGTTTAACTAAGAATGATCGGGATGCATCATTTTCTCTTCAGCTTTCTGCCAAACCCCTTGGCTTTCGTATTCCAGCCTCTCCGTCCACGTATGAATCCTGATTTGTGACTGAACCGTGATGGAGGTTGGCGAATTAAATAGTGGATAAGGTTGGCCAGCCAACTTATCGTCCAGGGCAGCTCTTTCCAGCACTTGAGCCAAGCTTGGCCAAGCTGAAACCAAGGCTGGGCGCTAGGTACCTTACAAGTATGAATGCGACTTGCAAAACGCTCTGACTGCAACGTAAACGGAAAGAGCAAATGCTGAAGCCTGAAGCCTGAACTGAAGCCCTGGATCAGCACAGCCAGAACACTTCAGCTCGGGACACAGCTGCCGGCGCAGCAGGTTGGCAGGGAACAGGCCAGAAAATAGCGTGGCAGGGGTCGTCGTCACCACTCCACTTAACAAGGCGGCGCCTCCAATCCAGGACTAACAATCTCACCTCCTGAATCCCGGATCCGGGTTGCCTCTTCCTTGTTCCATATCATGACTTTTTCACTCTTCTCAGCATACAGCAGCAGTCGGTTTAAGGAGGTGGTCGCGCAACAATAATGCCACCCCCAAGGGATTCCTCCCCGGAACGGGACTACAGACCCAGGAGACAGTCGGCGCAGAGACGCAGCCGCAACTCTTCAGCGGTCAGGGATAGTGATGATAACGGTGAGCGTGGTGAGCGCGCTGGTCGCGAACCAAGGCGCAGAAGCAGAAGACCCGAGTCTGGCACCAGCGTACCGCCAATCACCAGAGGAGGAGAAGCCAGAGGAGAATCGTCAAACCGCAGTTCAGCAACACTTTCAGCAGCAGCTCTGGCACAACTCAACAAGCACAATGCAAAACGGAAAGCCAGCCCAAAGAAAGAGGTCAAACGGGCTCTGGAGCGGGGTCTTGATGCCCAGAGCGAGAGGGATATAGCATGGGAACGGGAGCAGGAAAAGGAAAGGGAGCGCATGCGTGAGGCCCGGAGAGAATCAAGGATGCGACGCGAGAAGGAGCGGGAGCGGGAGCAACAGGAAAAGGAGCGGGAACGAGAGCGGGAACGAGTTCGGGAAAGAGAGCGGGAAAGGGATCGCGAGAGGGAAAGAGAGAGAGCAAGGGCCAAACCACCCAGGGTGGCTGCGGTGGAAAGCGAGGACGAATACCGATACTCTACTTCCAGGGGGCCGAGGGAGTCCAGAGATGCCGCCAGGGACGACAGGACACGATCCAAGCCGAGAATGGTGCCACCCGATAGCGACGACGAGTACCAGTATCTTACGGCGAGGAAAAGGGACGAAAGGGCGAGGAAAAGGGCTTCGGCAATGGAGAGCGACGACGAATATCAACGCCTTACCCCGCATAGGAGGACAGACAGCGACGATAAGGGCTACCGGGTTGTGGATGCCAGACCTGACAAACCTAAAAGTTATGAACGGTTACGTCCAGATAACAGAGCAAGAGAGGATAGAAGCCGGCTCAGGGTTGCAAGCGGTCCTATGCTTGAACAGGGGATAAGGGCACGGAACGTCAGCGGTGGCATGCTAGAGAAAGGCGGCTTCATGGCGAGGTTTCAAAATCTCCGTGGCGGGCATGGCGGACCAAGTATGACTTCCAGCAGTGGTTATGATTCTGTGGACAAGATGAGCGATGAAATAGGGTCCTCTCCACCCAAAAGGAAACGGAAGAAGCTTTGGATTGCGGTTGGTATCGGTGTGGTTATCGTCATTATCATTATTATTATCGCCGTGACCGTCAGCAAAAAGAAATCCGACGACGGCGACGGCAAGGACAGCAACGACACGCCCTCACAAGGCTTGGGCGATATCTCACCCGACGACATCCCCGCCGACGCCCCAACCTGGCTAAACCCCTTCAAGTGGGCCGACACGACCGACTTCAACCTCACCTACACCGCCCAGACAGTCGGCGACCTACCCGTTATGGGCCTCTTCTCCAAATGGGACGACTCCAAAGCCGCCAACGAACAGGTCCCGGCTCTCAACAAGCCCTGGGGTGATTACGCCAAGCAACCGGCCCGCGGCGTCAACGTCGGCGGCTGGCTCAGTCTCGAGCCCTTCATCACCCCCTCCCTCTTCGCCTACGACCTGCGCCTGGGTATCGTCGACGAATACACGCTCTGCACTTACCTCGGCTCCCGGTGCGAGTCCGTGTTCGAGAAACACTACGCCACCTTCGTAACCGAGCAGACCTTCAAAGAAATCGCCGACGCCGGGCTCGACCACGTCCGCATCCCTTTTTCCTACTGGGCCGTTCAAACCTACGACGGCGATCCGTACGTCTTCCGCACCTCGTGGCGCTACCTCCTGCGCGCCATCGAGTGGTGCCGCAAGTACGGCCTGCGCGTCAACCTGGACCTGCACGGCCTCCCCGGCTCCCAAAACGGGTGGAACCACTCCGGCCGCCAGGGCTACATCGGCTGGCTGAACGGAACAGACGGCGACCTGAACGCCAAGCGTTCCCTGGAAATCCACGACCGACTTTCACAATTCTTCGCGCAGGACCGGTACAAGAACATCATCTCCCACTACGGCCTCGCCAACGAGCCGAAAATGACTTTCTTATCCATCGACGCAGTCCTCCAATGGATCGAAGACGCCTATGCGCTCGTCCGCAAAAACGGCATCAAAGACGCCATCGTCGTTTTTGGCGACGGCTTCCGCGGCCTTAATAACTGGCAAGGTGAACTCCAAGACTTGGGAGACGGCGCCGCCCTGGACGTGCACCAGTACGTCATCTTCAACACCAACCAGATCGTGTACAAGCACTACGACAAGATCAAGTTCGCGTGCGAAGGGTGGACGCAGCAGACGGAGCTGTCGATGGATCGTTCCAAGGGTTACGGTCCGACGCTCGTGGCCGAGTGGTCCCAGGCTGATACGGATTGTGCGAAGCACCTGACGAATGTCGGGTGGGGAAATCGGTGGACGGGCACGCTGGTTACGGGGAGTGAGAGCAGCGATGTGTTGACGCCTAGGTGTCCGTATACGGACCTCAGGTGCGATTGTATTGCTGCCAACGCGCCGCCGGATCAGTGGAGTGATGATTATAAGACGTTTTTGAAGATGTTTGCGGAGGCGCAGATGTATAGCTTTGAGAAAGGGTGGGGGTGGTTTTATTGGGTTTGGGATACCGAGGATGCGTAAGTTTCTATTTCTTGTCTTCATTCCGTCCAACTCACTGACCCCATTCCTTCATCTAACTTCTTGTAACTCTTTACTGACGAAGCGCCATAATAGGTATCAATGGAGCTACAAAAAGGGCTTGGATGCTGGTGTCTTGCCTCAGAAGGCGTATGAGAGAGACTTCAACTGCGACGTCTCCAAGATTCCATCATTTGAGAACCTCTCAGAGGCTTATTGATAATTTTGAAGGGCTGAGAGGAGGCTCGGTGTCTGTCTCCTTGAGCGTTACGTAATGCGATATATATGGTGGATGAGTTTTTTTTGGCGTTGATCTAGAAAGCAGCATGGGGTATGGCGTTTTTGATCGATTACATTTGTACATATGTCACATATAATGACATACAGTTGTCCCCCTATTTCTTATTTGAAGGCTTTACGGTCCTGCCTTCCGTCCATTGTTAGGTTCTCAAAGGGACATGGACATGATATAAACGTGCCATCTGAGAGATCCGATCTACAAGTATCATCCGCTTATTGATGTACGGCGTAAGTAGAAAACATCAGTTCCACCTCGCCCAACCTTGATATATCCAAAACTAACGCCTGGCAATGAAACCCCCGACAACAGGCAAACCGCTATGCAAACCCCATAAATCCCAGGTACTAGTACACTAACAATTCCAGCACGTATGCTCATGTAACAAACCACTCACAGTTACACTGACTTCCAAACGGAACAACGCCGCCACTTGCGTTTGATATTCCTCCGTCCCCCTCACCCCTCCGCAAAACCTCCGAACTCCATATCGGGCTATCATCTTCATCCAGTTCAAGATCCCAGTCTGTAAACCTCTTGCCCAAGCGACGCGATGAGCGAGGCGAACCAGTCTCTGTAGCCTCCGGGGGGTAGATGGTGACGACAACCATATTTCCCTTTTCATCGCGAACGGGCTGAGCAGCTTGTCCGTTGGAGGGTATTTCGAACTGTGTGCATTCCGGAACCGGCGCATCGAGATATCGACGTTCCTCGAGTTTGATGACTCGAGGATAACCTGGGGGTGGAGGAACGAACCCATCGCCACGGGGACCAGTGCCCATCGGGCCTGGCGGGAACGAAGACGCAGGCCCGGAGGTTGATGATGGTGTTTCACTCGAGGAGGACTCTTGGCCGTGATGGTCGGCCTCAAATTGGCGATGTCTGTAGGGATGATAGTACATATCCCCATCCGGAGGGCGTTCTCCAAATGGCTTTGTAGTGTAGTGGTTGTATCTGTCCGGTGACGAAGTCGACGATGAAAATGTGCTTGCTGTCGGTGATACTACGTGGTCGATTTCTGTTTTCGTGACCACTACTGTCATTGTCGTGGAGTCCGTTGGTGCTGGTACGGAAGAGGTCGCCGACGGCGGCGGAAGGCTTTGAGTCTTGACGGACCAACTCGAGTTCTGTTGAGCATAGATATAGAGCTCGAACGTCGTCTGGGGCCAGTTGCAGATCCAAGGCTTGTCGCCTGGTTGCGCCCCATAGCCTTTGCGTTTATTGTAATCCTTGCTATCCCATCCACGGCGCATCTTCGCCGTACCTTCTGTGGTGGTAATGTTGAGTGAATCCTGGGGAAGAATGACGGTCTTGTTGTAAGGGACAGCCTGAAACCAAGCAGGGCCCCGATTAGCTTCAGACGAGTCGTTGACCAGCACCAATGCCCCAGGATTCACAAGCAACGCTGGCTGCTCGCCGTATGAGTAGACGTTGTTGGACATGGTGAGAGAGTGGTTACAATTGATCGTGAATGTGTAACCATTGGGGGCGGAATTTTTAACCGACAAGTACATGCCCGAGGGGACAAAATGGCAGTCCCAACTTTTCGACTGTGTAGGATCCTTGAAGCAGTTACTAGAGGCTTTGTTGAGCATCATGGGTATACTCCAGGTTCCTGTTGGAAGCGAAGCAAGATCTGTTGGAGTTGGTATGGGTGTCACATTGCTGGGAAATGTTGAACCCGTTGTGGGCTTTCTGTTTTAGCACGGTAATTAATATGATGTCGGAATATCAGGAGCATGGTTCATTTACTTACGGATGTGGTTTTCCATGTTTGCTCAGCAAAACTCCGGCAACCGTGCCGGCAACAATCCCCACGATCACAAGAAGGCATAACGAGAGAACCAGAGCCCAGTTAGGAACCACCCCAAAACACCACTGTTTTCTCATCCAACGCTTGAAAGGCGTCTCTTTTTCTGACAACACGGCCTTTTCCTTATCAATTTGGTCGTTACTGTGGGTCGAATTGAAGCTTCGCGTCGAAGCACGGGGGCGAGGAGCTCGCAGATCGTCCAGTGAGTCAAATTCCGGATTCCTGGTTGCAAGACCTAGACCTCCAGCGCCAGTAAGAGCCTCTGCTTGCGCCGCTTGCGCTGCCGGCCCTGTCTCCTCCGTCTGATCTGTCTGTGCTGTTGTTAACGCCTGTGTTGTCGGTGATGCCTGCGTGGTGGGTAGTGTCTGAGTTGACGGAAGTGGTGCCTGTGTTGGCTGTGCTGTCGATATTGTCCGACCCTCCGGCTCTTCCTCAACGGGGTCAGGACCCAATGCAGGGCAAGACTCGGGAGCAGAAGCAGGAGCTGGAGAAGAAACGACAGCAGTAGAGATAGCAGGCTGACCGATACTGGGAGTGCTGTCAGCAACAGGCGCAGGGGTAGGGTCGACGGAGCTCGAGCTGCTTCCTCCTAAGCCTGTATTGTCTCGTTCGGTGTAGGGCGGCAGCGGTTCGTGATGCCCGTATGGGCTATAGTAGTCGACTATCGGGACTTCGCCTTGCTGAGTTACGACTCGTCCATATTGGGGGGCGTTATGCACATCTTGAGGATAGATGTGATAAGGAGAAGGATCGGATGGTCCGTGATAGGGATAGCCCCTTGGTAAAGGATCAGAAGAGAGACCCAGTGGTGGCCCAAAGGGTAAGTTGCGAGTATATTGCTCGTAAACGTGAGAGGGACCTGATGGTTGTATTGGGCCAGGAACACTGGCGGAATGAGCGGCATCTATGCCCATATGTTGGGATGATAGGTTTGGGCTCGTTGCTCCATCGTGTCTCAAGGCCAGGGGATCTGCTGCTGAGCTTGCTGGTTTTGTTGGGCTTGGCGGACGAAGAGGGGCCTGTGGTAGTTCTGGAGATATTGTGGTCAACTCTGATAGAGGAGTTGTCGCTGCCATATCGGCGTTCGTCCCATATGGACTTTCTTGGGTTGACCGCGATTCTGCCTGCGAAAAGGGCTGTACTGGTAATATCGGTGTAGAGGTTGGTGGCGTTGTCGGTGACCTGCTGTCATTCGTTACCCTCGCCCTAATCTGACCTCCTTGGCCCAAGCCCTCGTCTCTCAATTCCTGCCCTAGTGCCACCACCGCTGGGCTGGGATCATGCAATAAACTGTATCGCCTGTCATGGTCTGCCACCGAAGCCAGACCCGAGTCTTCTGGATGGGGAAGCTCGTCCATTCGTTCAGCCCGTAGAGTCAGCGAATGCCTCATTGACGTCCTCCGTGATCGCCTCCGCTCCGGCGAATCCAGTTTGCTGTCTCTGGGATCCATGGCCGCGATGGACTTGGATCTGGTGTACGCTGGCGTTAGGCGGCCCCGATGCGAAAAGTCGATAACCTCAATTCCAGAAGCGCATCGGGCCTCTAAAGGCCATTGACCGCCCGCTTGGGAGACAATGGCACAGTCCTTCCCCTATGCTATGCGCGTCGCCGTGAGAAGGAGTGTCGTTGGATTATAAACGCGGTAGAACCGTAGCGAGGCAGTTTGGGAGGTGAGTGGAGTCGACGGGGCGAGCTTTCGACTGCCTCTGGATGAGTGGTGAATTCCTCTTGAAGCGCTGGAGTCGGATGAGGGGATGTTCGGTTAGAATTGACAAAGTTTACAATGTTCCGGTGGAGAGATCACTGTAATCGGTTGAAGGTCCAGATTGAAGGAATGCAAGGAAGGATCGGACGGCGGAAACTGGGGATTGAATGGATCTGGAAGGTGCAAAAGAGACTAGATGAAAAATGCGATGGGGCCAAATTGCGCTGCAGAATGAAAATGGATCGACTGGTTCCTTCCCGTTCCCCCTCTGAGCCGGTTGTGTGTACAAGGAAAAGGGCGAGATCGAGCAAGAGAAAACAGCCGGATGTGACTTCCAGGTTGTGAAAAGGGTGGAAAGAGAGAAAGACAGACCGGACGGCACAACCCCCCAGGTCCGAACAATTCAGGAACAAGTGTTGTTAGGGAGGGTTGCACTCCTTGTGGTTCTCTCCATTTGAGGTTGCAGCGGTGCCGTTCCTGGACTGGGGGGTCCGGCCGCCAAGCTTTTGTTCTTTCCTCCAGTCGAGGGAAAAAGGCTTGGCGAGGTGAACCACTCTTGCCAGTCAAGAACCCCGGAGTGCAAAAATCCATTGAGTTTAGCTTGGCGGCACTTGAAGATGATGGGCGGAAGGGGCGCCGAGCTGCACATGCAGTGGTTAAGGTCACTGAAGGTATGCATTGGCTGGACTTGGACGATTCAGCTGGGCTTCGAGTTGAACTTAGGTTTGTTGCTTTGGGTGATATTCAACGGGAATGGGCAGTCCGATCTCATCCATGTACACTATAGACAATCCCGCCACATGGACAGTAGATACACTAACAGGGCTCGGAAAGATGGATGAAATAAAATCGGTGAAACGTTCCGTTCGAGACACTCGGTGATGGCCAAAAGATCGTCGAGATTTCCTGTTGTAGGCAATGGCCGGAATCCGTGGAATCGGTTGTTTGTGGTCACTTGTGCTTCCATTCCCTCCAGAGTTTCCGTGCTCCCGTGTCTCCCCTGCTGTGCCATGAAGTGCTATGCCCCAAGCTCCATTGGCTCTGTCCTTGGCTCTCCGCTTCTCGATATCGATTTGATGTTTCAATGTGCCTCGATCCACTCTAGCGCTATACTTGTGGGTCCAGAAACATGCTCTGGGTGGGGTCCTTTTAAGCACATACAATCTACCCCTGGTATGTTTGTTAGTTTGGTACAAAAAACGCCAGCTCCACTCTCCAAGGCCAATAGAAGCGGAAAAGCACTCGGGTTTCGAGCGGACGAGTGCCGTAGGGGACTGCCTTCTTATATCTTTCAGTCTTGAGGGCCTCAATTTCTCCCCTGTTCGACCCATGTTCGAAGAACCAAACTAACAAACAAACCAGTCTTATATTGTATGACGGGACATGCCAACCAAAGGGCAGTCCCGCGACTCCCGCCTGTCTGTCAACTGTCACTCATCTCAAGCACTGGCAATGAATGAATGCATCACGGAAACAATGGAAACATCCAAACCCCTCTCGCATCAAATCATCTACCTATCCCTCCAATCTACATATTATATCGCTCTACGCAGTATTGGACTTATAACCTCTTTTGGACCGACATCCTAACGGTAGATATCCATATGCCGTGCGCAAGGCTACAGTCCGTCATTTGGAAACCTGACCGATCCTTATGAAATGTTGGCCAACAACTTGCTGCCGCAATCATCGTTTTCCAACTTAGCCACGCATTTCCTCGCTTGGCTCGAGCCTCTACTTGACTTGGGCAAGTTGAAGACCCGAGACGAAAAGATCATCATACAAACTTCAAGTGTCTCCGTCCATTCCATCGCCGGTCTTCTGGGCTAGGTGACAACAGAGCTCACCGGGCTTCCCAGCCGGTACACCCGGAGGTCTGGGCACTTGACCATAAAGAGAGTTGGAACAATATCAGCGGCCCTGTCTGGTTACGATATGCGTCTCTGAGATCTCTTCCTTGCCTACACACGATCATGACTGGCTTGAAGGTCTGGTCAGAGACGGCAGAGTTGGGCCCGTTGTTACGGTCCTACAGACTGCCGAACCGTACTCCAGGTTAATATTACTTTGAGTATTAATCTGTTCGGCTATTTTGCCTGTCACTAACGCAAAGTTAAGCTTACTTGATGCAATTACAAACTACACCTCACCTCTTTCTGGTATAAGTATAGACTTCTCATCTTCTCATGCTCATCGACCGTCTCCCAAGCCTCTCATACTCCAGAGTCAAAGTGCCGCAAAAAGGGGTTCCACTCCCTTAGACGAGGACTAGAGTAACGAAAATCGAAGAGCGTATGAAAAGCGGCTCTTCTGTCCGCTTCAGGTTTCACCAGCATTTATTACTTGTTTGCTGGCCCAGTTAGCCCGTGATGCCTGCAACTAAACAGCTTCCTCTCTATCAAGAAATCGACTCTTGCCCTGCTTGCAAGTTCGCAAGATTCGCATACGAAAATAAAGAAGAGGGGAAAGGAGCAAGGGAAAAAGGAAGGAGGGAAATACATACAGCGCTTTCCTAAGCCATATAGTTGTAAGTTGACCGTAACTCGCTCATCACGTCATGCCCCATGCTTAATGCAGCAAAGAAAAGTACACCTAAGCTTTGATGGAAAACCAGGGCACTTTCGGCGTGAATAATGAACTCCAGCCATCGCCCACCTCGAGCAAGCAGAACAGAAATATGTTACACGCCGAAATCTCGAACGCGGGCGGGTTTCTAATTGGGTGCCAGCGATGTAGCTGCCCGTCTGGCCCGTTGGTTCGGCCTCTAGGACCCCTCATTCTCTTTCCTTTCCTCGTACATAGATCCTCTACGGTTTCTCACCTTACGTTTGCACAGCTTCCGACTCCGTCTCGATACTTGCGTCTATGAACACGTTCTTGAGCAGAAGCAGGCAGGCAAGCGGGGCAAGGGTTGTTGGTGATTGTATGTATGCCAATCCGGTTGAAATCTTGCATCTCCAGTCAGTGGCCTTGGGAATAGGTGCCCGCCCTTAGAGGTAACTCTCACCCTGGTTTCGGTCAAAGCATCAGTCTGCTAACTACGCCGTAGAGGTGGGCAGTGCAAGTATTTGGATCATGCTGAAAGGGCTCCCATCACCACCATCCTTTTCATTCATGAGGCGGAGAAGGCAACCAACAAAGACCTTTTCGGCTGTCCCCAATTGCCATCTCACCATTTCATTGGGTGGCTCGCCCGAATTGACTTTCCCGACCATGGAAGCCTTCTGGAAGTGCACCTTTGAATCCGGTGTGGGTAAGCAATGCGATGCCTCCCAGCTCGGATTGACAGCCTCATTGTGAAATATTTTGTCTACGCGGTAAGATCATGAACCATCTGAGTAACTGTCAACACTTCATCTTTCTCCCAATTGATAGACCAGAGTCATTCACTGTCCTTCGAAAGGGGTCCTGGATTACCCCGCGAGAACACACAACCGGATCTGACATCAGTTAACAGGCATCGAGACACGTACCAGGAGAAAAAGGAAAGCATGCAGACGGGTAACCGCATCTTGACCGCCAGGCTTGTGATCAGAACGGATGCACCCACACTTTTAGCCGCTCCACGTCCGTTTTTAGATACCAAGACGGCCGCGCACCTTTCCTGCGTTCGAAGCCCTTCAACCAAGCGAACAGATGGTGTCAAGATGAGTGAGTGGCATCCTTTTCGTTTCTTATTTTCTGACATGCGCCATACAGTCCGGATGGTGGTGCTGGTATCTTGTTGTCGGAGTGTGGCATGGTGAGCGCCGGCTTAACGCCTGGCTCCAATCCAGCTCGTTGCCCGGCATGCCTGACTGATGAACACTCTCTTCCCTCACAATACCCTCCCGATCCTGCCACCATCCACGGGAGTGGACATCACCAACTAGGCATTTCCAAACGGGAATGAACCAGATCGCCGATGACGAACCACATATTTGGAAGTCCAGTCTAGTCCCGTTCCATGAGGGCCAGGAGCTCTCCCTGCCATTCTGTAGCACAAATGCGGGTGTTTTCAACAACACCCCTTGACGTTGACGTTAGTCTGTCTCTCTTTCTCTCTCTCCCCCCATGCCCGCGTTGTAGGAAGCATGCAGATAATCACGCAGGCAGGCAGGCAACACTCCATCCCTCCCAGTCGGGCAAAGCCTGCCCCTTTCCAGGTGACGCTATACAGGGGCAAGGCTGCGAGATGATCTCGTCTTGCCTCGGATGTGGGCGCGGTGGTTCCTGGTTGATCGCTCCGTCACGGCATGTGTGTTCCAAGGGGACACTCGTGAAGTAGTCCCGTCCATGTTTGTGTCTAAATATTTACCTCCGTTCCCGGCTATCTTACACTGATGTTCTCTTCCCTTCTCACCACATGCTTTTGGCTTTCATTGTCAGTTGATTTGTCGAGTTTTTCTCTCTTCGTCCTACTTGCAGAGTTTTGTATGGGAACTGGTCCTGTGTCTCACTTCCGAGACTGATTTTGCACGGATGAACACAAGTACCTGATCCTAAAACCATCACTTCTTACTGGAACTGGACGCCCTCCTTCGCCGTTTCAAAAAGACCCATAGCGTCCAACTGCCCTTGCTCTTTCCAACTTCTCTATATAACACCCACACCTTCTTCAAGCAAACCCAAAACCGTACAAACAAAATGTCATTCCGACCCTCAAGCCGCACCTCCTCCTCCTCCTCCACTTCCTCCGGCTCCTCCACCCGCACCTACCGCGAAAAGCGTCTTCCCAACTCCGCAGCCGTCGACGCGCTCGTCTACTTTTGCGGTCGAGACCCGCGTAAGGTCAAAGCCATGCGTGTCTACGAGACGACATACCTCAATAACGACACATCGGATGATTTCGATACGATGAGCAGTTCCAGCAGCTCTAAACGCTCTACACATTCTGGGCTCTCGTGGGTCAGTGGCGGCAGTAACTCTGGAAGAACAAAGCAGGAGTTTTACTTCATTGAGTCCAGGGGGGGTGGGTATTGGTCTGGTAGTGCTGGTGCTGAATACGAATTTGGGGAGCAACAACCGTCGGTAGCAGCGGCGAGGACAAAGAAATGGAAGCCGCCTAAGAGCGGGAGAGAGTCGCGTTCGTCGAAACGTTCTAGCAAAAGTGGTGGCAGTCACAGACACAGTCATGGGCATCGGCGACAAGGACCGCCGCGTGACATATGTGAGGAAGAAGAAGAAGAGGAAGAATTCGATGACGGGACAACCAATGACAGTGCCAGTGTCAGCGACGACGGAAGTGGAAGTGGTTTGAACGAATACGTCTATCGAGGAGGTGGAGGCCCTGGGGGCCCTGCGAGTTCGAGTTACAGTCCGAGTCCGTTCCCGCCTGGCCAGCCAGGCCCGGGTATGATGCCCCCTCCTTTTTCTTCTCCACCTCCTGGTGCATACCCTCCCAATGGCGGCGGCTTCCCGGGACACCATCCCCGGTATAACCAGCAGCAACCGATTTACAATATGGGCGGTATGGGTGGTGGTCCTCCGCCACCGATGCCACCGATGACACCGCAAGGGGGATTCCATCCTCCTCCTCCTCCGATGATGTCTGGTGGTGGTGGTGGTGGAGGAGGACACTTTCAGCAGGACGGGAATGGCATTCAAGTGTTTATGCCTGAGTAAATACTGTCGTGATGAGGCACGCCAGAGGTTTAAATCATCAGTGGGTGGTTGGGGTGTAGGGGACTAAGGGGAGTGTGTGTGTTTGTTGCGTTGGACTAGATTTTTTGACTATTGGAGATTTGGTCTGGAGATGTCCTGGCGTATGCTTGAATTTCTGTTTTTCTGATGGCAATCGTCTTGTAGGATTCGGGGACAGAAGCTTGGTGTGACTTGGTCTGGGGTGTAGATGCAACTCATGCAACTTAGGACGAGGTAAGGGGTAGGTGCACTGAGGAGTTTGTTTCTGGGACTGGTTGAAAGGAGGCCATGTATGGAAGATAACCGACGTTGAAGTAGCGTTGTGCTTGAGTTGGAGCAAAAGTCGTAGTTCTCTGGTAAATTACTCACTGGCCTCAACTAGAATTCAAAAACGAAACAGCGAGATTTGTCTTTAGACACGTTGGCTTCAATGGACTCCTAGCTTTGACAACTGATCTTTTTGGTTTCTTTCTGTTCTTGTTTTTTGGCTTCTGTTTGCATGTTTCCGTCAGCGTCAATTAATTTCTTCATCTGCTCGGTCTGAACGCTATTCTGCGGAAATTCTTCAACCTGCGCCGCCCAGTTATCAAAGAAATCGATGGTGGAAGAGAGCGAGCAACTACCTATTTTTGTCATGGAAAATCAACGACGAACGAGTCAATGGGATCTGAAACCTTGAAAAAAGATGTTTGAACCGTGCTCTGTATGTTTTTCGTTGGAATGACGACAACTGGCAAAAAATTAGACAAAGAGATAGCGAAGGGTGTGAGTAGTGCCTGAAACCGTGAGAAGGAACCTGAATAACTTCCCTCTTCATGCTATAAACCTGTGAAGATAGAGCGGGTGGGTACTTTGGAGGCTCTTTCTATGTTCATCACTAGTATACGTCAGCGACATGGGATCTATACTCGATCATGCATGTTACCGAACTGTATATGAATGTCGGTTACATAGAGTAATGAGGTTATAGGTCATTGACGGATGGCAACAGCCAACAGGCAAGACCAGGAAAATGAAGGGAAAAGAAGTTGAGATGGGTTCCGGGCAGCTTTTTGTTTTGGTCGTGACTACCTCTAGGTAGTAGTGTTTGCCATGGGTAGCAGCTGGTTACAAGAGAAGTGACCACTTGATTGATCCTGATTACGGCCATGATGACGATCTTGACGACGACCTTGCCGACACCCATGACGACACACTTCAAGGCTCGGTCATATTTGGTCTTGAGGTTGTTTTTCCCTTCAAAGCAGTGATGACTTCTGATGTTAGCACCCATGGCGCCGTCACGTTCTTATCGCAAGCCCCGATTCTGTAGGATAGACCAGGGGAAAGGGCAGGTTCATAAGCTGATGACCTGACCAAATCTATTGCCGAACTGTGTCGGAGTTAGATATTCAGTTTTGGGCAGTGCTAGATTGACATGAGCTTGCCGGCGATAAGCGGGCTCGTGGCGGGCTTGTTGTGACGTGTCCGAGCCGGGGGTAGTGGTGAAGTGGGGCCGAACTTGTCCCAAAAGTGCGGAGGCCGCCGATTGCACTGCCGAGATGACGGGGCCGGCGATGACGGCGATGACTTGCAACTTGCACTGCCGCGAGCCTCGGAGGTCCCGAGCAGCGGTTAGGTATCGCTTCGGTTATCGGGACCAATCTGAAATGTGATTGGTCAATATGTAAGAGGTATCAGGTGGGGTAACCTAAGCGTGGCATGGCGGGGTCAAAGTTCAGGGTCCGGTATCAATGTTTTGGGAATGGTGGCCTCCAAACCCTTGACATCTTTCGCAAACACCTCGACACCAAATCTCATCCACTCAGCCCTACCACCTGCCGAAATGTGACAAGTCACTGAAGCCAGTTCTCTTGGAGATGCAACAGTCTGTTTGGCTCCATGCCTGGACACCGCCGCATGACGTACATACACCATTATCGTCGTGATGAGATCGATGGATGTGCTAGATGGTTCTGAATGGCCAGAATACGCTGCCTTCTTGAGGTCGGGGTATGAGACCCATATTCAAAGTGAAGAGCCGATGCTAGCAAACCTGAGATACCATCAAAACGTTCTAGGCTCTGGTCTAAGCCGTCGAAGGGTCTCTTCACCGCCGGCTAAAACAGGTTTCGAGATCATCGCCAACTGGAACAATTCGATGCCAGGAAGCCACCGAGACAGAATAATGGAGGGATCTAGTGGAGGGTAGGTGAGACAACCTGCACCGACCGAGCTTACTACACGCGGCAGCCTAAACACCACATTACACCCCCTCTACCCCACACTTTTCTGCCGACCAGATTTTGAACCTCAGCCTGTTGCAGGTTCACTGCCTCGGGTTGTCTGCCTCGTCGACCAGTCTATCTACATCACGAGATCCGGAACAACCAAGCATTTGACGGTCCCGACAGCAATACAATAGACCATGACGTTGTTTATCATTCGGAGATTGGGGTGACGATGGCGGGACAACCAATTCGCGGCGTTCGAGAGAAGCAAGTCAGCATCGCACTGCCATCCGTTCGTCAGACGCTAGAACATGGTACCAGTCACGATCGACCAAGTTTTAGTGTTTTCAGAGCCCTACGATTTACGCCGCACCCTAGCATGTTGACCGGGGACTGGCCGGGAGGTTGGGTTCAGATCTTGGATGTTATCTTCATCCGGAGGCGTGGTAATCTACGTAAACCGAAACGTGCGTCTTCGGTGAGTAGTCAGCAGAGACACCATGTCCCCGAATAAGGACGGCCTAGAATCACAACCGGAACAGTTGTCGAGTCGTCAGCAACTAGGCGGCCGCAGGCATCAGCTACTTTACTGGTTGTGATCATCAACATCCTTACCACCGCCGAGGACGTATCCTAGCCGGTGACCAGTCCAACCTATCTGTCAAGTGGCAGAATGTCATTCGGAACTGATACCGATATTTCATGTGCATACCCTATTCCCTGCCTAACATTGCAACCCCATTCCGAACTTGGACATGCGTCATGCCGCGGTATCGACGGCCCCCCAGGTTTTTCCAACGTTTACTGTTCCGCTGTCACCGCCGGCCTGCATTTTGTGTGGGTGCTTCTGCCATGCAATGCCATCCCGCCATGCTCTGTAAGAGTTGCTGGATGGCTGTGAATGGCTGGCCGGAAGGGTGGGCGTGGTCGGCGTGGTGGTGGTGTTCCCTCGTCTGCCTCCGGACCCGGCGTGGCTTGTTACCTTTCTTTGCTTTTCCCTCGGTTCCGCATGGAAACGATGAATGAATTGAGAACTGTTGAGGGCTTCCACTTTCTGACTCGGAGACCCGGCCATCACTGCAATATCCTTGCACGGCCAGATCACGGTTGCAAGCCACCTTTCAATCTTGCCCAGTGGCATTGCCCGACTGGTATTGCATTGCATGCTGCATCTCTCTTGGGACCTGGTGCTGACGGGAGCCCTTGCGTTATGCTGATGTGTGCTGCGGCTGCTTCTGACCCTCCTGATTCTGATTTGCACCTTACCCGATACGTGGATGCTAGTACTTCGCTCAACTAGACCCTCTTCACATCACATGCATGGGATGACAAGGGATTATGTGTACCATGATATCTCCACGGCGCGTACACTCTCCTGGCTGTGTCCAAGTGGCAGTCTAGGAGATTGTTACTCGGTTTATTATTCGCTCTCTTTCTCTCCTCACCTCCATGTGAGGTACTTCTCCCGGAGGTATTCAGCCCCTGCTACTACCTTGCTGACTGTATTGCTGCCTGGCGGTTAACGTATCCTTACTCTTCATGAATCCATAAACCTGAGTATAT
Organism: Neurospora sp. CHS-2018b; assembly: GCA_009806015.1. Taxonomy (NCBI): domain Eukaryota; kingdom Fungi; phylum Ascomycota; class Sordariomycetes; order Sordariales; family Sordariaceae; genus Neurospora; species Neurospora sp. CHS-2018b. The sequence goes on from RAOV01000002.1 coordinate 50,819, forward strand.
AAGGACTCAACACCCTGTGTATTTTCTTCACGAGGCTTGACCGCTTATCCCAAGCATCCTCCAGTCGGCAGTCCCGACGATCTGGAGCCTAAAGCCACTCATCCAAACGAACCCGAGGATATAAGTCGACTATCTCTCCGTTTCCTCGAACACCTCGTTCAACCTCGCCTCTTCAAGGACATTCAACGGGAGCACAAGTCCAGTTACGCCACTCCCTTCGTATTATACCACAGGTGTATCCAGCTTGAACCTCGGCACTTACCTACGTTATACCAACAATTCTCAAACTCGTCACTTTTATCCTGTTCCTCGTTCCACTACCGCTTGAGGTTTTTCTCCGGTTTGTTCAATCCGGCGCAACGGCGGATCTGTGCCACGCCAAACGATCTTGAAAGAAGACGAGAGCGGAGGGACTCCTACGGTTACAGATACACATACACCGCCTCAAAGGATACGACAAACCGAAAGTAAGAAGTGACGGCAAGCAAACAGAATCGATATAAAACCATCACTCCTCTTCCGCTGTTTCTTTCCCGACTCAGATCTCCAGACAACATCATCACAGAAAGCGGTCTTCAGACCCGCTGCCCAGACGACCAACATGGACACTCTTCTCCAACATATGGCCGGGCAAACCACCTCATGCTCCCATGGGGCCTCTTCTACCACGCCCGCCCCTGCTACCGGCTCCCCTGTGACCGGCCAAATGGTCCTTCTAGACATGTTCTTCCCCGGCTTTTCAACATTCTCGGCTTTCGTCCAAAAGAACCTCAACATCGACCTCAACCTCTACATCCCGCTCGTCCTAATATGCGGCGCCCTCACGTTCGCCTGGCAGTACTTTAGCGAATACTGCTGGGACCTGATCGACCGCTACATGATGTCAGTCGTGGACGTGCGCACCGACGACGAGATCTACAGCATGCTGATGGGCTGGGTGGCCGCGCAAAAGTTTGCCCAGGGCGCGCGGCGCTTCGTCGTCAACACGAACCTGAACTCGCGCTTCTGGTGGCTGTGGCGGTACGACTACGACGACGAGGAGGAGGACGGGACCGAGGAGGACGGTGGTGGTGCCAAGGGGGCAGGAAAGAAGGCGTTGGCGTACACGCCCACGTTCGGCAGCCACTGGTTCTGGTACAGGGGGCGACTGCTGTGCTTCCGCCGACGACAGAGCCGCGACATGGCTGGATTTTCGTTCCCCAGCGACCGGGAGGAGATCTCCATCAAGTGCTTCGGCAGAAACCCCTGGATATTGAAGGAGCTGTTGCTCGAGGCCAGACAGGTGTACATGAAGCGCGACGAGGCCAAGACGCTCATCTACCGCGGAACGACGAAAGGGTCGGGCAGTGAGCCAACCTGGCAGCGATGCATGGCGCGGACCTCGCGGCCCTTTTCCACCGTCATCCTGAACGAGAAGGTCAAGAAAGAGCTGATTGATGACGTGACGGATTACCTCAACCCGGCAACGCGCAGATGGTACGCCAACCGCGGCATCCCCTACCGCAGGGGCTACCTCCTTCACGGACCTCCCGGCACGGGCAAATCGTCGTTGAGTCTAGCACTGGCCGGGTTTTTCAAGATGAGGATTTACATCGTCAGCTTGTCTTCCATCGCTGCTAACGAGGAGAACCTCGCTTCTCTTTTCTCCGAACTTCCGCGTCGGTGCGTTGTGTTGCTAGAGGATATCGATACCGCCGGCCTTACCCACACGCGCGAGGACGGTAAGGTCGTGGCGGTCGATGGCAGCGGCAGCGATGACATGGTTCCCGGCCAAATAACCCCTGGAGACGGCACGGCCACCACCCCCACCCCAAGCGGCCGCCTCTCCCTCTCTGGCCTCCTCAATATCTTGGATGGCGTCGCCTCCCAGGAGGGCCGCGTCCTCATCATGACCACCAACCACCTCGAAAAACTGGACAAGGCCCTGATCCGGCCGGGACGAGTCGATATGATCGTCGAGTTTGGGCGTGCAGATAAGGAGATGACGGCCGCCATTTTCCGGGCTATCTTTGCTCCGCTTGAAGGGGATGAGGCCGAGACACCCGATTCCGATTCCGTCTCAGCCACCTCGTCCTCCACCACCACCGCCGCCTCCTCTTCCTCCTCCCCTAAGGATCTTTCTGCAGCAGCCGAAAAGGAGAGACTCGCAGCTGAAGCCCGGCGCGAACTCGAGCGCGACGAAGCCACTCTCAAAGTAGTCGAGTTAGCCTCTCGCTTCTCCGAAAAGATCCCCGCGCACGAGTTCAGTCCGGCCGAGATCCAAGGGTTTTTGTTGAAACATAAGCGGAACGCAGCAGCGGCGGTGGAGGGGGCGGAGCAGTGGGTTGTGGAAGCGAGGAGGGAGAAGATGGAGAAGGAGTTGAGGGGGGCGAGGGAACGGAGGGAGAGGGAGGAGAAGGAAGCAAAAGAGAAGGCTGAGAAGAAGGAAAAGGAGGGTGAGAAGGGGAAGGATGGGGATGACAAGGACAAGGAGGAAACGAAACAGAAAGATGAAGGAAAGAAGGCAGAAAAGAAGAAGTCAAAAAGGAGTAAACATCACAAAAAGACCTCCAAGAAGTCGTCGAGGAGGTCAAGAAGGAAAGCTACCAGCGACTCTGACTCCTCCGATTCTTCGTCATCTTCCTCTGATTCCTCTTCTTCTGAGTCCGAGTCCGAGTCCGAACCAGAGGTTATCAAGGAGAAGAAGTCCAAGAGGAAACACTCGAAGAAGGATACATCACCACCTGCCCTGGTCAAGGAGGAGACTATCAAGGTCCAGGTTCAGGATCCAGTTATCACAACTCCGGAAGACAACACTGAAGATGTTGTGGCTGCCAATGAGGCCGTGGAACTCAAAGCCGTCAGTGTCGGAGACCTCCTCCCACAGATCTCGGTAACAGAAGTAAAGGAACTGAGGTCGACGGGATCAGAGGATGGGAAAGATTCTGGGTATGGAACGCCGTAGTAGTTGTCGTTTCCTGACCCGGGGGTCTGATGGATAGAGTTATGGTGTAGGTAGCACTTAAGGCGTTTGGACTTAACAAATTGTACGATTCATGACTGGATGAAGAGATGGTTAAGACATGGGATGATAGAAATGTACGGCTGGGTCTGGTGTGTTTAGATTGGATGAAAGCAATATCACGATTTAATCTCGTCTTCTGTCCCACAGCATCAAGGATATCTCGCGAATTTCAAGCGTGCAAGTGTCTTGTTCAAGTCCTGAGCATCACCAGATTTGATCATGTAACATGTATATTTACATAAAATTCCCCGGTCCTCATGAGCCATCAACCGGCCATGATCGCCGATGAGTATTAGTATAAGGTATATGTGTAATATGTGTAAGAAGAATCGCAAAGCTTTCTTGCCCTTTAGCTTTTGCTTGTTTTCTTCTTCCTGTTCTTTCCCTTTATTTCCCTTCCCTTCCCAAGTCTCCCACTTTCTAGAGCGCGTTTGGATATCAAACCAACCCCTTTGCCTGAACCTTTCCAGTTCTAAGTAGATAGACAACCGGACCCCCTGGTTTCACTTACTCCATAAAGTCATGACAAAGTGTACGTGATATCATCGCGGTCTCCAACTCTCTATGCCTGACCCCGGCCTAATTAATGTATAGTGGTATAATGCGAATTCCTCCCTTCCTTTTTCCATTATGAAGACGTTTAAGCCTTGATGGAGTATGTCCTCTTGAACATATCATCAACGTTCTCGAGGTAGTAAGTGCCGGGTTCGAGAGTAGAGACCTCACCCTTGGGGGTGTAGTTCTTCTGGAGATGGGCCTGCTTGCGGAGGTCGCACATCTGTACAAGCAATCGTTAGCATCGTGTTTGGCAATTTCGTTCGGGTCAGTCGGGGGGTACTCACGGCATCGTAGGACTCGGGGGGGACGGCGCGGCGGGCAGCGAGTCTGGCGGGGAGGTTGAGGGTCTTGGCGAGCTTCTCGGTGCTGCCAGCGACGCGGAAAGAGCAGAAAGAGGCAGCGAGACCGGAGCCGTAGGAGAAGAGGCCTATCCTCTTACCCTCAAGCTGGGCGCTGTCGACGTGGCCAATGAGGGAGGCGAGACCACCCCAGACGCTACCGCAGTACATGTTACCGCAGAGGGTAGGGACCTGGATGGCGGGGTTGACGCGCTCAGCGAAGCGCTTCTTGGTGAGAGTCATGAAGGTCTTCTCAACAACCTTGTCGGTCAGGGACTTCTTGTAGTCCATGTCGCGAACCTCGGGAGGAACGTCGGCGAAGACAGGGCTCTCGGGGTTGGCGAGGTAGTCGTGGTAGAGAAGGCGAGCATACGACTTCTGGACGAGCTTGCAGGTAGGGGCGTGGAAGGCAAGGTAGTCGAAGCGGTCCAAGGGGGTCTTGGTGCTATCCTCGGAGTGGCCGTTAACACCCTTGGTGAGGAGCTTCTCGCGCTGGTTGTAGGCGCGGTAGGCGCCGTCAAGAGCCTCGGTGTAGCAGTTGACGGAGTAGTGGCCATCGACGTAGGGGTACTCGCTGGTCAGGTCGGGCTTGTAGAAATCGTAGGCGTGGGCCATGTAGCTGCCGCGGAGACCGGGCTCGACGGCAATAGGGGCATCAGGGCCGACAAGCATGGCAACGCAACCGGCACCACCGGTAGGGCGGGCATTGCCCTTGGCGTAGAGGGCGATATCACCAGCAACGACAATGGCGTCACGGCCGTCCCAGGCGGAGGACTCGATCCAGTTGATGGAGTTGAAGAAAGCGTTGGTACCACCATAGCAGGCGTTGATGGTATCAACACCCTCAATGTTGGTGTTCTCGCCGAAAAGCTGCATAAGGACGGACTTGACGGACTTGGACTTGTCGAGAAGGGTCTCGGTACCGACCTCGAGGCGGCCGATCGTGTCGGTGTCGATCTCATAGTTCTTGAGGAGGCGCGAGACGGCAGTCAAGGCGAGAGAGTAGATGTCTGCAGGCACATGGCAAATCAGCCCCTGACGCAGAGATGTAGCGGAATGGGAGGAGAAGGGAGAACTCACCCTCACGGTCGTCGCAGAAGGCCATCTTGGTCTGGCCGAGACCGATTGTGTACTTGCCCGCGCTAACGCCATCGAACTTTTCGAGCTCGGATTGCTCCACATACTAAAGTTAAGATGATCAGTTTGATGTAGCAAAAGCGCAGCGAGCAAAAGCCGGCGGAAAGCACAAGATATGTGCTGCTACGGTAGGCGAGAAGCATGTTGAGAAAATCTCTTGTTTCTTTGGAGGTGCAAAAAAGGGGGAGGGGCGTCATCCGGAGCTAACGCGGCCGGCAGGAGATGCGCGTGTACGCAGCTACAGTAGCATAGGGTGTTGGACGTACCTGGCTGGGGAAGTAGATTTCGATGGCCTTGATGCCAATGTTCTGGGGACGGGTAGCCATCTTTGTGTGGGCAATTGGGGTCTGGCGATTAACGTCGAGGGAAGATTGAGGGAAGTGAGGAAGGGGGAAGTAACGGAGGAGGAGAGGAAGAGGAGAGAAGGGCAAGAATATGGAGTAAAAAAGAAGGAAGAGAACTAAGATTGTCGTGTGCCGTTCAGGGGAGGGGTTGCTTTGAGAGATTGGGGGTCCTGGCGTAGAAAAGTGCCTGTGCTCCTGTCTACGGAGGGGCAGGTTTGGGGTTAGCGCGTGTCGTCCTATCTTTTGGCATTGCCCACTGGCATCCGTCCATCCAACGATCCAACCCCAACTCTGGCCCCTTTTTCACCGCTGTTTGGCGCCGTTGTTGCCAGCGAGTTCTCTCTCTTCACTCAAGAGGTCCAGAAGGCTGGGGTCACCTTTTGGGTGGCCCTATAATGCCAGGTGGTTCCATTCCCAGCAGGAAAAAAAGTGACCAAGGGACCTGCCAATCCTGCCACCACGCCAGTCCACTCAGGCTAGTGCCGCTTGCCAATGCTGCCGCCCCTGAGTTGCCCCTTTCCCATGTCTCTCTTGACAACAACAAATCTGGGCTATCAGACCCGGGCCAAGCCGCCGCAACCACGCCCAACAAAAAAGCATGGACCAAGCTTCTCCGGCGCCGACATTGGACTGGCTGGTGGACAGGGGGGAGGATGATGTGCAAAGATTATTGCCGGGTTTGATATACACACCTTTTTCTGCTGATATCTCGATCGAGGATCAAGATGTGATGTTACTTTCTGTTCGTCTCGGGGACCAAAATTGAAGAAGGATGGAAAGGAGAAATCAAAACAAGAAGAGATTCAAAACCAGACGAAGATGGGGGACACAAGAGGTTCATATAGCATTTGTCGTCCCTCGAGAGCGGCCACTTGCCGGCAGGGAACAATGCGTAAAAAGGGGTCCAGACAATACCAATCGAGCGTGGCTCCCGACCAAGCCAAGGCCCTTCTACTGCACGACCAGCGATACTCAAGCAGGTCGGGACAAGGGTCTCGATGGGTCGCAGAAGGATTTTAAGGACGATGTCGGAGAACAAACGGGTAACATTCACGTCAAGGGGAGATCTTTCTGAGCTTGGGACAAGATGGGCGAACCGCAGCACACGCTGGAAAGGAAGCCATCACCATTGAACTGTCCCAGTTGGAGAAGTCATGATAGCATGGGCGATTATACTAACTGCGACTTTACACAGGTACCTATTTACTTGCACCTACAGATGCAATTCAGACAGGACCCTCCATCAGTTTGAACTCCAACTTTGAAGAACCTCAAAAAAAGGCGTGGCGGGTCGGACGGAACAAAAGTTGAACCCCACAAAAAACTGGTTGATCAAGCCATGCGAACGTGCCATGCCAGCTTCCACCTGGTGGGCTGGTGAGGTGGCACCTAGCACGGCGGACAAAGGCGACTCGCCTCCGCAAATTCGTCAGTTTGCGAGACACGATCCCCCGTCCCCGTTTTCGCGTATCTCAGGGATGCAAGACACCTTTTGTTTCTTGTGTTCCTGAATGGGATAGGTAGGGGTAGTTAAGCTACCTTGCCGTGCTTTGTGCCGTGCATGCCCCTTGTTGGCCGGCGGTGCCCCTCGGTGCAGACCGCCTTCCAAATGTCAACATGGCATGTAAACAAATGCATTCCCGACTCCCAGTTTCTTTTTTTTCCACTTCTTTCCGATATCTTCCTTGGATTTGATCTCTAGTCCGGCTTTGGGGCCACTTGAAACAAAGAGGACTTCCATGGTGCGCTTATTTCGGGAACACTCTCTTGCTTCGGAGCTCCACCGGCGAGTTATCAGATCTTTCTCTCCTTGCTCGTCCCATCAAAAGTGGGCATTCCTGCGTAAGAAAACGAGAAGAAGTGGAAACGTGGAAACTTGAGTGGAAAGAAAGTGGAGATTTTGCACACGTTACGGACGTACAGTACGGATGAAAAATCTGATAACAGTCTGTCGTCGTCGCATGGGACGGATCTCGGTGGAGGTTTTCGGCGGCTCGGTTCGTGGTTCGGTGGAAAAAGAAGAGATGAGATGAACTTTATTTGTGCTTGGGGTGTTCGCTTGACTCGGAGCCGTGGAACAAGGAACGGAGCAACGAGATTCTCTTTTTGGCTTTTGCAAGAAGCTCAAGGCCTATTCGTGATAGCTCTGAGCTTTTCGCGACTTTCTCAACGTCGGACATTTTTATTCTGCTTTTCGAAACAGCAAGCATGCGAATGCGGCATGAGTGAACCTGATTGGCGAGAGCTTGTCACACCGCCCGCTGCCGCTGCAGGAACCGTTCCAGTCGACAGGCACACAGGCACACAAGACAACTCCGTGAACGGAACGGCAGTGTCACCCATATTCATCAGGTACCATAGTACACTCGCATGTAACAGGTATTACTGGCCTCTTGATATTGACCCGCGAGCCATCTCTTCCAGCGGTGTGGCTGAAGCTGTTGTTGAGCCTGTGACTATGTACTGACTACCATGATTTATTGTTCAACACAAATCCTGGGAGAGGGTAAGCATGACAGGGCACGTGCCGGGCCATTTCCAAATCCACCTCATCACCCATCATCGGGGGTCGGTATATCCAGGGCCAGAAACCAAGCCCAGTTGGGAATTTGCCCAGTCCCGCACATTTCTTGGACATGTATCTCAAGCTCTTTCGCTCTGCACCCAGAATGCGGGCAATACACCCGCAAAGCCCCATTCTGGGGGGCGCTGAGTTGAGAAGACATATCCAGTAATGCGTGGGTGAGCGTGTGCATGAGTTTCTTTCTGGTAGTTTTTCCTTTTAACGAAAAGTGCAAATGTTTGGAGGTACAGTACTTCGGACGAGATGTTGGGATGGAATTTGCAGCGAAGGCAGATTCGGAAATGTCTATGCCTATATAGGTTTAGGTTCCCGTTCAAGTGGGTACCAATGTCCCGTTGTGGTTTAGTGGCTCAATGGCTACCACGTGGGGTTGTGAATCGCAACGTCATCCATTCGATTCAGGTTGTGGGCAACTTTTCGGGGTTTTTCCCCAACGCCCAACGCTATGGGAGGGCTGTCCGGGCAAGTCCTGGGCACTCTCCCATGGTGAACTCACCCCAGCGTATTTTCTCATATCCAGCGTTGCTATCATATTATAGCGAAATATATCTATCTTGGAGCGAATATCTACCAGCGAATATCTATCTTTGAGCGAATATTTACCGGCGAATATCTACGAGCGACGGGAGGGATGTCCGGGCAAGTCCTAGGCACCCTTCCGTGGTGTATTCTTCTTTTTTGATCATCACCACCAGCGTTACTTCTCATACATAAACGTTCATATCCTTTTTTTATTACCTAACGTTCATTTCCCAGTGCCACCAATCCTCAAATCATCACACTCATTCATCGCACGGCAAATTCCAGGGTGTCATTCGGAGTGTGTCGCTATCAGTCATCACAATTCTTCACATGCTCGGTCGGAGCTTTCCAGGCCAGGAGTATCGCCGGTTCTCGGCCGACCCTTTACGGCTTCCTCTTCCATTGCGTCAAAACGTAGACCCGACGGAGAATCAGAAAAAAAATCGCTCAATTATTGCACTCACTCCGCCTTGAATACGACAGTTGGCTGGAGGCTGCTCGGCTATGAAAGGAACGCATTACGTACATAGCCACATGGTTTGGGTGATATGGAGTCCATGTTGGTTGGGGCCAACAGATTTGGCTGAGAGCTTCACCAAGATCTGATAGTGATATCCGTTAGACATGAAATGGCATCGTGAACGGAGAGACAATGATTTGTTAATACTATGAATAATTCGCTATGATGGTGAATAACATTTGAACTATCCGATGAACATGAATGCGGATATCTATCTATGTCATTCACCCGTTTAGACTGCAAAGAAAGAGATCCCCAGAATGGGATTCTCAACTCAACCAGTCGCGCCGGTGAACATATACACCTTACCCACCCATTACTCCAGCCTGCCACCTCCCCCCAAAAAAAAAGAACAATGAACCCGCCATGCCATAATTCTGCCTGAGAACAACAGTGTGTAAACGATTCACATTAACTGCCCACATCCACCCTATCCTGTCCTCCTGATGATCCTCAGAACAGCGGATTCTCAGCAAAGTACCTAACCGCCAAGTACTTAGGATCAAACGTCAACTCCTGCTTCATCGCCACATCCAACAACCAATCCGATACCACAATCCTCGGCTCCATGTTCCCCTTCATCGCCATCTCCTCAAACTTCGGCCACAGCGCCTTCTCAGCCGCGCTCTGCGACGTCAACAAGTAAACCGGCTCAGGCGGTGCCCCTCCGTCTTCCTCAGGCGTAGTAGGCTTGATGGCCGACCCTCCGCGACCACGGAAAACCTTGAAGATGGCCCCGTTGGCCTCGGCGATGGTCTGGTAGCTCTGCACCCCGTTCTTGATCTCGGCCGTGCAGAAGATGGGCACGCCCCAGAGCAGCCGGCTGCGGTTGGCGCGGGCGCGCGAGATGGCCGTCTCGAGGGTGACGCCGAACCGGGCTTCGTTTTCCTTGTCGACGAGCAGGTAGTCCTTGATAGGGAGGACCTTGCCGGCTTCGATGCAGGCGGTGACGAAATCGGACGAGATGACCTCCGGGCCGCGAGCCAGACAACGGAGAAACTTCATAGTTCTAACCATACGCGGCGCGGCGAGGTAGTCGCAGGGAACATTGTCTTGGACAATTGCTATGCCCATGGTGCGCAGTTTTCGCTGGTGTCAAAGTTAGCTAATGTTGTGCATACGTTGGGGAAAAGGTAACCACTCACCCTATCTGCCTCCTCTCGAATCTTGTCGTTTACCCATCTCTTGTAGCCTGTCAAGCAGATGCGCATCTCTACTGGGCCTGACGAGACCCTGGCCTTCTTGGCCGGACGCTTCTGTCCTGTCTCGTCCTCCTCTCCCTCTCCTTCTGCTGGACTTGACTCCTTCACGGACCGATCCCTGTCGATTCGGTCTGCGGCCCGCTTGCCGCCCCATGGACCGTCCTTTCCTGTGCGCTTCTTTTCCTTCTCATACAGAGCAATATCTGGTGCCAGTTGGTGGAGCTTGGACAGCGCCTTATCCTTGGCGCTCCGGCTACCGCTGGACATCACTGATGGTGTATCGTTTTCCTTTCCACGTGTAGTCCGGGTGGTCTTTGCTGGCGTTTGGATATTTTGCTTATTCTGCGTCCCTCGTGGTGGCTTACTGGCTGCCTTTCCACCGAGTGGACTCGATTCGCTCGCGATTCCGGCATCGGTCTCTGCCCAGTTGGAGGCATACACATTCTTGTTCGCAGCGTCATTTGCCTTGCGCCTTTTCTTCGCTGCCGTGCTGAGAGCTTCTTCACCACCGGGGAAGTATACCTCGCGCAACTTTTGTTCGTCGAAAAAGGTGCTGCCAATGATCTCGCCTAAATTTGTCCTAGGCGGGAAGTGTTGGTACCTGGGGTTAGAAAATGTCTGAACTTCGCACTTGGCGTAGCTATCTTCGATCCAGAGATGGTTGACAATCTCAATGTTCCATTCCTTGGCCGCCTCACACTTCTCACCGTTCATCCGAGCCGTGATCAGGTGGGTATTGTCGGCCTTCATGGTCTTGGTGTATGTTCCGCCCGCCGCAGTAATGAGATTTTCGAGGTATACTCTAGCGTCACCTCCATAGTTCGATAGTGTGATCTTCATCCCCTTGAATCCGGGAATCCCGTCTCGTGGTATCGGGTAGTGCAGAAGTCGTCGTGTAGGCCTCGTCCATTCATTATGTACGATGAGATAGTACAGCCAAGCAAGGTTGCCCACGTCTTTCCCTTGCTGTGCCGCCCGCTTATACTCGTCCCCGTCGCGATATTGGCACACATACATATCGCATGCATCGACATCATCCACGACCTCGCCGTCGCTTTGCTCGATCAGAGTGTTTAAGATGTTTCGCAGCCGGGCGTTGATAGGGAGATCTTGAGATATCATGACCTTCTTCTGAGCGAAGACGACAACCTTTTCCCTCTCCTTCCCCGGCATTACAGCACTAGGTATAACGGACGTGGCACCTTCCACGGCCTCGCTCGTTGGGATTTTGATATCTTCGTCGGGCCCTGTGCGCAAGATCTCGGGGTCGGGGAGCATATAAGGTGCTTCGCTGATTCGCCTCCCCAGCCTAAAGCAGTCATCGAACCAGTGCGGAAGGACAATCTTGCACTTGGGGTTCTTCTTCTGGGCCTCCTGGCACTTTTCGTGGTCCATGGACAGGGCGCAAATATGGGTGGTTTGACGCGTCAAGTCCTTTGATTCCATACCACCAAGCGCCATGGTCGCACCAATAATGGTCTCCTTGTCGGACTCGGGGATATCGGCACAGGTGAGGATGACATTGGAGAAGATCATTCTAGGATCGGGGGAGTACGGCCTCACTTGGGCGACCTTGTTCCGTGCTAGCGTGATTTTGATCCAGTTGGTGTTGACGACGGGGATCATGTATTGGAGGGCATCGTGGTATTGCTCAAAGTCGATCGTGTTCGCGACAATATGGGTCGCGTGTTCCAGAGGAATTTTGCCGTCTTTCCTTGGCTCGAGAACTTGGGCGCCATGCTTTTGTACAAGCTTGGACAACTACAGATTGCTGAGGTGTTAGGAGCTTGTGGACCTCGCATCAAGTAGAGTAAAGAGAAGACGTACTTCTGAGATAAGACTAGCCGACAGTGACTTGCTTTGCACAAAGTAGATGAAGCAGCTATCGAGCAGACCCGGCTTCTCGTTTTCTCCGCCCATTTTGGTGATGTAAACGCGGTGTCGCTGGATTAATTACAGGTTATAGAGAAAGCGTCGAAGCGCCGAGTCTTGAGTCGATTCTATTCGATTTCCATGGGCAAATGGTGGCCAAAAGTGAGGGTGATGGTTTGTAAAAGCGACAGGCAGATGCAGATTGGCGATGCGACCGGGGGTTGTTGATTGGAAGAACGTTCAATTGTCTTTTGTTTGTCTGCCACTGGCAAATTGGAGCCACTGCCAGGCGACGCGATCGGAAAAAGCCAGTGTGGGACCATGACGCGAACTAGGCACGCTGTATCACATGACCGTGGAATAACCTGCTACCGGTACCTACAGTTTAATGGATTGCCTTATCTTATCAACTCCGGTTGTGTAGGTACTTACATTTCCCCCGCTTTCCTTGTTAGTGTTCGGGATTGGGGATGCACTCTTGATAACCTCGACAAATCACGAACTGCCAGAAAACACCGAAAAGCTGCCTCGATGGTTCTTCGTTGAATCTGGAAGCGAAGAGGTTGATTGATCACCTTTCTTGTTTGGACTAATGTGTTCATACTAGCCGTTTTCGATGTGAGGCACTGTCTTATGGCCGTACCTGGTACGTACCCGACTTACACGCCGACTACGATAAATTCCAGGGTTGATGGATTGCCGATCACCGCTACAATTCAAAAGAGCTTTGGCATAACACCAAGTACTACTGATGAGCGATAGTCACATAGTATCTCCCTTATTCAATTTAATCATGGTTCTCGATCATAAACAACGGGTTGTCAATAAACTGATAGTGTACGGTATCACGCAATGGAATCCGGCGGTCGATTTCCGGGGCTAGTCGCTACCACAACAGCCGGCGCCACGATGGCTTTATGCCTCGGCAGTTCGTCCCATAACAGTCGGCTCAGTAATCAACCTAAACCCCACGATCGACAACCCCGGATTTTAGTCAACACTTCCTTACTTGATCTCCCCGTGAACCCCATTTGATCGTGTTATCAGAATCCCCTCAACTCGACTCGTCAGTTTCGGGATCATATCAGAGTTGTCGTTTGTTTCATCCAACTGGCACGTCCATCACTCGAGATATACACTCGAGGCACTACACGCCTAAAGTGTGACAAAACAACTATCAACATATCAGCCTGTACACAAACATCAGAGACATAGCAATTGGAAGAAAGGACACTCTCATCCTCACCCACCGCCACAATGGCCTCCTCCTTCATCATCAAGGAGCACAAGGTCGAGGGTCAACACATCCGTGATTATGCCCATGCTACCGCCAACTCCCAAGAAGAGATCCTCTACCTATCCGTAAAGCAATACATCCCCAAGAGCAACCCCAATCCTCAACCGGGCGACCTGACCATCATCGGCGCTCACGCCAATGGCTTCGTCAAAGTCAGTTACTCTCACAAACACTTAACCCAAAATCTCGTGTTCGTCAGTCACTAACACCCCTCTCCAGGAACTCTACGAGCCCCTCTGGGAAGACCTCGTCAAAGCCCTCTCCACCCGGGGCATCAGAATTCGCTCCATCTTCATCGCCGACGCCGCCTGGCAAGGCCAATCGGGTCTGATCAACGAGTCCAGTCTGGGCAACGACCCATCCTGGTACGACCACGCGCGCGACCTCCTCTGCATCGTCAACGCCCTTCGGCGCGAGATGCCGCGCCCTTTAGTCGGAATCGGCCACTCCTTCGGCGGCAACACCATCGTCTCTTTGTCGCTTTTGCACCCGCGCCTCTTCTCCTCGCTCGTCCTGCTCGACCCGGTCATCTCCAAGTTCACCAAGCGCGGTCCCACCTACGGCTTCATGCCTATGAAGCAATCAGCCTATAGGCGGGACGTCTGGCCTTCACGGGCAGCGGCGGCGGAGGGATTCAGGAAGAATAAGTTTTACCAGACTTGGGACCCGAGATGTCTGGAGGTGTTGGTTAACCATGGCTTGCGCCGGGTTTCTCCAGAAAACGAGGAAGTGACGCTCACGACGTCCAAACACCAGGAGTGCTTCACTTACTACCGCCCTAAGAAACAACAAGATCAGCCGGTGCCGGACTTGCCCCCGGATCAGGCTACTGACACTAACTTCCCGTTTTACCGAGCCGAGGGCACGATGACTACCAACTTCCTGCCGCACCTCCGGCCCGGCGTGCTCTGGGTTTTTGGGTCCACGTCCGACGTCTGTCCTCCGGAGACGCGCGAGGAGAAGCTGGAGCTTACGGGTACGGGTTGGAACGGTAGTGGCGGAGCGAAGGCGGGCAGGGTGGAGGTGCGCACGGTGGAAGGGTTCGGGCATTTGGTGCCGATGGAGGCGACGACTAGGTGTGCTGAGGAGGCGGCGGAGTTCATTGCGAAGGATTTGGAGAAGGTTTGGAGGAAGGAGGATGAGGAGTTTAGAAAGGTGTGGAAGGGAAGGGAGGGGACGGAGAAGAGGGTGCTTAGTAAGGAGTTTTTGGAGTTGATGGGACCGCCGCCGGGGAGGAAGAAGCCGGGGAAGGAGGAGGCTAAGTTGTGAGTTGTGAGCTGGAGTTGGGGGTGCCTCCTTCTTTGCGTCGGTGGTTGTCTCGTTGGACTGGATCTTTGTCAGTCATCATGATTTCATGAAAGCGATTGTCAGCATTTCGCCCATTCCAGAGTAAAAGCCCTAGTTCTACTTCATCCTTGCCCAAGATTCTCTGGGACGGTGAACCTTGTGATTTATGACTATTAAACATTATCGCTACGAGTGCCCATGTACTTGGTCCACGATAATATTCGCTATACATCTATGAACCCTTTTCCAATAACAGGGAGCCAGCATCATTGTTTTTGCAAAGGACTGCCCCCCCAAATGCCGCTGCTCAGCCGGGGTAGATATCTCCCTGGGCTTGTCTCTTCTGTTGGTATGGGCCTCGCTGTGCGTGGTTTCAGTGATAGATAGGATCGTGCTGTAGCTGAAGATAGATCCCGTGTGTCCTTATGCGCCCTAAGTTTCGGGAGATTGTGTGCATCAATGATGAAGAGTGGGTTTTAGTTGTTGTTGTACGTAGTGATGTTGCTCATAGAATATCGATAGCCCTTATGGAACTCAAGAGAAACATGCTGAGCCTAGCTCAGAGTTGCGGTGTGGCATTCTTCTCAGTAACGAAGATAAAGACCGCACAATAGGTATGCGAGTTCGACACTTACACCAAAGAGAGGGTGTATGCAAGTTCTCTTGAGAAGGCGGGACTCCCATGCTGAATACCAGTTGTCAGAATCACCGCCCTGATCATAAGCTACCAGCTGATCCGCTAACAGTGACGCCTAGTCGAGATCCCGCTGGCGGCGATCCTGAACTGTCTCTGTTTGGGGCACTTTGGCTTGTTCCAACTCTCGCTGAAAGCTCTCCTCAACATTCCTGAGGTCTTGCAAGTGCTGCTGCTTGCGTAACTCATCTGGATAGCAAGTTAGCGCCATCCAGTCAAACAAGGTCACGCGCTCCGACTCGGGCACCGGGAACGGTGGTGGTGAGTATGGTGGGAGATCTTTGAGCTTGAGCGGACCTTGGGCGACTAGTTCTAACGAGCGAGTGATTGCTTCGGTTAATTTCCTAGGTTACGGGTATTAGCCATATGGTTTGAGAGATGGGAGAATAGGCATGGGAGCATAAATGATTAATGGGTGAGAACCTACCCTAGCCTGCCGTACACGGCGTCTCCCGTAGATTCCAACTCTTCAGCAAGCTCAGCTTGGTGGTTGTCCATGAGAGTTGGGTTCGGAACCACCACCAATGGTACCTGAAGTCGGAGAACTTCCAGAATTGTTCCAGAGCCTAACCGTTTAATTATTTAATGCTCTCAATGAGACAAATGATGATAAAAGGGGGAATCTCACCGGCATGAGCAACCACCACACCCGGCAGTCTCACAGACTTCTCGCCCCGTGACCTGACATAATGCTTGGTCATGTTCTCTGTAAAAGCAAAACATTCTATCGTGATGGAACTAGGAGGCAAAGCTTTGACTTGAGCATCGAACCACTCAAAATCCTCGCCGCATTGTACTTTGAGGAGGTTGAAGTTGTTGTCGGCCAGACAGTTGAGAAACTCTGGTTTGATGACCTCTGAAAGCAACGGGCGGAAGCCGGCGGTAGCGCCCACTGTAACAAAGCATTGCCGGCCTTCCATGCTGGTTTTCTCGAGTGAAGTCGTATTATCACACCGTTTCGGGCGTTTTGCTTCACCTTCTTCTTTGTTCTCCTTGCTAGTTTCCAGACCTTCTCCAGATGTAGTCAAAGGTCCTTCAGGACCGACTGTTGTAATTGCGCTGGCGTCACGTTTCTGACCAGCAATCTGTTGAGGGTCCGTTGCCTCGGTGTCAGTGGTGTGTTTTGTTGTCGTCGAGTGGTCCATCTCGTCCGCGGTCCGTGGGTCAGTGAGGGGTGGTTTGGGTTTTGTGAATGAAGAGAGCAATGCTAAATAACGCTTGATATGAAGTTCGAATGTTGGAGAGCAATCAATATTGTTGATTATATATGCTTGAGCAGAGCAAGTTCAGGAAAGTGAAGCATTCAGAGTGCTGTTGATGATGAATGTTGAATTGAACATGGAGGCGCGGTAAGGGTACCTGATTACGGTACTTCTGGAAGAGGTACTGAAAGCTGGACCTTGCGCTTATAACTGGTGGGTCACGGCAGGGAAGATACTTGTACAGTGAGGTACCTAGAATTGGGGAAGCTGCAGCGACGTCAAGGTTGCTAAAGTGTGGCGGGGCACCTCTCTCAGCGCTGTCTTGCTGTGGCTTACGCTCCCCTCCGGACCCCTCCGGCTACGCTGCCCGCCCGCAATTGAGGCTGAGCCCAAATTTTTTGGATAGCTCTGGGCGCGGTTGCGAGAGTCCGGCTCCCGAGCGCCCGTGTCCCCGTCCCGAGTTGTCGCCCGGTCGTCCTCCACTATCGAGTCCCGATCCCGACTCCCCCGCGCGCCAAATTCCCACACACCAAGCAGCGTCACGGTCGCCCCTCCTCCGTCCGGACACAACAAACGACAACCCCCCGGGATGGCTTCCTCCGCCAATGCGCTCCGGCTCGGTCTCCGGACATGCAGTCGCCAAACACAAACATCCAGTCTCCGCATCGCTGCCATCCAGCGCCGGGCCCTCTCCGCCACCGCGACACGATGTGAGGGCGTCCCCGTACTAAAGAGGGAAGACGATGCCAAGCTCGAGTTCACCCGCCCCTACAACCCCGGCGAGTTCCTGTCCGAAAAGCTGAGGTCGGACGACCTTCAGGACTGGGAGCGCGAGCGCTACGAGCGCGCCCTCACCTCGTGGGAGCAGACGCCCGACGACCTCAAGAGGGGGTGGTCGAGCATGATCAGAGACATTGAGCATGCGGCGGCGCCGCTAAGGAGGGTGGTCATGCCCAGGAAACAGACCTTCTGGTACGAGGAAGAGAAGGACACGGATCTCATCACCAACGAGGACGGCGAGGACGACTTCCACGAGAACGACATTATGAGTCTGGGTCACGGCAAGCTGGAGGAGCACCGCGAGTTCCGCGAGTATGCGCGCATCGCCGTCTGGGAGATGCCGCTGCTGTCCAAGTACGCCAAGCCTTTCGTGCCGCCGACGAGCGAGGAGGTCCTGCGCTTCCGCTACACCACCTACATGGGCGAATTCCACCCTGCCGACAGGAAGGTCGTGGTCGAGTTCTGCCCCAAGGATCTCCGAGATCTCACTGAGGTCCAGCAGCGCAAGCTTATGAAGCTTGCCGGACCCCGGTACAACCCCGAGAAGGACATTATCAAGATGAGCTGCGAGAAGTTTGAGCATCAGGCCCAGAACAAGCGCTATCTCGGCGATTTGATTGAGAAGATGATTGCTGCTGCCAAGGTACTGTTTCCATGCATCTCTTTGTTTTATAAGGTGACTCCAAGAAGCGTTGCTAATGTAACCCTTTTACTACTACTATAGGATCCTAAAGATACCTTTGAGGACATCCCTCTCGATACCCGTCACCACACATTCTCCAAGAAGATCTCTTTCCCCAAGGAGTGGCTTCTTACGGAGGAGCGCAAGAAGGAGCTTGAAGCCGCCAGGCAGCAGGCCCTCTTGAAGGATGCTGAGAAGGTTGTCCAAGGCGCCTTGGTGGATGGCGCTGATATTGTTAAGCAGTACCTGGAATCTGGCGCTGCTGAGGCTCTGCATGCCGTGCCTGTCATGGCGGGCCGCGGCGGCAAGGCTCTTCCCGGAGGCAAGGGTGGAAAGATGCAGCGCAGCAAGAGGTGAGGGTTAAGTGTGTGCTGAACGAAGGAAACAAACGAAAGGAGGGGCGAAGCCAGGGAGGGCTGGGCTGGGAAAAGAAAAAGGCAGCCAGTTTATAACATGACTGTTGCTGGCTTCGCTCCCGCAAACCGAGTTTGTTTAGCCAGTGAAGCTTCTGGGGCGGAAAGGGGAAGCTGGCTAGTGTATAAGAAATCTAGTGTACACCATCTGTCTGTATTAACATGTGAAGAAAGTCTGGCAGGTTTTGGGACGGACAAGAAGAGTGACATGTGTCTGTTTGTAATTGCAGACCTTTTGACGAAGGTCAGGCGGAAAGGCGATGTTCAAACGCGCGCGAAACAAAGACGATCTGAGCCCAACTCAACAACGTCGACTTCTCGAACCGAACCCTAATACCATACCCAGTTTCCCCGTACTCTAAGACGACGGCCATCATTTCGGTTTCTTCGCGCCAACATGGTCGCGCTTACATCGGATAGCGGCAGATCTGCGGCATTCTTTAATTAGGAAGCGCGCGGTTAAGGCCAAGACTTTGTGGCTGTTCGCCATTGGGTTGGACAGCAACGCCAAAGAGAAACCTGGGACAAGCCACAACCACAGGACAATTCTCTTGTTGAACAAGAATGTACCTCGTTATATCTGGTGTTCGAGATTTATAGATAACCCGTCTCGCCTTGTTTCCATCAAAAAATGTAGGTCTCTTTTTGCGGCAATCATTCAGCTTGGGATGAAAATTACAATATTCCACTTGGAAGTTGAAAATCTTAACAAAGGACAGCGAACAGGACAACATCGGAACAGCCAGATACTGTAGAAATGTGCCACGCGGGAGGAATCGAGGAAGCTTCCATCCCGTAGAGGTGGCGTTATCTTTTATCGCCCGCTCAACCCAGCTCTTGTTTTGACGTGCTCGAGCTGATTTCCTGTTTGAGAACTCTCCGGGTTTCAAATTTTTTCACGGTTTGGGTGGCTACACGCGTAGTTCTTGGGTTGTACCCGGATCCGGGACATCCTCCCTCAAGAGACTTGGTTGGGAGGTGACGCCGTTTCACACTTCGGAGCTTATGCGCAGGGGGGAAGCTCGAAAAGGTCTTGGGTGTCATGAGCCAATCACTAATATCAGGTTGAAGGAATTTGGTACCTGCACTAGCCAGGGTGGACTACAGGATATTGGTCACTTGTGAGCGCATAGGGAGCATTATACTGTAACCCCATTAATGGCAACGTGCTTCCCCACAGCTGGATGGCCCGGCAACTCCACCAATTGATGGTGTCGTCCCATGGGAATTCGACGATGCAGGGGTTGAAGGCAAGACGGTTGGCTGGGGGCCACGGGTCGGTTGAGATCCAAGCCATTGGCGTCCACCTCGACGCCGCCTTGGCCTCGCATTGGCCCCTTTCGCCTTGGTACCTGGCGTTCCTGGCGTTCCTAGCGACTGTCCCAGGAAGAATTGCAGAAATGAGACCCTTGCTTGCTGTCCATTCGCATCTTCGGCCACTCTCTCTGCTCTGGCCCTAGGCTTCTCTCTTCCATCCCTTCTCACCAATCTCTGGTCCGCCCTCCCCTGGCATTCCCTTACCACGTTCCTTCATATTTTTTTCCAATCGTAGAAGGTCTTTGGCTTTGGATACGCGCGAAGGGATTTGCCCAGTCTCTCATTTTATTTCCGTCTCTCTTGGATTCGAAGCCAGCGAGTCGCCTTACAATAGCAACCAACAACATCAGTCAATAAGTCCTTCATTTGAGACTTTCATCAATATACCCAACTACCTCGACCACAATAGCAATCGGGTCGACAATAACTTGCGACATCGCAAACACGCAAGCCCACTTTTGACCCGGCGATCAAACGTCAATCCGGTCGCGTCGGCCCACGGTCCCTTCTCCAGTCCTTTCCAGTCCTCGAAACTCGACCTGCCGATCCGGCCTCTGCCACCCAAACAGTGCTCATCACTGCTCATCACTTTGCCAATCGCTGGCGCCGTCCAGTCCTCCGCGCGCGCCCTCCGCAGTCTGCACCCCGCGAACGAGTCAACGAGTAACAAGTTGACGAGTCAATCGCCGAATAAGTCGGACCCTCGAATTGCTTGCTTGCTTGCTTGCTTGCTTGCCGCCCGCATGCTGGCTGACCCTCCCGATTCCGATTCGCAAACGCACGCAAATCCTCGGCGGCGCTTCCACAACCCTTCTGAGTCTGCGGCAATGCGACTCCAGCTGGAATAGGGCTTGACGGTTCCTCCACACAGCGAAGGAAGCGACCCACTCATTTACACAACCAACTGCTTCTTCTTTCCTTACATCGATTATCCTGTCTTCTTCTTCTTTCCCTCACCAACTTCGTCGTCGTCGTTGACACCTTCATCGACGTCGCGACCCTGGAGTGTCTGACCCCTTCACAGAGGTAGGCACAGTCGATACCATCGCTGGACGAGGAACGACTTGTGCCGACGGCGGGTCCGGGAGCATTCCACTCATTATCTTCTTCACTCTTTTGAGGTCATCTCAATTGGTCTCGACTGTGTCGATTGACCTTTACTCTTATTTTCTTTACTTACCCAACTAGCACTTATTCCGGGCAGCTTTATTTGCCCCTCAACTTCTTGACAAGATGGGCTTCCTTGACTTGTTCCGCCGAAAGGTGACTTACCAACCGGAACAAAAATGGGATTTTATCGTGAGTCTCTCTTAGCCATGCATGACCCAATGGTCCCTTGCGCCTACTAACTGGCATCTAGAGTCTCAATGACTTCAAGTCTACATCAGTCTTTACCCCTCTAGCGTACGCCTACCTATGGGTTTCCATCTTCATCTCGTGCGCCGTCTACGTCGTCGACATTTTCACCATGGTTCAACTCTTAGCTTTCAAGAAGTGGTCTTCCCAGGTTCAACCGACCTCACTCATTCCTATCGACGTATCAAAGTGGATTTTCACCATCTGCATCATCCTTTCTGCTGTCAACCTCATATACGAGCATATTCGTGCCAACCGGGCTATGCGCAGCGGAAGTGTCGCCGAATCGTTCCTTGATCACTTGGCCGCGAAACTCGAGAGTTTGCGGATTTTTGGAGGAAAAGGATGGAAGCGATTCCTGGTTTTCGCCGCGTTGACCGAGAGTAAAAAGGGCGCTGAGTACATTGCTCTGTTCTGCTACTTTAACTTCCAATGTAAGTCTCCATTACCATATATCCCCCTCTGTCGCCGTTGACCCAAGTTATACTCACGAACGTGCTTATCAGCATGGATCCGTGTCCTTCTCTGTTCTGGACCTCGACAGGTTGTCAATGCATTCACTCTATACTCCTTTTTCACCAGTGAACTCCAGATAAACGGCAAGGATTTTGGAGACTCGGTAATGGATTTCTTCAGAAAGATCGAGGCGTTTGCTGAGAACGACTACCGCCAAGCTGCTACTCTATCCGGCATGTGCTTTACACTGGTCATCTGGATCTTTTCATTCTTGTCACTGCTGCTCTCCGGAGTCTTTTTTGTTTGTTTCTTGTGGTGTTACATCCCTCGTGCGGATGGCGGCTTGACTGGATTCTGCGAGCGCAAGGTCAACAAGCGCTTAAAGCAGATTGTGTCGGCCAAGATCAACGCGGCAATGGCTGAGGAGGAAGAAAAGAGGAAGAAGGCGCAAATGAAAGCGGCCAAGAAGAAGGGCGAGGATAGGCCGATGACGATGAAGGCGACGCTACCGAACGTCGGCGTTAGCATTGAAAGCAGAACCGAGAAGTTGCCCGAAATGCCATCGCTCAGCAGGCAAGATACGATGGCTACACTTCCGGCCTACACCTCCCGACCCTCTACCCCCGGAGGCTACGAGCTTGGTTCGATCGAAAAGCGACCGATGCCGCCGTCCCGTGCAGGGACTTTTGCAACGCAATTTTCGGGCACCTCCAGTACGTCACTCATCGGTGCAGCTGCCGAGCCCGCTAGACAGCGCGCCAATGATGTCCCTACTGTTCCCAAGATCGATATGAACAATATCCCGCCGACAAGAACAGCAACCATGCTTTCGAGCAACAGCTATGGATCTGCGTCGCAGTCGAATTTCGAACCGCGTCCTCTTGGTAGGGCCGCTACTGGGCTTTCCAACGTCAGTTCTGCGCCTTCACAGCAACCGAGCTTCCAGCCACGGCCACTCACCAGAGCTGCGACTGGCATGTCTAACATTGGTCCTGGGCTTCAGTCACAGCTACAGCCGAATCAGCCTCGTCCTCTTACTCGGGCTGCGACTGGGCTGTCTAATACGAGCATTGGACCACAGTCGCAAGGGAACTATCCGCCCCCTAGGGCTGGAACAGTTCCACCTCAGAACAACTTTGGACCTGGCATGCAACAGCCACCTCCTCCAAGGGCCGGAACAGTCCCTCCGAGGAATGATTTCGGACCTTCAATGCAACAGCCAAATTCCTCGTTCGGACCCGGTTACACTGATAGTCCCGCGACCTACTCGACCGCAACGATGCCCGCCTTCCAGCCACCCGCCAGGGCGCCGACTGCTCCTCCGATGAGCTATTCTAACAATAACTACAGGGGCGTCGAGCCGAGACCGATCGAGCGTGCGTATACTGGTAACGTCGGAAACCAAAGTCAATACGACAACTTCTCGAGAGGTAGCCAAGTACCTCAAACCAACAACCCCTATGGTGGTCTTAGTGGCCACATGTCGAACGGGTACGATCAGGATGGCTACGGTGGTGGTTATGGCCAGGATAATTATGGACAGGACACCTACGGACAACAAGGATATGGGCATGATGGCACCGGCCACGACAACTACGGACACGATAGCTATGGGTATCCGACGCAGAACAACACACAGATGCCGCCAAGGCTAGGAAGCGCTCCACCGCCGCGGACGCAACCCGGATACCAACCGTACATTCCCCAGAGGAACATGACCGCTCCGCCAGAGGGGCAGCCATACCATCACCATCAGCAGAATCCTAGCAAGAGTTCTCTGAGTAGTGTGGCTGAACTACCAGCTGAACTACCGGTCGAAACCCCGAGCGAACAGCAACCCGCCGCCAGAGCAGGAAGTGTCACATCGGATTATCTCGAGTATATGATGGACGGCTCGCCCAGCTCGAGGAAGACGGATGCTCCTCCCAAGACGAGAAACGGGAGCGTAAGCAGCCAGGGTAGTGGTGCTGCTAACCAGGAAACCAAGAGCAACGGGACGCACTCTAGGCAAGGAAGTGCCGATAGTGTTTCCAGGGCTGTTGGTGCTGGCAGTAATAGCAGAAACAGCAGCAGGAAAGGAAGCGTAGCTTCTTCCGTCGGTAGCAATGGACCTCATCAAAGGCAAGGCAGTGCCGGCAGTGTTGCGTCTACTTCTTCTTCTCGCCGGGATCCGGAGGAGTCCACTGCTGCTCATGCCAGGCAAGCCAGCAGCGATAGAGTCGCTGCTACCTCAACTCCCGCCAGCCGCGAGGACTACTTTGCCAACAACACGCTCGCCCGCCAAGCAAGCAATGCTGCTTCTTCTTCCAGAGATTATCTCGGTGGCAGCCATGGTAATAACGATGCCAGGCCGGGGAGCAGCAACAGCCGCGCCACGTCCCAGCAGCAGGAAGACGAAGACGATTACTTCGGCATCAACCGCGCTCTCTCCCAGCGCCAGCAGAAAGGCGGTGCTTCTTCTGACCGCGAGGTCGACAACAACGACGCCGACGACTATTTCGGCCCCACCACCTTCGGCAACACCTTTATGCGGACCAACACGGCTCCCATTGCTCTAGACAGCAACAGTGGTGATGGTGGTATCAGACCGATAGCAAGGACGGCTACTGCTCCTCCTTTCCTTCAGCAGCAATCCCAACCGCAACAGCAACAGCAGCAGCAGTACCTCCCACAGCACCGAGAGCAGGACGAGGAAGAGGAGGACTATTTCAGCCAACCGAGCTACCAATCGAGCTACCAACCGAGCTACAACAATTACAACAACAACGTCAATAACTACAACAACAGTAACAACAACAACAACATGGTCAATAACGCTACCAGTAGCAACCATAACAATACCAATAACGGATGGAACGAGGACATCGAGCGAGGAGAAAGGAGCATGGACATGAGGCAGAACCAGATACCCCGCAACAATGGAGGGCAAGGAGGAAACGGAGGATACGGACAAGGAGGAGGATATGGAGGACGAGGAGGCGGAGGGGGAGGAGATTATGACTATGACGGTAGTGGTTACGGTGGTAGCAGGTGGTAGTGTGCCTTGTCCAAGCTACCTCTACCCCCGTCAGACTTCCAAGTCCAGACAGTACTTTTTACAGTATGATGTCTAGATCTCGCTTGGTAATCGATCAATGACGAATAACAACAGCAACACTTTGTATACCTTTTTCCTACTTTCTGAAGATCAGCCAACGCGTTGGTTTTAGATTATTTTATGATAGGCACGCAAAATACCCCGTTTCTTTGTGTTCATCAGTACAGAACCATCTCAATCAAAAACAGTGAAGAAAAAGGATGTGACAATGCTGCTCATAAAAGGAGAATGCAAAACTACCTGATCCTGGCCTAAAACTGTAGCATATCCCGGCCCCATTCCCCTTTTCTTCCCCTCTATGAATGATGAATGCCAATGCTAGTTTATCCCTTCCGTTTAACCTCACCATAATGCCTGGGGCGAGTGTCCCCAGCAAGTTATTATTACAATTACTTTCATATCCTAATCGACCTTTCTCACACAGTACCAAGTTGAGTCGAAGCTCATTTATTTCCCATCCACACAATCAGTAATCTCCTTCTTATACTTCTCCTTCACCGCTCTCCTGTTGACCTTCTGCGTAGCAGTAACAAGACCCTATCAAAGTTTCGTTAGCATCACTATCATCACCAAGTTTTTCATCATCTTTACGGGGGACTGGGAGTTAGGTTACTCACATTAACCGGCGTCCACTCATCATCAACCAACACCACCCCCGCCACCGTCTCCATCCCACTCAACCCGGCCCCCCTCCCCACACTCTGCAACTCCTTCAGCACCGCATCCCTCAACTTCCTATTCCTATGCATCTCACCCGGCGCCTCCGCGCCAAGTCCCAACTCCCTCGCCTTTTCGTGTAGCGCCTTCTCATTAGGCACCACCACCGCAATCGGCCTCGGATTACCACTATCACCATGCACCATGATATTATGCACAAACACGGCGCCTCTATACACAGCCTCGAGTTTCTCCAGGGCTATGTACTCGCCGCCCTGGAGCTTGACCAAGTTCTTCACGCGGTCGATGACCCGTAAGTGGCCGTTGGCGTCGATCTCGCCGATGTCGCCGGTTTTGAACCAGCCGTCGGGGGTGATGGCTTTGGCGGTTTCTTCGGGGTTTTCGTAGTACTCCTTTACTACGCAGGCGCCGCGGAAGAGGATTTCTCCCTGCGGGGGAGTGGTGTTGGTGTGGTAGTTGAGTTCGGGGAGGGAGACGAGTTTCATCTCGATTGCCGCCGGCATGGCGCCGATGGCGGTGGAGGTCCATTGCATGGGGGAGCCGAGGGCGCCGTTGCCGCAGGTTTCGGTCAGGCCATATCCGTTTAGCATGGGCGCGACCACCATGGACATAAAGTGCTGCGTGGAGGCGGCGATGCCACTTGCGCCATTGACGATGAAGCGCAGGTCGCCACCCGTCATGGTGCGGACCTGGCCAAAGACGAGGTCGTCGAAGATGGTCTTTCCGGGCAGGTTGTTGGAGACGAGGAAGGACTTGATGTTGTAGGCGCCCCAGAACAGGGCCTTGGTGAGGGCGCCGGCGCTGTTGACCTTGCCCTCGACGCCCTTCTTGACGGTCTCCCAGACCTGCGGGACGCCGACCATGATGGTGGGTTTGAAGGCGCGCATGTCGCCCGGGCAGTTGCGCATGCTGGTGTCGGAAAGGGTGCGCGGGTTAGAGTACCCGAGGGTTCCGCCAACGAAGACGCCGAGGTTCTCGAGTACGAGTTCGAAGATGTGGGCCAGCGGGAGGTAGGCAAGAACTCGGTCGCGGTGGGTGACGGATTCCTCCATGACGGCGTAGAGACCGGCTACGGCGGCGACGAAGCCGGCGTGGCTGACAGGAACGCCTTTCGGCGGGCCGGTGCTGCCGGAGGTGTACATGATGCAGTAGGTATCCTCCGGGCTGGGGGGTGTCAGCGGTACGGGGTTTTCTTCGCCGAGAGCGCGAAGCTCTTCGAAAGAGAGGACGGTGAGGTCCGGGTGTTCGGCCTTGAAGGCATCGATCTTGTCTTGGGAAACTGGCTGTGTGGTGTGGTTGTTGTAGATAACGACCTTGACGGATGTGGCGTTCTTGAGCGGATTCGTAGCTGTCTTGAAAAGGTGAGGGTCGGTGAACATGGCGCTCGCCTTGCTCTGGACAAGGGAGTGTTCGACGCCGCTCTCACCGAGGGTGTCGTAGGCGGTAACGATGGTGAGAGACTGGGACGAGGCAGCATGCGACATACCGAGCCATTGGGGGCTGTAGTGTACGGAAAGACAGCATTAGCAATGTTCAGACAAAGAAGGGGTAGGTAGTTGAAAGTACCTTGTGGTAGCAAAGATGTGCAACCTGTCCTTGGGTTCCAAGCCGAGCTTGCGAAGACCAGCGCCTATCTGCTTCACAATGGTAAAGTATTCGCCATAGGTGATGTAGGAATACGGAGTAAGCTCAAAGTATTGCCATTCCTTGTTGACCATGACGGTCTCGCCGTCAACGACCTTGGGGATCTTCTTTATGTCCTTGTGAAGCTTGATCAGCTTGCGGCTTCCTATGGCGCGCTCATCACCGTAGAGCTCCACGGTTCTAGTGAGAAGGTCTAGAGTGGTGTTGACTCCGGGGGCAGGACGAGTAATGAGGCCATCCTTAGCCTTGGGGTGTCGGCGGGGGATGGTCTCGCCTGGGATGGGTTGGGCATTGGGATCCTCGACGGTAAAGGGAGGTTTCTGAATGAAGTGCAGAGGCACGTTTCCGGGGCCTGTGTTCGCCATGATAGTCAAGTTGTGTGATGGTCTCTCGAGGTCGAGTAGTCTGGGCTAGAGGAGGTTGCTGGCTGAGGGTATTATAGAGCTAGGTCAGGTCAAGTTGGGCCGAGGCTTGTCGAAGTGTCAATCTGACGGATCCGGGAGCCGGTCAAGGATTGTCGTTGGGTTGGGTTTGGGAATAGGGTGGTTGTCAGACGAGTTAGATTCGGGCTTGCTGACGCAGTCAGACACGGAATTGGACGGCTTGTTGGGATTAAATTAAAAACTCATAGCGTGATTGATATTGATTGCTTCGAACCAGAATAAGGCCGTAGTAAAGGAAGAGCTTCGGCTGTCGTGGCTGTTGTATGAAGACGTAAAGAAGGTTACCAGGTAGTCTAGAGGAGGTAGAAGAGGTAGACGTCGGCCAGAGTTTCACAACAACTTGAATTAGGGAGTGGAGAGGGACGTTGAGTGGACACTCTCGTGTTCAGGGTCTTGTCTGGGTAATGGTTGTACAGATGACCTCAGTGACAGCAAACGCGGTGGAACATGCCGAGATTCAAGGCAACAATGGCATCTACCGTATCACCGTATCTCGTTGTCATGGAAATTCCGAGATTCCCAGCGGTCGATCATCAAGACTTTGCAGGTATCTCACTTCCGGCCCTGACCGCGTCACCCACCTTCCACTTTGTGCCCCGCGGCGCCGTGTGACGTCGCTTTTGTATGCAAGAGCTCCAGAGGCTCCGGGGCTTCCAGTGGGGCTCCACAGCCCAAGAGCGGACGGGATTGTCACGAGCTTCAAACTGTCAGTAGGTACCACTAAAACGGGCGCTATCAGCGGCTTGGCACTAACAAACTAACAGGGGTTCAATAACTTTAAATTTGTTCAGAGATCCAACGCTCCCTGTTCCATTCCGAGCTGCCGAGGCATCTTCAATTGAGAACATCCACATCGACTTCGTTCCTTGTTTAAAGAGAGACGACAAGTGCAAAGCGGAAGCATCTGATGCTTCAAATCTCCGTATTGAGGACCGACGGAGAATATTTCTCTGAAAGAAACACAATGGGCGGGCCGAAGAGAACTGTTTGGACAGGCTGGAGTTTTGACCTTCCTCAATCCGAATTGCACCAAAACCCGGATGCTTGGTAGGGTTTATGTTACACAACAAATCTGCTACTTCTTCTGTTGGGAGTTATCCAGACTGATCAACACCATTTACCGGCTCTCTGGATTACAAGACCGTGTTGTGCCGGGAACATGACCACCTGTGTCTTCCATACACTCTGATGTTGTCAACATCCTTCCCTACGCCGTCAGCTTCACACCTCCAAATGCGGCTCGTTGCAACCCTCCTCGTTTCGTGGCTTGCTTACAGAAGTGGCTGTTGTTCGGTTAACGTTGCCCAGCCTGGACTAACTCGGCAACAGATCATCCATGACACTTGGTATGGTTCTCGATTGGACAGACAAGCAATAAACACAGCCTCTTTTGACTAACTTCATCATCTACGGCACAAAATGGCTGCCTTCACACCGTCATGAGACCATGACTTACTATATTCCAACAACATCTGAGTTTTGTTGATGGCTGCTTCACTGTTTTTGTTGGGAATCACTACGTTTCTTTAGACTTTCGTGCCTGGGAGATATCCAGATGACCGACTTTGGAGACAACACGCCAGAATGGCTCACGCCCCTTGAGAACCAACTCCTCTCAACATCCTTCGGCTTCGATTCATTTAATGACGAATTTACACAAACTCCGGGCCCCAGCCCTAGCTCCGGCCCCGGCCCCGGCTCCAGTTCCGGGTCGGTTTCGGACACTGCCGTTTCCTCAACCGTCATCATACAGCGTAACAAACCCATCCCACGAAAGGGCCATACCAAATCCAGGCGTGGTTGCTACACCTGCAAACGCCGAAAAGTGAAGTGTTCCGAGAAACTGCCCGAGTGCGACAACTGCACCCGTATAGGTCTTATTTGCGAATATCCCGAGCCGCCCAACCCGTCTGCCTTATCACGTTTGGTCACTAGACCAGGACCAGGACCCCGAGTCCGACCAGACTGGTCTTCACCACCAGCAATGGTACTGCGACAAAATCCCACTTCTTTCGCCCCTGTATTCACCATGGAAGACCTCCGCTTCTTCCACCACTTCCTAATCGCCGCTTACCCACCTCTCCCCGTACAAGCAGACAGTGTCTGGAACAACGTGGCAGCTTTATCCCATGCTTATGACTACCTAGTCCACGCCATGCTAGGCCTAGCCGCCTCACACCTCTCCCTCCTCTCCTCCTGCCCACCCAGCTCCAGCTCCTCCCAAGCAGCCCTCACCCACCGAATAAAATCCATCTCCCTCCTAAACGCATCCCTCAGCACCCCTTGCTCCTCCCCCGCCGAAGGCGACGCCCGGTTCGCCTCCATTTTGATCCTCGCTTTCCAAGCCAGTTGTCTACCAGACGGCATGACCGAGTTCCTGTCCATGATCAGGCTATGTAGCGTCATTGCTGATGCCGGGGAGAATTCGATTTTCAAGGACTTGGCGGAGAGGGGGTACTCGGATAGCATGAGGAAGATGACGGCCAAGACGAAGGCGGAGGAGGTGGAGAGGAAAGGGTTTGTGTTAGAGCCGGAGCAGGAGAGGTTGGTTGATGGGTTTTTGGAAAGTTTGGGGAAACTTGGGGTGGGGATTTTGGGAATGGGAGGGGGAGATGAGGAGAGGGAGGAGGACTTGGACTTGGGCTTGGGCTTGGTGGAAGAAGAAGGGAGGGGGGACTTGCAGATGAGGATATTGGAGGGGTTGGAAGGCGCTGCAAGGATGAGTAAAGTTTCGCCGGCTCAAGGTTAGTTTTGTTCTCAACCCCATTGTCTCCCCTTCTTTCCTCCTATGTTCCTGCACTTTAACTCCCGGCATGTGGTAAAACTGACTGAATATCGGCACTGCAGCGTTCCAAGAATTAACAAGCCTTTACTCACCCATGATTAACGCCTCGAACACCGACTTCTCCTCCCTCACTGACCCTGCAAACCACCGGGCCCAAATCCTTCTCCTGCACTTCTTTCTCATGGAATTCGCTCTGGGCGATCTGAGTCTGGGCGCCTTCCGGTCGCGCTTCCACTTTCGCCGAAAGGTATGCTTCGCCTGGCTGAACGAGGTCGCTAGGCGGTTACCCCAAACGGCTGAATACGCCGACTTGCTAGAATGGCCGTTAGAGTTTGGGCAAAAAGTGTTCGCTCCGAGGGAGCCGACCTGATGGGAGTGGGCGGCGGTCAAGGAAAACTGGCAGAGAATGTCCCATGACGTCAATTCGTTATCTTTTATTATCATCTAGAGGTATATGTCCAAGTCCATCACGAAAACCATGTAGTCTCTCTTAACCGCACCCAAGTCGTAGGTCTCATCGTTTACCTATGATTCTCGTAAATCGTAATACCCGCCCCAATAACGCGCGTCCTGATCTTCCTGGCCCTCAAACCAGCCTTCCGGGAGATAAGGTACGAAAGGCACCTTTGTTCCAGGGTAGATAAAGGCTCCATTGGCCCTATACCCCATCTCCCAATTACCGTAATACTCGCCCCAATCCCACACGTCCCAATCTTCCTGGCCCTCGAACCAGCCTTCTGGGAGCCAAGGTACTAAAGGCCCCCTTGTATCAGGGTTGATGAAGAGTCCCTGGACCCTATACCCCGCCCACCTTTCCGCCCTACACTCGGCATCATTCTCGGATGCTGTCACCATTCGGCCGCCCCTCGTAAGATCGATAAAGAAGAGCTTATCGATGCCGCAGGGAAAATAGCGCTCTTCGTGCGCGTTTTCCCAATATCTTGCGCCCAAGGAGGTTTCCGGACAGACGACGTGGATCTCTTCAGCATTGGCAAACCGCGATATCTCTCCTCGTGAATGGAGGCCGTCAAAGAGCTCGGGATCGTGGTGGAACCGCGAGAATTTGAACCGCTTGATTGTCAGGTAATAGTCCTCAAAGTCGAAGAAGTAGTTTTCACCAACGGAGATCATGTCCACGTCGAAATTTACCCAGATGTAGCGCGGTTGCATGTCTAGGCCCAGCTTGAGCCGGATTTCGGGCTCCAGCCACAGTTCAGATGGCAGTTCTACTTTCACCTTCCATTCATCATCATAGTCGTGATTGACAATCGTCCGCGGCTGTGTCTGACGGAAGACCTGTCTGTAGGTGTAATGCGTTGAGTTTTGGCGTCCATGTCCCGCGAGGTGGCTCCGCGCTTCTCGACAGGCCAGCAAAGGCGCAGGCACTGGAGTAGATGAGTAGAAGTTAGAAACTTTGATCCGGAACGAGTTGGTGTGCTCGCGTATATTGTATTTAGCTGCCAGTTCGTCGCTTAGGATAGTATCCTGGCTCTTACTCCGAACCTCAACCTCGCGAGGCTCGACGGTTAGCTCCCATATCCGAGATCGAATCTCCCATGGCAGGTGGGGGAAGAGGTGGAAGGTGGTGGCCATCGTGTGGTGATCAGCAGATCAGGCCTGCTCCTGAGTTCCACTGGATCGTAGCAGCCTGTCGGCCGCGCCAGGCTTTGTTGTCCAAGTTGTTTTCTGGTCTCGGAACGAAAAGGCTGGAAAGTGGTGATGCGTGATCCGGTGGTGTTAAGTTCTGGGAGGGCGCGCCAAGACCATTACTGTGACAGTGACCGAGTGACTCTTCGGCGAATATCCAAAGAGGAGGTGTATATCATATAGTCGTCAAAGGGGTGGGATTTTACCCCTTTTTCTCACCTGTTGATATTACAGAATTGCCCAAACAAGCTTAGGGGCATGACCAATCAAGCGAGGGTAGCAAGCCGAGGTAGTAGTCTCTTTCTGTTGGTGCTGTGGTATGTGCTGATGGCGCCGCGACAAACGACCGTGCAAAATGCCGTGCCAGGCAATAGACCGGCCAGCGGCTCAAGAATGAAAAGCTGGTGGCTCCAGATGTGCGCATCTTGCCCGGAGGCAGTGAGAGGTCTGGGTCAGGGAGAAGAAATACATCGGAAGTGAAGTAGGAAGGGACACGACGGTAGCAGCAGGCATCAATCTTAAGGGCAACTCGATAAAAAGAACAAGGCGAAGCATGAGAATGGTTGGCTGAGTTGGGTGCTTGTCGGAGGAAGAATCCAGGAGAGGGAACGCCCCGCCTTGTTGGGAATAAATACAGTAGTTTGGTAGAGGGTGGGTGACGACTGCCACAACTCGATAAGAGAAAGAACAAACGCAGAAGATAACCGAGACAAAAAGGGCAAAAAAAAACATACAACACCAGGGATTCGCTGGTCGTCACCGACCCAACTACTAGTCTGGCCCTCACTGGCTTATCTATGGGAGAGCGGACGGGATCCCGAGTTTTCCAGTGGGTATGGTCGTATGTGGTATAAATCGGATAGTTGTGTGCCTTTTATTCACACCTTCTGCTTTGTAAATGGTTATGCTTCGTCCGCGTCCGCCCTTCAACCGTGTGACTATTAAGGCCTCACAGCAGAAATCTGGTGAGAATCCCACGATAAAGCAACAATATGAAACAGGGGTATCATTGCCTCTTATCGTACGAAAACGTTTCTGACTTTTCCACTGGGTGATCTTACTTCTTCTCCTCTACATCATCTTCCCTCTCCCTCTTTCTTCCGCCGCCGCCACCACTTCCGGCCGCATCAGCAGCAACTCCTCCCAGAAGCTCCTCGCCCAACCCTTCCAAAAAGTTATCCGCCATCTTCTTCGCTCTCCTCTCCTTGATCTCCTTTCTTCTCTCTTCAATCTCTCTCTTCCTCTTCTCTAACATTTCCTCGCGCTCCCTCCTCTTCCCCTCCGTCTTCTTACGTTCTTCCTCCAGCGCCCTCATTTCCTCCTCTCTCTTCTTCTCATCCTTGCTGAACTGGAAGAACCCCACGCCCTTGGTGCGGATCTCCCAGTTCGCGTCGTAATGAGTCGGCGGAGGCGGCGTCGCGCTCCTGTCGCGCTTGGCGGCTAGCTCATTGATAGTCTCCAGCCGGTCCGCGGTCACAGTGGCGGCGAAGGCTTCCGTCTGGATGGTGTCGCCTACGATCAGCTGCTCGGGCTCGGCAGGGCGGGCGGACATTTGCGTGAGTTCGGCGGCGGAGGAGCGGGAGCGCTCCAGCTTGGCCTTCTGGGCTGGCGTGACGAGGCGGGTGCGGCCAAAGTCGTCGGTGTACTCTATTAGCTCTTCCTTTTCTTCTTCGGATTCTTCGTCCTCTGATGAAGATGACACCTCGCCGGTGTGGCCTGTTTTCTTCTCCTGCTCCTCTGCCCATTTTCGATCAAAGTCAACCAGGCCGATTTCCTTGCCGATGTAATCCCCGCGTTGCATGGCGGCATAAAGACGGGCCTTGTGCTCCATGTTGCGGCGGGCGCGTTCAAGCTCCCTTTTCTCATCTTCGGTACCCACGGGCTCTTTGAGCGTCAGCTTGCCGTCTCTGTCCTCGTTAACGGTCTTGGCGCCAGGCCTGGTCTTCTTTTTCACTCCGGAAAAGATGTCCTTGCCAGCTTTAGAGGGTCGCGCACGACCGGTTGTGGCTGTTGTGCTGGCAGTGATGGCGGTGGCAGGTGATGATGTTGATGAGGATGAGGACGCGGCGAGGAGTGAACTAAGTTGGGACGTGAATGTTAGAGAACCAGAAAGATTCAACTCCTTCTTTTGTTTCTTGGGCGCTGGTTGCCCATAGAGATTCGGATCTTGCAAAGGCATTATCTCGAATGTTTGTGTTTCTCGCCGTGTTGATGTGCGAGATATCTGAAAGCCGAAGCCTTGTTGGGTGAGTTTCAAGGCTGCCCGTGCGAATGATTATTCAAGCGATTTGTTGAAATAAAAATCACTATATAAGACCTCGATTATTTCGATCCGCGCTTTCAGGTTTATGAGCTCTGGTACCTTGGTAGGATTTGCGTGTGGACGTGATCAAGTTTCGAGCTGTAGTGTCTTTTGTGAAAGGCGAAGTTTGTGAGCCGTGGTCCAGGCTTCCGAGAAGATAGAAGCTCACAGCACTGAAGCTCTACTAAGTACCTTACGTAGTTAGTGGACGCGTTATCTCGGCTCCGTGGAATCTGGGGTTGTACGCACTGTAAGGTAAGCGCCGGCAGGATAGTGCTGCGGGACCCTTTTCAAGACTGTGTGACGCCAGTGAAAGATACCATACATACCCATGTAAATTACGTTATCAATACGATCGGTATCATCGTTACCTAACGCCGGCATCCCGTCATCGCAAGTGGAAAGCAGTGGTCAAGCACGCATTGTGACTGGGCGGCTTCCCCAGGCAAAGCAGCGGCGATTTGCTACTACAGTAGCTAGCACCCAAGCGGCCTGACTGTGACGGGGAGGGGGAAAAGGGCGTCATATGTAATTGTTTTCTGGACGAACCATTCATCGTCCCCTCCACCCAACCGAGCGGTGCCAGACTTCCAGAGTGGTGGCCCGCCCCTGAAATGTCTGTCAAATGCTTCCACCTCCATTCTGAGAAGCCGTCATGGAAGTTCCCCCAACGGGCCGTACCCCATGGTGTCCCACCTTTTCAGTCATGGACTTCCATGCCTTTAACCTTGGGTGCCCTGAGTGCCTACGAGGTAAGTAGCTTGTTGTAGCCCAACTTGACCTTATCTCCTTCGATCTCCTTTTCTGATCACAACCTCAACACGCCTCCTTCCTCCTCCTCGTTTAACTTCATTTATTTCATGTTCCACAGCGGCCACGTTCTGTTTTTCCTGGTTGTGACACCTTGATCCCCGGCACTTGTTATCTACAATATCAAGCAGTTTCTCCCGTCCTCCTCCATCGCTCTTTCCGGTGCTCGTTGGCTGTTTTCGATAAGCGACACTGATCTGCAACAAACAACGGGAGCTTATCACTCTTCCTCATTGACCTCTGCTCACCTCACTCACATCGGCGTTGGGTTCCTGGTGGAAGTTTATCTTGTCCTCCAAGCGCCGTGCCACGATATGACCAGCTTCGAATTCAACCCGAACTGTTAGACAAGGCAGCTAGCCACCCGACACTTACACCACTTTTGTCTTCCCAGTTCCCATCATTGAAACCGACCTGCTGTGCCTTCTTGACCAACCTTCAGGCCCGACAACAACGACAGAAAACAACAACTGCCAGAGACTTATATATCCTGAAGCCGCGGACATTTCGGAGCCTCTACTGGCTAGCTGCATCCATTTGCAGCTTGCATCAAAAAGATCTCCATCAAAAGTATCATTACTCCAATTTCGGCTGCTGTCCGCGTCCTCGGCTTTAGAACGCATTACGCGACAGTGACGGCGACAGACAGGAGACAGGACGGACTCGAACTTTTTTAGCAGCACGCCACCTTCCTCGACATCCATCTGCACAGCATTCTGTCGGTTTTGCCTTCTTTCCACCAACTCGTTCAACAACAGTCGGCCGGTTCGGATCTTAGACACGGCGCTCTCTGGACATACCTTAAAGTAGACGAGACGAAAGACCTCTGCCATTCAACCGCCAATTCGGAAACACAGAGACATAACCCCCCCATCTCCGACCAGCAAAAATGTCCGAATCCGACCTTGCAAGCTGGTACAGCTGGATCACCGGCGCCAGCCTGCTGCCAGCAGAGTGGAGCCACGGGTTGGAAGTACTGACTGGAGTTTTTGTACGTTTGCTTCCTCTCGCCTTCCATCCGATCTCACGGATTTGGACAGGGCCATCAAATCACATGCTAATCTTAACTGTCGTGAACCAGAAAACGCTGGCGCTGGCACCCATCCTCCCCATCATCGCATTGGTCGTATATGACTTCACCCTCTGGATGTGGAGGCTCCTCGTCATCGGCAGGAACCCGCAGCGAGAAGCCATCGAGTATATGACGGGAGGCAGCGTCGCAGCTAGCCCGAGTGGCAGTTCACCTGCAACGCCTTCGCACATTGGTTCGCCGACCAAAGGATCGCTATCGCCGACAAGAAACAATTCGGCCTACAAGGACGTGGCGACAAAGGGCACCACGACAGGCTTAGCGATGAATGGTTCTACGCCGATTGTTCTGAGGAAGGGGGGAGATGGTGGAGATGTCAAGGTCACACATGAAGGAGTGGGATCGCGACCATGATGGATGGAACATCCGCGCAGGCATGGACGGAGGAATAACGGGTGTTATCAAACAGCCTGGTACACAGAACAGCGCAACGAGCCAAAAAAATCGTTATTTATTCATCATCAAATTGCGGACGCTTTGGGGGATAAGCGCTGGTTTATAGCTGAGCAAGCACCTTGAGAAGATCGCTGGTGACGCCCATGGCGGTAACATCGCCTCCGGCGCCGGCGCCCTGGATGATGAGGGGGTTGCTTCCATACCGCTTAGTGTAGAAGCTAATGATGTTGTCACTGCCCTTGAGCGCCGCGATGGGGTGAGAGAGTTCAAACTTCTCCAGCCCGACCTTGACCTGCTTGCTGGCCACGTCGATGCTGCCGACGAAGCGCACAACCTTGCCCTCCTTCTGCGCCTCGGCCTTGACCTCCTCCATCTGGGCGTCGAACTCGGGCAGGCGGGCGAGGAACTCGTCGCCGCTGGCGACCGACTCGAGCTCCTTGGGGATCAGGCTCTGCACGGGGAAGGACGTGGGCGACTCGACCTCGAGGCCGGCGTAGCGGGCCAGGATGGTCAGCTTGCGCGCAACGTCAAGACCGTTGAGGTCGTCGCGCGGGTCGGGCTCGGTGTAGCCAAGCTCCTTGGCCTTGGCCACCTCGGCGGACCACTTGCCGCCGCCCGTGCCCGATGTCGGAGCGAACGAGTTGAACAGGAAGGACATGGTGCCGCTGAAGACGCCCTCGATCTTGGTCACCTCGTCGCCCGTCTCGACCAGGTCCTTGATGGTGGAGATGACGGGCAGGCCGGCGCCGCACGAGGCCTCATGGTACAGCAGCGCACCGCCCTCCTCCTTGGCGGCGAGGATGTCCTGCCACAGCTTGTAGGAGCCCGAGAAGGCCTTCTTGTTGGGCGTCACGATGCTGATGCCGCGGCGGAGGAAGCTGGGGTAGGCATCGGCGATGTCCTGCGAGCTGGTGTTGTCGACGAGGACGGTCTTGGTGCCCGAGGCGGCGAGGTAGTCGACGAGCTTGGGGAGGGCGAGGGGAGCCTGCGAGGACGAGGAGAGGGTCGAGACGACGCTGTCGAGGGCGATGGGCGAGTACGAGTCGCTGTAGACGGCCTTCTTGCTGGTGGCAATGTAGGTGAGCACCAGCTTCTGGTTCTGGCGGCGAGCGGCCAGCGACTCAAGCTGGGAGAGGAAGCACTTTCCTACTCCGCCGGCGCCTGGAAGATGGGGAGGTCAAGGTTAGCTGCGAGGGACGTAGGATTGGAGGGTCTGGCGCTGATCTGGCGCAACTGGTGTAATTGCTTACCGATGATGGCAATGTTAACTTGACGAGCTGAGGCCATTGTGTCTATGTAATCTTGATTACGTAGTATAAGAGGGATGAAATGGTCAAGTAAGGTACCTCTCGATTAGCTTGAAGGGAAATAGTTGACGACCCTGACTCAACCGATGACTGACACCGTAATCTCGTGGGGTCCTTGGGTACAAATGTCGCCATGCGGGCTGCCGATAGCGGGGCCGCCGTCCGACTCCAGGAGCTTCGGGAGCTTCATCCTTGTAACGTCTTGCTGGGACAGTGGTGTATTGTAATGGTATGTATTGCATGGCGTATTCGTATGTTACGTTATCAGTGTCTGTATCGTACGAAAAGTGGATCGTGAATCTTTCGATGGACACTGTGCCCGCTCCCGCTTTTTTCACTGCAGGAACGCCCCTGTGGGCTTTTTCGCAGCGACACGGGAACCTTGGCTTCCAGATTTGATTCGTTACAGTAATTACCCCTGCTCGTGCAAGCACCCTTTCGTGCAAAACACCCTCTAAGTGCTAAGAGAGGTCGGTCCGCAATTATTTAGTATGGCTAACTGCTAAACTGCTAATTGCAACTCAGACGGCCCCCCAAATTGGTGCAGTTGCACCGGATTAGTTGCACGAACAGGGGTAATTACTGTACCGGGGATGAAACTTTTGTGAGAGTCGCTCTCAGTCTCACTTTTCGTTGGATCCAACCGACTTGTTGCTGCACCACGCCACAGACACAAATATCAAAACCATAGAAACTAGGCCGACAGACTTTCATCCGACAACACAATTATCCAATTCAGCAGCCATCATGTCCGAACCCAAGAACAAGCGTCAAAAGCGCGAGGACTACCGTGCCGCCCTCCGCGCCAATGGAGTCACTGAGCTGCCGCGCAAGAAGTTCTATCGTCAGAGGGCTCATGCCAACCCCTTCTCTGACCACTCTTTGATCTAGTGAGATGTCTTCCATATGTCAAGGTACTATCTCCATGCTCTTGAACTAATGATGACCTAGTCCCCCTACGCCAGAGCAGATGGACTGGGCTTCTCTCTACCCTCACTATGCAGTTGAAGACTCTATTGAGCAAAAGACTGAGACCACTGAGTCTGAGGAAACCACGGGCCAAGAATTATCGGCTCCTGCCATCAGGAAGTTGACCAAGGATGTTGAGGTGGCAGATATTGGCTGCGGTTTCGGTGGTCTGCTCATAGCTCTGGCTCCCGTACTTCCCGAGACTCTTGTTCTAGGTAAGGGTGTTTGGCACCATTCACTTCATCAATCTTATACTGACTGTGTAAACTCAGGCCTGGAGATCCGTGTCTCGGTAACACAGTTCGTGGAAGACAGGATCAAAGCCCTGCGTGTGCAAAACGAGGAGCAAAAGCTGTACCGCAACATCGCGGTACTGCGCGCCAACACGATGAAGTTTATGCCCAACTTCTTCAACAAGGGCCAACTGAACAAGATCTTCATCTGCTTCCCGGACCCGCACTTCAAGGCGCGCAAGCACAAGCAGAGAATCGTTTCCACGACGCTCAATTCAGAGTACGCGTACGTGCTGCGCCCCGGCGGCATTGTGTATACCATCACGGACGTGCCTGACCTGCACGAGTGGATGGTTGGACACTTCAACGCGCACCCGGCCTTTGAAAGGGTGTCGGAAGAGGAGCAGGAGGCTGATCCGCTGGTTGAGATTATGCGCAACGAGACGGAGGAGGGAAAGAAGGTGACGAGGCATAACGGGCAGAAGCATGTTGCTCTGTTCAGGAGGCTGGAGGATCCTCGGTGGCCGGAGGAGGTTTCTGCTTGAGCGGGCTCTGGGATATCGAAAGGGAGGATATAGATGTGGACAAAATGCACAATGTTGATGATACCCACATTCCTTGGGTTACGACAAGAACAAACCACCTCGAAGTGAGCCTCCTTATGGTGCCCTCCGCTGGGGTGCGTTGTGTCGGTGTTCACGATATGGTGGTGATGGTAACAGCAGCATGTCCACTTGACCCCCACTCAGATTGCGGACCAGGGGCGTGAAAGTTTACGCGTAAATACAGCAAGTTCAACGGTGGTGTAACGGTG
This sequence comes from Neurospora sp. CHS-2018b, assembly GCA_009806015.1. Taxonomy (NCBI): domain Eukaryota; kingdom Fungi; phylum Ascomycota; class Sordariomycetes; order Sordariales; family Sordariaceae; genus Neurospora; species Neurospora sp. CHS-2018b. Next base: position 90,599 of record RAOV01000002.1, read on the forward strand.
CCCACCATGACTGGACCCCTGGAGTACCCTCTTGGCCATCTGGCATCGCACCACTGGCGTCACTAACGCGGTTTAGCTTGGCGGCGGTGATGGACCCGCTGGTTAGTGTTAGCGTCCAGTAGAGAGCTCTACTAAACAGCCCACGAACAACTATGGCCCAACCCCCCGCCTGCCTCACCCGCCCGCGACACTCCTCACACCGAACCACTTCCAGATCGAGCTGGCGATAAAACCATGCGGCGACGACAAGCGCCAAATGTCTGCGCTGGAGTATGGCAATGGCTCTTCGAGGGAGAGACATAGCCCTTGCTGCGATTGCTGCTTTCATTTCCTGGGGATATGCCGTCCATTGGTTCCCCGCCATCCGCTGGGCTAACTATGCCTTTGCCGCCGGCGTCCTCGTTACTCTCGTCGGCCTGCTCGCCTTGCTCGTGCTTACCTCTCGTGGACCGCATCACCGCCGACTCCGACGATCACCCCGGCCCCATGGCGCCGCCTTCATTGCCCCGGGCGTTTGGACGAAGGAGGTGGCCGCTCTCCGGGCACGCCAGACGTCCACCAAAGCACCGCTCTACCCCGAGTCACCCAAGGTCTCGGCAGCTCTCGACGAGGTTCTGGGCTACGTCATCCGCGATTTCATACAAGTCTGGTATTCGAGCATCAGCAAGAACCCCGTCTTTGCGGATGAGGTAGACAAGGCAATCCGGGGCGCCATCTTGACCGTCCGGGACCGCCTTGCGCAGCTAGACCTCGCTACCATCCTGACCACCCGTTTGGTGCCCATCCTGACAGCACATTTTCGCGATGTGTACGAGGCCGAGAAGTCGGTCAGGGGGCGCAAGCTGAATCGATCAGTCACAGAGACGGATGAACTGGACCTGGCGATTGCTTCCAAATACAGAGATGGCAAGCTCCATCCCGCCGCCACCCTGTCCTTTTCCGACACCAAGACGACTCAACAAGACTACCTCCGAAAGGTCATGTTGAGGATTCTTCCCAAGATCCTTCCCAAGAGCATGTTGGCTTCCGGCGCAGTTTCAGCCATCGTTCGCGAGATCACCGCCTGCGCTGTCATGTTCCCCATCATGCAAATGCTTTCAGATCCCGATACCTGGAATCAGCTGATGGAGAACTACGGGCGGAGCATGCTTCAGGATCGTTCGACGGTCCGCAAGCTTCGGGCCGCTCTGGACCAGCACGCTTCGCCAGCGCCAAGGGTCAGCAAACCTGTGGCATTTCCTCGAATGATTCCGGGCGATAATGAGAGGAAGTTCGAAAAGTTTATCCGTGCCATTCGGAAAACTAACAACCTCTCGGATGCGAGGCGGTTCCGGAGCGAAGTTGCTATTCAGCTCAAGCGAGATTCTCAGCAGGAAAATGTCGACCAGGTTTACTTGCGTCGTCTTGAGATGGGAAAGAGGCTGCTCGACCAAAAAGTCCATCATTTGGCAGCCGGTGGGGATCGGCGGGCTCTCCCACCACAAAATACGCCTTTGCCAACACCAACCGTGTCTCGTCTGGAGAATGCTTCCCTGACGGATGTCTTGCGTGATCCTTCCAGTCTGTCCTATTTTATGGAGTACATGGATAGGCAACGCCTCATGCCCTTGGTTCAGTTCTGGCTTGTTGTGGACGGGTTCCGTAATCCGCTTGAGGACGACGGACCAGAAGGAGAACAGCTTCCGTTGCAACTTCCACCCTGGACGGACTCAGACCGATTGGACCTCGCTCAGATTGAGGCTGCGTATCTCTCGAGGCCTGAGCTAAAAGTGCCGGACTCGTCCAAGCGGACTATTCAGGAGTTTCTGAGAGCAGGAAGAAGAGCATCGCCTGAACAATATTACAAGGCACGAAGGGCTGTTCTACGCGCTCAAAGCGCTGTATTGGAGGAAATGAAAGTCAGGCATTTTGGGAACTTCAAAAAGTCTGACTTGTTTTACAAGGCGCTGGCTTCTGAGGAGGCATCAAAGAGCATAGTGGCACCAGTTCCTGGGCCGTCAACGGCCGGGCCTTCAGTGGTCAGAGCATCCTCATTTACCTCAAAGCCAAATCCTCAGTTGCGCATGGCCCTTCGTCTCCCTCCTGGTGCCCGCAACAGGGGCGCCGGGTCAGCTCTAGATCTACGGGCAGGGGCGCAAAGCATTGATGCTCTAATGGGGACTCGTCGGTCTATGGAAGACGATGCATCCACGCCCATGTTTGACGACGATGATCTGGGCGAGGATGGCTTGGCCGATTCAGTACAAAGCCTCGAGCAGGAGCCAGCGCTGCCGGTCCCAGATACTCGTGTCGTTCAGGCGATGGAGCAGGCTCTAAATAATATTATGGAGGACAGCCAGCCGCCAACGGCAGAGGATCTGCGTGCATCTCTCTTTGGTGACGACGGGAACAGCTCAAGTCTTTTTACGTCTCCACCGAGTACAGGACTTACAAGAGCAATGTCTGCTACACCACGTTCTAATCGTGGCTCCGCTGATCTAGGGCGACCCAGTAGGGGTTCCGCTGACATGCCGAGACCGATGACAGCGAAAGAGCCAGAGAAGCCCAGTTTGGCATCCCTGGGCCTTGTGAGCGCTGCGTCTCGTATAGGTGTCTTTATTGACGACGATCTGTTTGAAGACGAGAACAGGTTTCTGTCGGATGAGCAATATTCTGACGGGAACAAGGATGACGACGAGATTGATGAAGTGCATGAGGCAGCGCCTGGCGACCTTGGGCTAGCGGAAGCAATCACCGTTCTCAGCAACGATATCGACCGCTTGGTCGCTCAAGAAGCTGTCGTGGACTCTCTGCTAAAGAAGGCTGAACTGACAAATAACACGGCCGAGCTAAGGATCCTTCGAAAGTCGAAAGCCAGCTTACAGAGAGAAATTAGAAGGAAGGAGTTGCAACGACAACAATATGTCATTCAAGAGAGTGATAACAGTCTTTATGGCCGGTCCACAATCAAGATTAAGAATATCCATGTCGGCAGAGAAGAGGATGGGAAAGAGTTCGCCATGTACGCCATTGAGGTGCTGCGGAATGCTGGAGAGAAGATGCCGGCGGCGACATGGACCGTCACCCGTCGTTACAGCGAGTTTCTCGAGCTCCACCAAAAACTGCGGTCGCAGTATCCGTCCGTCCGCAACCTGGACTTCCCTCGGCGGCGCATGGTGATGAAGCTACAAAACGACTTTCTGCAGAAGCGCCGCGTCGCACTCGAGAAGTATCTCAACCAACTCCTTCTTCTCCCCGACGTCTGCCACAGCCGGGAACTCCGCACCTTCCTCTCCCAAAGCGCCATCACGCCCGCCACAGCCACCCAAGGCCAAACCTCTTCACTAGAAGACAGTAAAAAGGACATGATGACTCGCCTCTACGACTCGGTCGCCGACGGCATGGAGGACATCCTCGGCAACATCCCCGTGCTCGACCAGCTCTCGCTAGCCGGCCAGAATCTCCTGGCCGCAGCCACCAACCAACAACTGGCGGCCGCCAGCGCAGCCGGGGGGGACGACGTAGTCACGGCCGCCGAGGCCGAGGCCGAGCTGAACGCGTTCGAGCTCACCAACGACAAGGAACTCGAGCCCTTCGTCAAGCCCATCTGCGACATCTTCCTCGAAGTCTTCGGGCTGAACCGCGGAAACAACTGGCTCCGCGGCCGTGCCGTTGTCGTGGTGCTTCACCAGCTCCTGGGCGGCACGATCGAGCGCAAGCTGCGCGACAACGTCAGGATGCTGGTGGCCGAGGACGCGCTGCTGCGGTATATTAGTCTTGTCAAGGACGGCATGTGGCCTGGTGGCGAGCTGCCCAATAACAAAACGCCGCGGACGGCGCAGGAGAAGGCACGCACAAAAACGGAGGCTAGTCTGATGCTCGCTACGCTGGTGCCGGATTTGGCGGCTAGTGTGGTGGGACGGCTCAATGCGCAGGCGGCGAGTAGGAGGATTTTTGCGACGTTTAATAATGAGCGGTTGAAGTAGGTTCTCCTTACCTTTGGTACGATCTTGCTTGAATGTTGAAGTTGATGTAACTAACTTGATGTTTCTTTACCTAGTGCACACTTGGCGTTCACCTTCTTGGACGAAATCATCGATATTCTGTTTGGTGAAAATCAGGGTAGGAAGCAGCAGCAGCCAGGGGGGTAGGTAATGAAAACAAGCAGGACAAGACAAGCAGGCAGTCGATCATGAGAGACAGAGACAGAGACATGAGTGCATAAGGTTGTTGAATGCGCTACATGAACCAGCAGCAATGGTATCCGATCAACAGATTCAACACCCTAGAGAATAGAGACAGAAGTAAATAACGGAGAATATTTGTTATGCAAATCATATCATAGCTTTGACAATGGTGATGCAGTGGTGGTGACTTATAAACGTGTTTATACAGCATGATGCTTCAACCAGGCTACCCACGCCGAATCATTTCGGATCTTGATAAACACAATTCGCGCTCACAGTAAGCACATACGACCATAGATGGTAGAAAACTCGGGATCCCGTCCGCTCTCCCATAGATAAGCTACCAATCGCCTGACTAGTAGTTGGGTCGGTGACGACCAGCGAATCCCAGGTGTTGTATGTTTTTTTTGGATTTTTTTATTAGGCCTTTTCACATCCTTCTCTGATTTTGACGAATCTGTACTGTCTTTTTGTTTTGTTTTGGAGATTTTTTCGCAGATCAATGACGCTCAGTTGTTGGTAGTGTGAGAGAGGCTTTTTGTGTCCATGTGCATGGTATTGTAGACAGCCGCATGGACATGCGGTGTCTCCTCGTCGAGAACAACGACAGACATTGACAATAAACTTGATCGCTGTTTGTGTTATAGGTACCAGAGGAAGAAATAAGAGAGTTTTGCAATGAACCCAGCGAGCAGTCAAGAAGAAAATGAAAAGAAAAGACAGCATCCAAAACAAAACGCCAACCCATAATTTGGTTACCAAACCCATTCGAGCTTTCCCTATTCCGTTATCCTGGAAACATTCCCGATGATTTAAATCAAAAACCAAAACTTTTATGCACCTTTGCTCCCTACTGTTTGATGAGAATGTTCGGTATGCACTCCTTCTTCTCCGCCTGCAGCCTTTCTTCTGTCTCTTTGTCTCTCTGTCTCTCTGTCTCGCACTCGCCCAACTTAAACTTTCCGCACATTGGCGCCAATCCTCTTCCCACAAAACCATATCCAACGAACGGAAAAGAAAAGGAAAACATGACTCCTCCACTGAAGGCACCCAAACTAGATATCACTAGCGCCATATACGCATGACCACACATTATATACCACCCCCTCTCTCAATGAATGTATTGTTTGTTCTAGACAGCAGTTCTGTTTTTGATCATACAGCCAGTTGGTTATGGCTGCGATAGTAACACGGGAGAAACTGTATTGTCGGTTAGTTTCGTGTACCGGATCTTGCGGGGAAGAATTTTGGACGCTTGGTAGTGGGGCTTCAAGAAGAGAAGTGGGCTAGGGCAGGATGTGAAGAATACAGAGGGAAGGAGCGCAGGGGTTTGAGTGATGGGGAGGGAGGGAGCAAACGGGGGACTAAAAAGTGAAACAGGGGATGTCCGGACCGATACGGAGGGAAAGTGAATTGGGATGGAAAGAACAAGGGAGAAAAGGGTGAAAAAAAGAAAAGGTCAGACACCACTTACATTGATCATTATAATCATGGGTATATCAAACACATCCCGCTTGATGGTCCACGTATAGCTGCACTCTAGCTTACCATCTCGTTCCAGTTTCGAGATGCCGTGTTCTCCGTCGATCTTGGCGACCCTGCTGCTCAGAATACTATTGCTGGCAACATTCACGCCCGTCGATCGTTCTCTCTCGGTCTTTCCAGCTGGGCTGCTATCTGGCCCTCCGTTGACAACGGTGCCGTTACTGCTACCGCTGCCCCCCGAAGTTGTGGGAGCAGAAGTAGCAGCCGCGGCGGCGGCGTCCATGTTCTCTTGCGTGCGGTATTTGAGAAGTCGGCATTTTCTCACCACTGTACCTCGGCTGTGTGTAAACGCTAGCTGGGCGTAATCTTCGTAAAACTGCGTAACGCTCGCTTCATCCATGAGCTCCGCAAGGAATACGGGTTGTGGTTGTTCTTTCTGTTGCTGTGATTGCTGTTGCTGACCGTCGGCGTTCGTACCCTGTTCTGGATTCAAAGGTTTTAGCCTGGGTGTTGTTCCCACAATGCCTCCTCTGCCTCCTTTGCTGCTGATGGAAAGGGTATCCGAGTTAGTGCCACCCATATTCGCGTTGAGGTTCAGGGTCTTCCCAAGAAGCACCTCCTTTGTCCACCCTGTTAGCGCGGTGAACTCCTTGTTGACGGCGGCTATTTCGCCGGTTCGACGGCAAGCGATGGCCGGGCTTGGCGATTGGTGCATGAACTCCTCATGCTCGAAAAGGGCACGCTGGAAGCTTTTCTCCATGAAGATGAGGTCGGCCCTGTTGAGCGTTTTCATACATGACATGAAAGACGGGCGAATGCTGGCTAGTGACCTTACGATGCTGATCGTGCTCGCGCCCGAAAATCGGTTCTGAAGTAGACTGATGAGCTTGTGGAAACTAGCCACATATTGGAATGGCTCCTTGACTGCCTCGTAGATAGATGATGGATCTCGCTGCCTCTTACCCAGAACTGACTGTGGCCCGAGCTTCCCCAAGGCCGGCGTCTTTGGTTTCTGCGCCCGTGACTGCTGGGAGCCCGGCTGGTTCCCTCCAGCACCAGGAACCCCCGTGTAGTTGGTGGTAGTGGGAGACTCGAAACCAAATCCTGTCGGTTGCGGACTGTTGTTCTCGGTACTAGGGCTTTGCAGACTCGTGGGACCAGCGGGGATAGCATAGGCATGCGGTAGACCATGTTGCAGGTTTCCTTGGGAGTACAAGCCATTGGAATGGGCATCCAGAGTCAGGAAGTCGCTCATCAAACCGGTGTTATTGTCATAAACCTTTTCGAACTGGTTCAGACCGTTTCCAAAGACTCCAGAGGGGTTGAATCCGACATCACCAGTGCCCTGCTGCGATATGGACGGATCCCGCGGAGGAGTCTCAGCAGCGCCCGAGGACATGTGGCCCAGCATACCAAACTCCATGGCGCCGTACTGGCTCCCGAAGTTGAGACCCTCCAAATTGAAGTTAAAAATGGCAGGATTGCTCGGGTCAAAGAGCGCTGGAGGGAAGCTATTCATAGGGCTGGAAACCGAATTGACCCCAATAGAACCGAGCTGTGGGTTGCCGGAGCCCTGGAAAGTTGGCGATACAGGAGATTGCTGGGGAAAGGGCAAGTTCTCCGGTATTGATCCTAGTTGTGCTGCTGCAGACGAGAAGACCGGATACTGGGTCGACTGCGAGTAGAAGGTACCAACAGAAGATCCAGCATCCGACCCAGCGTTAGAAGGATGCCCATGGCCATTCCGGACGGATACAGCGGCAGCAGGATTGTAGTTGGGTCCAAGTACGGGGCGTAAGGCTTCCGGGGGAGCATCGTGGAGATACTTTGCCTTTTTCCGGACACCGTCCTGGCAAGCTTCAGCCAATCCACGTTTAATGCACCGCTGGCATGGTCGTTCGTCACCTGAATATTAAGATCAGCATCAGCATAAGTGTCGTTTTTTTTTTTTTTTTCGTGACAGGAGAAGGGGGACAGAATATTGAGGTGATGGTAGTTTCCTTTGGTGTACTCGTTCAAGGGCAAGGAAGGCTAACTTGGAGAAACAGTGGACTATAGTGAGCAAAAATAAAACTTACCGCAGGTCAAATGGGCTCTCTGACACGCATAGCAGGCTCTCCGGGCTTTTTTCCTCCTGGGCCGCAAGGGATCCTTGGGGTCGTACTTCTTCTTCTGGTCACCGTTGGTCTCGACACCTTCGGAAGCAGTGGATCGTTCGGCCATCTTGTCGTCGTCGTCCTTGGTAGTAGCCTCGGTTTCGTCGTACTCGTTGTCGCTCTCAGACACAGCACCCGAGACCTCTGCCTCGGCGGGTCCAACGTCGTCCGGCATCGTGCCTTAGCTCTATATATACAGACAGGGTCTTGGAGCCAGGACAGAGAGTGGTGGCAGGGGAATGCAGAATGTGATAGGAGACCCCCAAACCAGCCAACTAGGTTGCGAGACGAGACAGGGCAGGCAGATAGGCAGGCAATCTGGCAGGCAAGGACGGGGAAGCTCTGAAGCAGGTAGGGACCAGGCTAGCAGAGACGTATCAGGTCCGATATGGGGGTCAGAGGGTGGGGACAAGCTTCAAAGACCCAAAGCCTTCCTGCAGCAATCCCACGGTGGTGGCACCTTTGCTGGGGAGGTTGATTGGCGCAGTCTGGGGCGCTTGGTCTACCAGGATGGAGCGCCTGACGAGCTGATGATCTGGCAGGAGGTGATGTACGTGTGGCGAAATCAATGGCGCCTCTAATTAAAGCAAGGTAGTAGTGAAGATGGTGATGAGCGGCAGTGGTGGACGGCGGCGAGGCGGGGGATGGTGAAGCACAATGCGTGCGAGACCAGATATGGCATCCAAGGCTCTTGTCTCTTTGATACTGTGCCGGGACTGTGGGCTTCCGCAATATAGTCTGGGACGTGTTGACGATGGACTCGTCGACAAATGACTGCCCTCCAGCTGACGAGGCCTGATACACAATGACCAGCACGTCGTCTCGTATTCTCACTGGACTTGCTGTCCGCTCCAGCAGAACGGCCAATGGGCTCTGAGCCGGCTCTACAGAGGCGTTTCTCTGTGCAACAGGCTGGGCGAGTTGGCCAAGTACCTCGTCGACTATACACGGTGGAGTGTCTCGCAGGAGTGTCTCCTTCTTCCTCCCCACACTAGTCCCCTCTCGTCCTCCTGGTGGCAGTCACGCGGCAGCGGATAAAGCACCCTTCCTTCTGACGGGGCGGTTGTGGCTCCCTTGGAGGTTGAGGAGCAGAAGTTGCTATGGCGATGGTGAGACAAGGGCAGTCGACTGTATCCCGCTGCAGCTACCCGTTCTTTTATGCTTGTATGCACTTGGCGCCGCCTAACAGCAGCCCTCTCAATGACGGTTCGAGAGAGGGAGAAGATGCGTGTAAGTGGTAGCCAGACCAAGGGTGAATCGGGGCTGACCTAGAACTGCTTCCAGGGCCCTCCAGACTCCAACGTGGTGGCGTATAAGCGTCTGTACGTGGGTGTGAAGTACTTGGTATGTGTGTTGTGTCGGTAGTTTCCAGGCCAAGATGTATGGTGTCGGCTCCGAAGCTCCTGCTTGTCCGTCTCTTGTCGGTTTCCCTTGAGAATTCGCACTTTGCAGACCAAATCCAACCTAGCCCCAGCAATTACAGTGTCGACACCGGTATGGTGATGTGGCGCGTCTAATTTTTCGATATCCGCCCGGTAACAAATTATTGCGCGTGGCACTCCCGTGTTCACCTCGTGGTCGGCCGTGAGCGGACCGTTAACGGCTTGGATTCCAGCACTAGAAGTCCAGCGAGTAGCTTGGAAAGGCGGGAGAAGCAGTGCGCTGAGCTAGGGATTGGTGGTGTGGTATGGGCGGGCGGTAAAAAAAGAAGTAAGCTTGCGAACGGGCGGCAAGTGGTGTTGTTTACGGCGGGAGGGGCGGGCAAAGAGATGGTGACGGAAACAACAACGGGCTCCGGCGACGAGTGTGGTGGTCGAGGATGGCTCGGTGTGGCGGGGTGTCCCTGATGTCTCTGCTGTCCTTGATGTCTCTGGCGCCAATGACAGGACAAATGGCGGCTAGTCTCAGTTGTCGTTGTCGAAGAAGTAATATGCGTACAAGTATGTGCCGAAGATACTAGAGGTAGAGGTAGAGGTCGTAGTGGTGGTATTGTGCTGGTGCCATTCCCGAGACTATGTTTTGACATGGCACTGGGGGTGTGGTTTGTGGCGTTGCGGTTGTCTGGGAAGTGAGGTCGAGGATATTCGGTTGAAGATCCAATGAGGTTCGCCGAGTTTTGCAGCGCTCAAAGGTTGTTGGACGACCGACGACGATGACTGCGACTGCGATTGCGACTTGCGACTGCGACGGGACAAGGGGGTTGCAACCAGCGCGCGGCCAGCCTTGAAGGAGGGGCGCAGTCAAGTCAACTGTCAGGCCCTCTGTCCCAGTTGCTGCTGCGGGGTTTTTGCTGGGCAAGAAGCAAAACCGAGGCCCTTTCAGTTCTTGTGCCGCCAACGAGTGTGGACGGAGCAAGGGGAAGGGGCGATCAGCAATCGATGTTGAAAGTTCCCCAACTCACTGCAAATGTTGAATTGGCGGGCAGGAACGCGGGCCACGGGAGATGTGAAAGTGAGTGTCAAAGAAAGAGAAGTTGCTCGCGTGCAAGTGTCGGTGGGCTCGGTACATCCAAACAGCTGGGCTTGTAGCCGGTACTTGGCTGGACGAGAAACTGCTCCCCTCATCCGGGTACTCGGTACTCGAAACAATACCCGACCCGAGTCATTCACACCTTCGCACCATTTACATGTGGATGTCAGCCAATTCAACCTACTGTAGGGACGAGTGGTCCGTGCTTTTCCAAAATCAACCAAAGTCGTCTGGTCGTCAAGGTTCGCTTCATTCCTCTGTAGCATCTCCAGGCTCCACAGTGACAGTGTCCTGGTCCCACTGTCCCCCTGGCCCATGTTGCCTGCCTGCATTGGGCTGAAGATGATTGTGCAGGCGTCCATCAGTGATCCGCACCTCTGCTCAGGCACCGTCACTTTTCGGATTTGGCATCCCAGGCAGATCTCTCACAACAGTGCCGTGGAAGGTCCAAATCTCAGACAGCATCCGTGGACTGTGAACTGTGGTACTTGCCCTTTTCTCGGTTTCTGTTGATACCCGTATCTTTCGGTTCAGTCCAGACTCCAGTCGCCCTCGGGTCCACTGGCATATTTTTATTTTTTATTCTTTATTTTTTATTCATGATGATGACGCTGCCAATGTTGCAATGTCACTGCACCAAAGGAACCGCGCGGGCCGCAAAGTGGAATCTTTTCTCCTGTTCCCCTCCTCCCGTCTCCCGAATCCCGACTTCCGTTCGTCTGTTGGCCCATCCCGTCCATCGGTTGGCCAAAAAGTTTCGGTTATCTTATCACCCGTTGAGGTTCCTCTCGTCTCCAATCTTCCCGTCTCTTTCCTTCGATTTTATTACAAGGAGGAACACAAACTGAATCTACACAAAACATCACAGCGCAACGGTGAACGGAGCATTGCCTCAATCTGGTCACCTTCAACCTGGCTTCCAGCTCGACACTCCCCTTGGAATTGTTAAGAGATCTATTTATTCCCCTTGAGGCTATCGATACCGCAATCTCGACAACGGCTACGATGGCGGTTGGCGGCGCATCTTGTTAGTGACAGGACGGAAGGGCGGGATGCATCCATGGGCCGTATTGTGGGCAGATGCTTCAGTTGAGCCAGGAACGGCCAGGGCCCTAGACGGCGGCGATTGACGAACCACGATTGTCCATGGCCATGTGGCGCCCCGAGATCAGCTGGCATGATCCGCCTTGATCGGCTCCAGGATTCATCAGAACTCCATGCATCGTCAGGAACAAGCAACGAAACTCCAACAGTCTTATTCCATTTGGCCTCGGCACCCACTCACGTCAGTCTAGACAATGTCATTGAGGCTGAACGTACAACACTCCCTGCCAACATTCGCTGCTCGATACTACACAGTACGCAACTACCCAGGCCACACGCACGCATGCCTATACGGTCTATACGACCTGAAAACCAAAGGTGTGTTTTGGAAAACACCACCACCATCACCACCAAACCTCGGACACTTACACAGTATACGGCATGTCAACAACAAACAACCCTCTCTAGACTTGCCTCTACCCTACATTCCACTGCTTCACAACACCAGGCTTGAAATCTGGAGCGTTACGAAACATACCTTGTTACAAACACGGCATCTCCCGTTATCATATGGTACAACTGCCACTTCCAACATGGCCTATGATGAAAACCTTCTTTACCTCACCGACTTCATCTCGCCTTGCCCAGCATGAACTGGGAGCTATCTCCGTGGGCGAACCCTAGCAGTCTGTCGAACCTGAGACGCACCATTCAGCAGTGTTCCAGCGGTTCGCGCGGATTGCGTCAACCCGTTCAACCAGACTAGTCCTTGTCCGGTGGACTTTGCGGTGTCCGAGACAATATCTTCATTTTTATCCACAATCAGCCTAGCCGTGGCGCCTGTTGTGCGGTCCAAAATCGCTGATCGGTGTGGAGCTTGGTTGGAACTGAGGTCCACCGTGCCTCCTTTCGTCTTCCTACATGCCTGGGTAACCCGCCTGGTGTTGCTTCTGGTCTTGATGCCGCTATAGCAACACCATCCAAGTATCTACCTGCCTCTCATACACACCAAACGCTTGCCCCTGGTCTAGCAGGCATCCTGTCGTCTTCCGTACACGCGCCACATGAGTCTGGGACGACAGGGCTGTAGTCACCACGACTGGTTGACCGATGCTTGCTCACCCCTTGGGATTTTATGCAATGGAAACCCTCGATGAGACGAACTAAAACCGCCATGTAACACTATTTACACTTCGTCTTGCTCATGGCGGACTCCCACTTGCATTTACTAGCCAGTGACAACCTCCAGTTCACAACACAACTGCTAGTTCCCACACTCGAGCGTGACGACAGCCGCCTGGACAGGCCATCACCGCAGTCGTCACTACAGGGTGAACAAGGCCAATGACAGGACAGCAAAGGAAATGTGTGGCCGAGACACAAGCCTAGGGTGCAGTCGCTATACCAAGCACGTCGATCTATTGGGGACGACCATGAAAAATACCATTGCTTATGGGCATCATACTGGCACTATACACGGGTTTCCGGACCACAAGTCAAAAGGTCACATCCTGATCAACCAAGCCCCTCGTCATCCAGTCTTTTGGCTTTCACTCGAGATGGGACATTGTCATTGCCTTGATGGTGGGTGGTCACGTTGTTGAAGGGTGCATCAGCGGATGAAAACGCCCGGCATATCTACTACCCGAAGCATCGTCCTGCAGATCGTACAGAGCGCCTACGACACAGGTTCAAGCCCCCCTCTCGGCAATCGCCGTCTACGACATGCTCTTCAATATCTTCAACTGACTCTGTAGGCATGCGGGCCGTAAGGGGTACCTACATGACCCCCTTCACCGTCCATGGCAGACCGATGTTGGGCATCAATGCAACCTCAGATCTTCGGCCTCGGTCCCGGTCTCCTCAGCCGGGGCCATGGTGAAGCCGCCGTACACCTTGGTCATGCTCTTGCGAGTCTGTTGTCAGAATCTGCCGAGTGGGCTACAATAATCCCATTACACAAGCACCTCCCGGTCCCCCACTCCATACCTCAAACAGACATGTATTCAGTAGGTCATGGACGGCGAGACTGGAACAGTTGACCCCATATTTACAACAAAAACAAGTTAGGAAGACGATCATTACGCATTCATAGATATCAGATCATGATGCCACCCTCCTTCTTCCAAGTGGAAAGATGATCTGTCTTGCTGGGTGAGATCGAAAATTGAAAACATGATCTGGCCATGGCCGGAATCGCCTCGTTGCAAGTCTATCATGATTTAGTTGAGTCATTTACAACACTCCAAAGGGTCGCGGGCACGCAGCATGCAATTTTCCCAGGCAACAGCCCTGATCCATTATCGCCTTTTGCTTTTCTATCGTCTTTGCCATTCTATCTTGGCATCATTTCACCGTCTATCTCATTACCATTCCTATTCTATGCCAATGTCTTAGACAACATGCAGATTATGCTTGTAATATGCTTTGCTGCGTTGTTGTGGTGCTCTAAATGCCAACCATTCACTGCCTTAGACAGCGACACATGGCACTCCTTGCTTATTTCCTCCTGTTTGTTGCAATTATAACTTGTCTTAGTGCGGGAGGGACGGAAGGTCCCATATGTCGGTCAATGGTGTCTCTGGAGAAAGAAGAAAAAGAAGAAACATTTCCGGTGAGAGTTTATCCAGCCACTCGCAACTCTCAAAGCCTATGCGTTTTTCTCCCCACTCATCTTACGAGCGGGCTGCAAATCTGCTTCTGGCCCGTATCCTCTTGCCAAACACGAAGAAGATGTACGGGAAAGGCATCATCGCCAGGGTAATGAAGGCGAGGAGGGCCGTGGCCCACTGGAAGCCCAGCTTCTCGTACATTTGAATCCCAAACAATGGGAAGGCGGCTGTATTGAGGTGTCAAAAAGTCAGCAAAAAAGCCCATGTCGAGAAACAAAGCACAAGACACAAGGTGTCATGGCGGTTTGAACCCGGAAAATCCAGCTGAAAGGAAGAGCGGCAGATGCATGTCCTGGGCGCTGCTGGGCCGGTGTCACCAAGACACACACCGACACCCCCAACGCTGCATAAACGACACATACACCGGGGTTCATGTTAACTTAAGACTTACCTGCAAACGAACATCGCACAAGAGCATTTGTGGCCAAGGCACTCGCTGCGTATCGCGGGTATGCGTCAACCTGTATACGAAACGCCTTCTTGTCAGCACTGCTGCTTTCTCCAATCTTTGCTTTCGCTTTCTGTCCAATCCGATGCCTCCAATGACTCTCCATATCTCTGCGTGTATGGTGTGCGTACACGGCAGGATAGTTGTCGTTTTGTACTCCCCACCCTTCTTTTTATTCTCCTTCTCTTAACCGACACTCACACAACCCTTCCTCACCTTGGCCATTCAAGTGAGCAAAGAGAGGTCAGGCATGAGGTCACGGGAGGGGAAAGTCAAAATGAGAGGCAAAGTATCAACCCCATTCAGTAATGATCACAACATCATGTTTTGACATGACATGACATGATGGATGATGCTGACATTCTTCCTCATTTTGATATTTCCCCCACACAAGAGGCGTTTCTTGGGTTCGGGCCTGTTTTTGGGTTGGGAAAAGGAGCGTAACCGCACTTACCAAGAACGTGAAGATGCCGGTGAAGGCGAACGACATGCTATATGCAAGACAAGTCAGGACCGGTTAGCGACATCATGGAACCTTGCAGACGCGAGATAAACAACAACCGGGGGCGGGAGAGAAAAAGAAAGGAGCCAAGTGGAAAATGGAGAAAAGAGAGAAGAGCGCAAGCCTTAAACCAGGTCCTCGAAGAGACGAGGGCAAGAAGGTAGCCAGCCCCATTTCCCTTTTTCAGCATCAACTTTGACCAAGCCATGACTAAGACTTTGGGCCTCGGAGAAAGACGGAGAGGCAGAGACAGAGAGACGGGGGAGAGAGCCAGAACACAGAACGCAGAGTCCGAGAAGTTCTCGGTCGGTTTCTGCGACAATCGGTTCGGTAGCAGGGCTACTACGCCGTCCACGTACTCCCTAACCACTTCTACCCCAGACCATGACCGGACTTAGTCGGTGAACCCAGGGAAAGGAGGCTGAGGGTGGGTGTCAGTTGACGCACCATCCTACGCGCCATGTCTCTCAGACTTGCCCCCCCACACCCTTCTTTGCCTTTCTCCACTGTCTCTCTCTCAAACACGCACGCAGGCGGAGAATCGGCCTTTTGGGCAGAAACCGTGAAGCCAACTCTCTCTCACTGCACCTCAAACCCCTTTGAGCCTGGACTCCACTCAGGGGCAAGAGCAATGATGATGGGCGACGGGGTAAACCAAGCCAAACACAGCAAAATAGGAAACACAAGTAGTACTTACCCCAGACCAAAGATCGACGACCCAATGATAGGCACGATCCAATGCACCCACGGATACGTGCTAAACCCGAACATGAACAGACCGCCCGTGATGAGCGGGGCACCCACAATCACGGGCGGCAGCTGGTCCTCGGGCTCGCCCTTCATGATCCCAGTCTTCTTGAATCGCTTCTCGGCCAGGCCATTTCTAATGCGCGTCCAGAAGGGAGTGATGAAGCCGGCCAGGACCATGGACACGCCGAGGCCCATGAAGGTGAGTCCGACCTGCCAGAGATTGAAGCCGTGGTTGGTGCGGAAGACGAGGGGGAAGGCGCCGAAGAAAAGATACAAAACGCCCAGGAGAACCGCGGAGTAGACATCCAGGATGAGACACATGGGCTCAAGCAGTAGCAGCTGAAACGGTCGCAGGAGGGAGTAGCCAAGGGTGGAGGCGACGGACTTGGTGGTGCGCTCGATGGGGGCGTGGTAGCGGTTGTCGCCGGTGGTCTTCCGGAGGTTGGCGGCCTTGCGCTTTAGGAGGACGGGGTCTGTGTGGAGAACAAGGGGATGGTGAGTAAGAATGTAAGTCAGGGGGTTTGTTTACTTTTTCCTTCTTTCAGTTTCCTTATCTTGGCTACTTTCTCAGGGCCCGGTTTTCTTTTTCTGCTTCGTCATGCGGACCTTTATTTTCACATCTCAACCGCAAAGCCAGAAATGCGCCTCAGAAACGGTTTTCCGGGCCCTGGAAGTTTCGATGATTGCTTTAAAGGGAATGGAAAAGACGTACGATATGTTTCCGGCACCAGCACCACCACACAAACCAGCAACACTCCGGCCCAAATGATCAAGAAATAATACGTCCACCTCCAGGTCGTGAAGGTGTTGATCAGTCCTCCCACCAACGGCCCCGTCGCCGGTCCAATAAACGGCGACAACGCAAAGATGGCCATGGGCAACTGGAACTTATCCCTAGTGAACAGATCGCCCACCGTGCCACCAGACACGCTCAAAAAGGCACTGCCCGCCAGACCCTGAAAGAACCTCGCAATAACCATGGTCTGAATATTCTTGGCCACCGCACTAGGGATCAACCAGATCAGGAACCCGGCAAACGAGCAAATGTAGATGGGCCTCCGACCATAAAACTCAGCCAACGGCGACCAGAACGGACCCAGCGCGATGCCCAGCACAAAGAACGAGAGCCCAAGCGTCGCTACTATGCGACTGCAGTGGAACTCGGCGTTCATCTGCGTGTACGTGGCCGTGTAGATGGCCGAGGCGTGCGTCACGGCGAAGGAGCCGACGCTCAACACCCCGATGATGATCCACTTCCGCCAGGTTGCCATGCTCCGCGGGTTCAACGGGTCCGAGTCACCTCCTTCCCAGCTGACCTCGAAGCGCTTCTCTTCTTCGTTGCTGACGGTCTCGCCGGCGCCTAAACGGGCTGCTGCTTCCTCGTCGGCTTCTTCTTCCTCCTCCTTCTCGGCTTCGTCTTCTAGGTCGTCTACACCGAAACCGTTGTTGGAGCGAGAGCGCGAGATGTGGCTGAGGGCGGCACTGTTGTAACT
Source organism: Neurospora sp. CHS-2018b (assembly GCA_009806015.1). Classification (NCBI taxonomy): domain Eukaryota; kingdom Fungi; phylum Ascomycota; class Sordariomycetes; order Sordariales; family Sordariaceae; genus Neurospora; species Neurospora sp. CHS-2018b. Next base: position 107,784 of record RAOV01000002.1, read on the forward strand.
TTGTCGGCTCATGGGTCGGGGTTGGTGCTGCGATTGGCGGGTGGAAATGGGGGCGAAACCGATGTCGTCTTCTATTTGGGATGATGATGCGGAGTCGATATCTTTCTCCTTCTCCGCCGAGCGCGCGACCTGGGGCGTGATTGAACCGCTTGTTCCATGGCTACCGCTGAACTGTCCCTTTTCGAGATCTACGTCATGGGTCGGTTGGGTGATCTGAGTCGCATCTGACTGGGGGTGAGTGGCATGGTGGTTTTCCACCTTTTCTAGTTCGTTCATCGTGTTCTCCTTCTTCGACTGGTTTCCTGGAAGGTCAACGAGTTGGGGAGAGGTGAGGTGAGGTTCGGAAGGGTGACTTGACCCGCTTAGGTGGTGGTCAGTCTGTCGTCGAGGAATATGTGTCGTCGTTTTGTCGTTTTGTCGCTGAATATCTCCCTTTGGTGGTTTATCGGATGTCAGCCGGTGAGATGGGTCCAAGTGGTTGAGTAGCGCGATTCTCGCCGGTAAGATCTCCAAAGTCTTTCAAATACTGAAAATGCTGTGACTAACTGGCTGTTGGTCCGATCAGTAGCCTGTTGGTTGTTGTGATGCTTGTTAAGTTTTGCTTTCGTTGATTTCTGCGTTTTATACCAAAGAGTGAGGTGTCGTTATGGGGTGGCGATTAGATTTTCCTAGGACTTCTATTTGGAATGAGATGACACCGAACGTTGTTGGGCCCACGGGTCGTCGTCCGGGCTGTTGTACCCGGTGAGAGGATTAAAGACGACTTCTTCGTTTTCTCTAACACACCGTCGGAGAAGTTTCGGGATGGCAGTTGGTTCTGCGAAAGCTGAAGGATGAAAAAAGGAAGACGTATGTAGGAACGGAATGAAGAAAAATCATGAACAAGAAAAGAAAAGGAAACAGCGAGTCAACTACCGCTTTTTCTTCCAGGTTTGCAGAAAGGAGGGGACGGGAACGGGGACGGGGATGGTTCCCCCGGGTTTAAGTTTTTGGACGACACTATCAACCTAACCAAATAGTATTAGTGTAGTTCCTTTTCTAGGTCTTTCCCTTTTTCAGTAGTCGATCGTGACATCCCAAGTGGGAATGGCTAGTGTAGGTACCTACTTACAAGTCATTGAATTTCGAAGCATGGAAGGTGGTGTCCGTGTGTGTGCCTGACTAACCATGACCATGACCCCATTTTTCAGCGGAGGTCTGGGAGGATGATTGATAATGCTCCTGTCTAAGTTTCCCTTTTGGACTTGTGTTCCCTCACACCGCGCTTTACACATTACCAATTACCAATTCCGCACAAGCTAAAAATGCTGGGACCATGCTGCTGGGAATATCATTTTCCAGATGAGTCGAGTTCAGTTCAGTTCTCCGCTTATTCCATGATCCATTTGAATTGGGTACAGGAACCAGTTTGAGTGAACCGGTCGAAGATAGCAACACACAAAGGAAAAACGAGGAGGAGGAGGACGATAATGGGAAACAGACAAAAGGGCCCAACCGCACCAACGTGCCGTCCGTTCGAGTGGTCATGGTCATTGTCATTGAGGTGTGCGTGCGGGTACCGACCATGATTGATGTAATCGATACAAGGGTCCTTGTAGAGATCAGCGGTTGGAACTTCCCAAAGGGCCAAAACTGACCTTGGAGGAGTTGGAGAGAGCAACCCGACATCGGTAATCGGCTTTTACCCTTCCAGATCGCTGCTAAATTCTAGACTGCTAGCAGCACTCATATAGTACATAGTTAAAAGCTAAAAGCAAACTCGCATTTGCTATAAGATTTTGTGAAGCCTCACGGTACCGGTTGACGGATGACGCGACCGAAGAGGGTAGATAGAGGATAGGTAAGATAGAAAAAAATGCCGGTCGGCTTCGCCGCCGTAACGCCTCAACCATCCCAAAGAAAAGGGGATGGGTTTGTTGGGAGTATAGACGTCCGGGAATAGGCAATCTTGAACGTTGGTTTGGTGTCTCCGGCCGGCGAAGGGTGCCCACAGGATAAGAGGTGTCATGTGCCTCGCTGTCCTGACTTCGCACTTGGGATGGCGGTTGTAAGTAAGTGGCGACCGAAATATTGTCTGAACAACCTTGAACACCATCTTTTGATCCTGTAGTCATCAGAAAAAGGAAGAAAAGAAAGTGATGATGTGAGGTAAGATATTGAAGACCGAAACAACCTCAACGGGACGAAACTCGGCATCGTAGTGGGACATCATGCAATACAGCGGCGGCAGCAGCATGCAATGGACGCTGAGATCGTTGGTTGGAGTCCTGTCTTCAAATTACTTAAGTTGGCAGAATGTCGAAAGAAAGATTGGAAATGTTCCGTCTCCCATTGTAACCCAATCACCAACCACGCTGCCAAACGTCCAGGCGTTTGCTGTGAGTGTGAGTGCTTGCATAATCCTTCGCTTGCAGCTGCCGAAGAAGCCTGGTGCATTGTGTGGAAGTTGGTGGTGAATGGTGCAAGTTCGCGCGGGGAATCTTATCGCCGGCGGTATCCCCGAGGTGACTGGCCCGGGAGAGGAGGGGCCGAGCGGGCGGCGGGCCAGAGTGGAGGTGGAGTTCAGCGATTGGAGGATTGGAAATCGAAAAGGGACGGGAATGTTCAATCAATGAACTTTGCGTGGGAAGGCGTGGAAGCTGAATGAATATGTATAAACTCGAATGACGTGATGGGAGGTAGAGAGAATGGGAGAGTTTGCTACCTCTTCAACACCAGAAACTTTCCAGTTGATATTTCCTCAGTGCTCGACATCGAAGTGCAGCCTTGTATCATAAAGCCGAAATGTCTGTAATGTACATACGTAGGTTTGTACGTAACTGCACTTCAAGACGGGAGCAAAGGGAACAACACCCCTTTATTCCAAAGCATGCAGTTCAGATCTCCTGAAACTCAGTTCACAAGGACAGTAAAAAGATCATCCGTCATCTGCCTCACCAGCACTAGAAGTTGAGTGAAGGCAACTGACGTCGGTAGTTCCGTCCCGACTCAACCAAGTTGTACATCGATTTAACGTTTTCGCCAAGTCTTCCCGTCTCGATATCAACCCGCAGCAAATGCACGTCACCGTTCCCTGAAGCCCCCTGGCACGGCACACTCTCGACTTTGGCTTGCGCTGAAGGCAGACTAGGGAAGATGTGGCGAGACGTTTGAGTTTGCGATTTTATCTCCGTCCCGCTCCGCTCTGTCGCCGTGCCGCTCTCATGGAGCTTCAAGGACAGGGTCTTCAATCTGGAAATGGGGGAACATGTCTCGGCCATCTTCATACTTGGTTCTCACCGAAAGATCTCCAGAATGCAGATGTTGACCGGAAAAAAAACAGGGGGGGAATTCGAACAGGGTGGGAAAAAGAAAGGAAATCCAAAAAAAAAACATACAACACCTGGGATTCGCTGGTCGTCACCGACCCAACTACTAGTCAGGCGATTGGTAGCTTATCTATGGGAGAGCGGACGGGATCCCGAGTTTTCTACCATCTATGGTCGTATGTGATTGTATTTGCTTGTAGTTGACACTATCAAGCCCATACTGCATCTGCATCATAGGGTGCCGTGAGCTTGAGGTGCTCGCCTTTCATACTAGAGAACCTAATTCCTAATCGCCATGGGAGTACATAGGGTGGTTAGTAACACTATGTAACTACAATTTAATATTTATTGCTACTGAACTTGCTCGCCTGCTTAAATTCATCAGTCATGACTAGACGTTGGTGTTAAAGGTTCAAGTATGTTTCTCGGTCGCCTTCCAAGCGCCCTCCAGTACCCCTACCACCCTCTATCTCCAGCCAGTTAGTCCCAATACCAGCGCCAGCGCCTCATTAAATCATGGCAACCCCGCAACCTTCCAAACCTTAACCGCCCCATCCACACCCGTGCTAACTACCGTACCCTCCTCCGTCCACGCCACCCCGTTCACGCCGTCCTTATGCGCGTTCGGCGCGCTCGTCCTGCTCCCCGGTTTCGCCAAGCTCCAAACACAGACGTTCGTGTCCAGCCCGCCGCTGACGGCGTGCGTGCCGGCCTCGTTCCACGCGATGCTTAGCACGCGCGCCGTGTGGGCCGACCACCGGTCGGTTTCCACCTCCCACGAGCCAGAGCCGCCGGTGCGGTAAACGACGATCTTGCCGGTCGAGTTGCCGGCCGCCAGAAACTTTCCATCGCGGGAGAAGGAGAGGGTGGAGATCTGGGCGGAGGAGTTGGTGAGCACGGCGACGGGCTGCGAGGAGAGCGTGCCGTCGGGGCTGGAGAGCGAGTGGATGCGGACTGTGTTGCCGTCGCCGCCGAGAGCGATGACGGAGGCGTCCGAGGGGGAAGCGGCGATGGCGGTGGGTGTGAAGGTGGTGGGGAGCTCGGAGATGAAGTCGGAGCCCTCCTGGTAGACTTGGATGCCGGTGTGGGCGGCCACGACGACGAACTTGCCGTCGCTGGTGGTGGCGACGCCTTTGGGCTGGGCGGAGAGCTTGGTAGATGAGCCGGTGAAGGTGTTGGCGGACACGTCGACGGAGCGGAGAGTGTCGTCCCAGCCGACGCTGTAGATGGTGCCGCCCGAGGGGGAGGGGGCGAACTGGGTCACTTGGTTGGAGTGCGACTGGCCGTCGACAACGGTGCCGGTGCCCACGGCGAGGTCCCAGCTCAGGACGCGGCCCTCAAAGCTGCCGGTCAGAAGAGCCTTGCCGTCGAGGGTGGCGCCGAGGGCGGTGATGTTCTTGTTGTGGCCCTGAACAACGCGGATGGGCTTGGGGTTGCCGTGGACCAGGTAGTTGAGGTCGCCGTTGAGGTTGAGGCTGATAATGAGCCCGTCGGTGCGGCCATGTGGCCAGACCACGCCGACTTGCTGGTCGGGGATGCTGACGGTGCCCTCAGGACCGAATCGCCAGGTCTCGGTGTTTTCGCCCGACTCGGCATCCCATACGCGAACGGTTTGGTCGGCGCTGGAGGTGACGAACCGCTTCGAGTCCGAAGCCCAACTGATGCCGTAGATACCGCCCGTGTGAACACCCTCGCCGATCGTCTTAGTCGGCGCGCCCGTCTTTCCATCGTACAGCTGGATCTTCCTGTCGGCACCGACCGTGACCAATGTTGCACCGTCTGGGCTGAACGCCGTGCCGGTAACGAACCCCTTGTGCTCCGAAGCCTTATCGGCGAACTTGAAGGGTGCGCCGTGAAGGAAACACATGGATCCATCGTCCGACACCGTAGCCGCACGCAATGGGCGCTGCTGCCTTATGCTGACGGCATTGACAACCTTGCTGTGGCCCGTAACCTCACCAACACTGTTGCCGCTGTCAGCGGTGAAAGCGTGGCCAAATCGCTCACGGCCATCGCCGACGGCAATCACCCGCTGCGAGTCGCCGTCCCAGGCAATATCGTTGATGCGACCGGAAATGATGGAGTATTCGCCCTTGGTGTTTTCGGCGCCGACGGCGTCCCAGACGCGCACCTTGCCGGAGACATCACCCGAAGCGACCCAGAAGCCTGATGGCGAGAAGCGGGCAACGGTAGTGGTGGTCGTGTGGCCAGTATACTGGAGGGATTTGGATGGCTCGTCGATGGTGCGAACGAAGATAGATTTTCCGGACTGGGGGGTTTCGAGGTTGTCTTGGTAAGCTCGAGTGTACCTTAGCTTGCGATGGTGTTGCTGGCGGTGAAGCAACTTACAGCGTAGACTATGCGCTCGCCCTTGGGATCGCAAGAGAGCTGGGTGGCCTGACCACGGGTAGTGGCGGGCGCGGCGGCCAAGATCTTGTCGATTTCGATGGGCATCTTGCTTTCTTTGACTCTTCTGGTTGTTGCTTCGTAGATAGCTTGGAGGCGCGAAGGTAACTGATCGGCGAGTTGGTGTTTGTTTATTATAGGGGGCTAGGAAGCCAGCTGGGAGCTCCCGTCGTAACAAGGGGGAGCTTTCAAGGTATCAGATCGGTCTCAGATGGAGCCCATTGGAGCCTGGACGATGATGCAGTGGGACGCGCGGCGGAGACGGGACCCGACCTACATGGACAGTGGGGTTGGCGTTGCGGGGTAGCGCTGCCGCCAAAGCAACAGCGGTTGAAGGACAGCAAGCAAGCAGGAACAAAACAGTGTCTGGCATCCGTTCTGGATAGAAGATGTTTTCCGGCTGGGGATTGAAAGACCAGAATTATGCTCAGTCTTCACACGAGATGTCCATATATAGCCATATGGCTACAGAATACAGCGTTCTACACGCATGTCCGTGTAGTCACTCTACCCAGTTGAGACTTGTAAGTTCCTTGATCTTGGCTTCACCAAACAAGGTTGCATTGTGCCAAGGCCAGCACCCACGAGTCAAAAAGGGGTGTTTGTTGACAAGCGTCGCCATAGAAACACCTTTTCCTCTAACCGTTCTCTACGTACCAAGGAGAGATCACTGGTTTGTTTGGCATCCCGACGGCTCATGGCATTATCTCTCCAGGTGGTTTTCCTGCATGCGGTTGTTCCCTACTGTTGACCAAGTTCTGTATTTGAAATACTTGCGGCTTCAGATCGGAACTGAACACGGTATGAAGATGACATCTATCAACAGTGACAAAGGTGAAAGAAGTCGAGTGGGAAGCACTGTGGTGCGAAGGAGCCCGAGGAGTATATAAGCTGGGCCAGACCACAAAAAGTCTGATACTCGACGAGGGCAGGAGGAAAAAAAGCAGAAAGGGAATGTGATGTTGAGACTACAAAGTTCAACTTACCATGGTAAAATCCAAATTCCACGGCAAAAAGCCGAGGACCGCTCTTGATGCTCTGCGGGATGGGCCTAGCAGCAATTGCAAAATATCAAAAAAAGAAGTTGTGACTCGGATACCGGGAGTCGAACCCGGGGCTGTTGAGAGAGCAGTCACTCCTGAGAAGTGAGAGTCAACGATGTTACCGCTACACCATACCCGATTTGGAATGGTTTCCGATTTGGTTGACATAAGGCCCGAAGGTGGGACTTACAAGGGCCAAACATCTCCACTCGCCTGCCTTCTCAACGTCCATCTTGTTCCAGCAACACCTCTTTTGATCTTGAAAGCCATACTCGCTGGCACATGGGGTCAGAAGGCGATTCAAGCCCTGACGAGTATGGACCACCACCAGTGTTGAGACTCGCACATCGTTAGTGGTTCATGACCCATTGTCCGGCATCTTCACGATATGAAATACCATTTTAGAGGGGCTGGAAGTGATCTTGAAGGAGACGCTCAGTTATAAGCGTCCTCAGTAGGATCTCAAGGTGGATTTTGCACAATTCGAAAGCTCTCTTCACATCACGAATCGCAGAACTCAATCTTGTCGGAGAAGGTGAGGCGTAAGGATGAGTAAACTAAGCCATCGTCTTTCTAGATGTGTGGTCAAGTTGCTTTGGCGACAGCTGTCAACCTTCCGAGGCGCACGCATGCAAAAGGACCGAAAATCTGATATTCATCGTTGGGTCGGAGTTAATCGCAATTCAACGGGGAACAGACGAGCTTGATCCTGCATGTCAATCTGCCGGAGGGAAGGTTGGAAAAAAAGGAAGGGGCAAAAAGCTCAACCGCCCAGGCCAGAGTTCGAACTGACCAGCTGCCGCCTACGAAAACTGTACCACCAGCACCACGCACCGGGCAATGTTTTCCTAGCCCAACTACCGCTTGACCACGGAGAGGACCTGCTTGAACCCTCCGAATCCCAACCTTATGTACCCGAGGGGAGTTTGAACTTGCTGGTCCTAATTTCCAGCCGCACTAGCTGCAGTCAACCCCGTCGCATCAAATGTTCTCTCTCTATATAAAATAGCGTCGGCCATTTTTGCCCCAAGCGTCCCGAGGTTGAAGATGATCTGGTACTGAATGGCGTGAGCTAGGCAGAGAGGACAAGGCCTACTCTAACTGGTATCGTGGTTCTTGCTGCGCGTGCTGTTGCCACGAGACGCCCCCACATGTGAAGTTGGTAAGGTATGTTGCTCCCATCGATATGCGAGTGGTAGGAGACGAATATTCGGTCAACCTTCCCGCACCTGATGCTGTCCTCGTCCGAGGCATATTCTGACGTTGTAGGCTCGACAAGGGTCGACACAATCTTGACCTGGTGGAGCAATTTCAACCAGGCGACCGGCGCTCAGTGAAGACATAACTGGCTTGACCGAGTTCCACGTCGGGTCCTCATCAACCAGCCTGACAAGTATTGCACCTCATGGAGGCAAGGTAGTGATGGGTGTGGAGGGCTTCAACGTGGGTTCGAAGATTTCGAGAGAGAGTAATATACGAATTTTGATCCTCTGTATGTCATTGCGATGGTCTTCGGAGTGTCAGATCTTGCTGAACTGGCTATCAAACGAATAAACGGATCAAATACAAGTAACAATGGAGGGGCGGTATATGCGACCGTTTAAGTTAAGTGATAGTATTGACGGCAGCCAGTCGGGGAAGAGAAGGCAGTATGTAATGCTCATAATCAAGATGATGTTGACTAGCAGATGGCTACCAACCACGCATCCAAATCATCAGTCCCGAAACTCTCTCTGCCGATGATGAAAACTTGTAGCTGGTGTTGGGTCGTAAGGTTATGCCGAGTCAAGTAAGTTTTTGAAAAGAAACTGGTCAGAATACCTGCGTCTGATACAGATAGTCGTTGAGGACCGTCATATTTTTGCGTGAAGCCTTTCATGAGTTCTTGCGCAGTGCAAGTGGAAGTTCCTCCCAGAGTCCCAAGTCCCGCTCGTCATCTCGGCTCAGTGCACGAACAGGGTGGCACGTGCTCCCTGCCGATTAGGAGCCAAGCAGTGCTTTATCACTACACTCACGCCACCCCCTCCCGGCGTCAGCCCCAGGTTTTGGAGGACCCCCGATTCCATTTCCCCCATCAAAGCACATTGGAGAAGACGTGACGGAACAGCTGCAGAAGGCCAAACCTTCTTCGCGTCGACCAGGGCCCTTCTTTTTTCAGTCGATTGTCCCATCGTCAGCCCCATCCCACCACGCAACAAACACATTCTTTCTCGCAACAAGGTTCCCAAGGCTCTCCAAACAGGCGGTGCTGTCCGTTTCAACTGAAAGTAAGTTAAGTTGGGCTTCAAGGTTCCTGGCCCCGTGTCCAGTCCCCTCATCCCTTGCTCCAGCCCAGGTCCCGTCTTTTCGAAGGTCCACGGGAGCGGACCCCTCCCCACTTTTTGTATTCCTTTTCCTCCACCATTGCATCGGTGACCAACGACCTGACCACCTTGGCTCGCTCCTACAGCCCGTTGCGCCAGCCTGACCCAAACCACCACTTTTCGATCTCGCCCATTCAGGTTTCCCTCACTAACCTGTCAGCTTCAGTTCCATCACACAACCCAGATCTGACCTAATTACACGCGACACAACCGCGACTAGCAGCTTCACATTCAAGCAGACCAACAAGATGTCTTCCGTGGTGCAAGAGGAGGAGAAGCCCCAGGAGGCCCCTCAGGAGCAACAGGAGGAGCAGCAGCAGGAGCAGCAGCAGAACGCGGGGGACGATGTCAACGATGATGAGGTGCGACAGCTTCGATCCAGATCCAGAGATACGATCAACCGTGTTTGCTTCCACGCGGAGTGCAGGCGCTAACACCAAGTAATCGTGAACAGGAGGAGATCTCGGCCATGAAGCGCCGTGTCGCCGAGATGGAAGAGGAGGCCGCCAAACTCCGCGAGATGCAAGCTACCCTGGACCAGCAGCATCACGAGCTCACCGAGAACAAGGAGGACATTGATAGTCGGAGCATCTTTGTCGGCAACGTCGACTACTCAGCTTCGCCAGAGGAGATCCAGGCGCATTTCCAGAGCTGCGGGTCTATCAACCGAGTCACCATCCTCCTTGACAAGTTCACCGGTCAACCCAAGGGGTACGCATTTCCTCTTCTTTCCCAGCTAATTACTCCCAAGTACATACACTGACTGTGCCATTCATCCAATAGCTATGCGTACGTCGAATTCACCGAGCCCAGCCTAGTCGCACAAGCCCTTGTTCTCAACGAGAGTGTCTTCAAGGGTCGCAATATCAAGGTCGTTCCCAAGCGCACGAATATCCCCGGCATGTCGCGCGGCGGTCGAGGCGGTCGGGGTTCCTTCCGTGGAGGCGGTCGTGGCGGCTATTTCGGCGGACGGGGCGGCGGTTTCCCTCCCAGGGGAGGCTACCGTGGCGGCTATCGTGGACGCGGCCGAGGAGGCTACGCTCCTTACTAGTCGTTTGGTGGTGGTTTGACATACGGCACAAGATCCCGCATTCATCAGGACAATCAGAGCCGTATGCGGCCCCTCTCTGACATCCGCAGACACTACCTGGAATTGTGAAGATGGGCTCGATCTCATCTGAGCACCACTATCAGGCAACCGGTGTACGTGTTGCGCATCATCCATGGGAACGTTTTTTCCCTTCTAATGGCTGTAAGATTAGGATATATCAGCAGGGAAGAGAAGGAGGACACTTGAATGGTGGAGGAAGGGAAGGGTTGGTTGTCTTGGCCTGTTTTTGCACCATGGGAGCAATGGGATTTCAAAGTTTTCATTTTGGCTGCGCGTATCGGCAAGGCGTCAATGGGTGGGAGGGTTAAAAGAAGGAAAACGCCAATTCCAAATGCTCTTTTTTTTCTTCTTCGTTTTTCATCTCCTGTTCAATTTTTGTATTTGATATTTGGCATAAGCGCCGCCTACTACTTTTCAGTTCAACATTTGCTATGGCTATGAGCCTATGACTACCCTTTCGCTCCAAATAGGTAATGCGCAAGAAAGTTGGAGGAGGATGGAATGTCAGAAGAACTGACTGCTCAATTGAGGGAATCATCAGCGAAGTTGCTTAATAGGGGCTGCTTGCTACCGCTAGCCACCATCACCAAATGACTAGCTTTGGCGATAATTGAAGCTATCACTTGACAACTTTGCGAACTTGTGCCCAATATAGTGAACAATGCTACTTCATTCACACCGCTATTGTTGTCCTGACACTAAAAAAAGGCAATGTCCACGGATCGTCAGATGCCAGGTGCCGCTACTTTGCCGCGAACCTACATCTCAACATTTTCCACTGAGATTGAACGACTCCAAGATATAAAGGGCATACCAACGACTTCCCAACAGATACCTGCGCAAGATATCTTTTGCTCTGATGAGACCGAAGGCGGGTTATGGTTAAATCCGAAGAGACTTAGTCATAAGACATAGTAGCATAGAAGAGCCACACGCGGATATGCATTACATTTTTCAAGATATGTCGAACGAAGGGCGTTCCACTTCCTCTGTCTCGCTTCGATGATGACTGACAAATCACTGCGAATGCCTTCAAAACCTCCCGTCAAGGGCACACACATAAAGAATAAAAAAAAACTTCCCTTGAAAATCCCTGGATGGAGTAACGCCCCGCAGTTTCGTCGCACGCGAGGGTATCAAGACATGGAGATGACCGGCGTTTATGTCGGTGATGCGCTATTGTTGGAACAGCAGCGTCTCGGCCGGCGGCAACGGGGGTAACGGGATGCGCCAGCGACTGGAACGCCCTTTTTGCACAGGCACGGTGCATCGTGGTTATGGGATGTACTGTACGTTGAACTGTTGAATTTGAGGTCGGAGGGTTCACCTTCATGGTTGACTAGAGATTTCTTCATTCAAAGTTCGATAGTGACTTGATATCCATGGTACAGATATGCTCTCGATCATGATCATCCCGGATCGTTGGGATATTGGAATTGCTAGGAACAGGCTGCTTCCATGACATCTTGGCACACATTGAGGAACCTCGGAGCTTGGGGCGTTTGGTGGAGGACCTTTCCTGGTCATGGAAAGGCATTCAGGTCAACCTATTTTAACTCTTTATCGATTACTGAACCTAAATCCATGGGATATCTTCAAGGTCTCGAGGGCATCAACTCATAAAGACACGGGACTATGTAATTCATGTACGCTAAGGTTGCTCTTTGCTTTGTGCTAATGGTGATGTTGATGTTGATCTCGAGATCTGGATGCTGTGCCAAGCAATGCGGCCCCTGGGACTCGAACGACGAAGAGAAGAACTGAAAGAGTCCCGCACTGTGCGCACCTTCCGCTTCAGTTCTCGCTCCTTGCAGGCTTCTGCTGAGACGGATCCTGGTCTGGAATCGAAGTGGCCACTGCACTCGTGAATGAGGTACTTGAGTTACTAACACAAATAATGGGCTCTTCACACAAAATACGTCAGATGCCCCAAGCACTCTGTTAACGCTGTCGAACCATTGTTTCTTCTCACCCCCCAGTCCCTTCACCCACGGCTGCTGCCGCCGACTTCATCCAACTTCGACTGTCAATTTCTTGGCTTGGTGCACCACTTTTGCAACATCGCAAGACGTTCAGGTTCCTCCGTCGTTTTCCCTCCCATCCTTTTGGCTGGGCTGAAGTTGTTGAGCCCTTCACCTGGATCGTCTTTCCCCTGCACTCGGGTTTGGTTCGTCAGATCCAAGCTCAACTCCTGCTGTCAGTGAAAGTCTTACGTCGCTGCGCTGCACTGCGTCTCCTAGGAGTCTGTTGGTCCAACCGCCCACCCGCCACTTCCAGCTTCTTCACCGCGACAAAAACGACGGCAATAAACACCACCACCCTTACCAAACGAACCTAGACATCCGAGTCTACCTACTGGTTGATCCACTGAAGTGGTTACCTATCTGACCTACCTTGCCGACTTTGCCTGTACAGAGTATAGTATTAGCCACAAGCCGCCCAACCTTCCTTGGCTTCTTGGATTGCTTGGCCTTTGCAGTCCGCCTTCCGCCGCCGTGACAGGGCAACCTGACACAGCGTGAGATTCCCAAAGCGGGGGGGCCGGCCGACCACACACCAGTCACCAAGAGCAGCACAGCCTCACCACCTCCGGGCGCTCAAGAGTCCCTCTAGCTTCCATCTACCACCTACTGCCACCTACAGAATTCCATCCACCCTGCCGCATCCATTTCGTTGCCAGTGACTGCGCGTTCTCGTCGACAACGTCAGCGTCCATCGCAAAAGGTGTTGGCCCTTTTGCATCAATCAATCAGCCTGCTTGCTACCATCGTCGACCCGTCCTCCTTTTATCCCCGCCCCGCCTGCATCCAGCCGAGAGTCCTCGATCCCAAAACGAGCGAGAGCGACCGACGACCCGACCCGATTGCGACCAGCCTCTGCTTGGTCTAAGAAACGAGACGAAAACATAAAGCCCCGCGTGCGAGTTTGTTGACGCGCTCCATCTGCGACAATGACCAGCAGCCGGGACTCGGGGCTGCCGGCGTAAGTCCTCCCACGACTAGACTCTCCATCTACCCATCTTGTCTGCTTCGCGTCACCCTCAGGGACACCGAATCATAAGAGAGAACAGCCAGCTAACGACCTCCACGATTACAGCCAGCCCAATCTTCGCGTAACAAGTAACCAGCCCCTGTGCGATGAATGTGTCCCATGACAAACCGGTGTACTAACATGCCCATCTAGTCATCGCTGCCGATGGTCTATACAAGCGAGATGTCTTCAGTATGTTTCTCCCGTGGCCATTTGTCACGAACCTTCCAAGCCACTTCCAGGCGGCATGTGCTAACCGCATCATCATCACAGGGTTTCCCGACCCGTTCGCCGTCGCTACCATCAACGGTGAGCAGACAAAGACCACTCAGGTCTCCAAGCGCACCTTGAACCCATACTGGAACGAACATTTTGATTTGTAGGTTCGGCCCTACCTCAGATTTGACAGCTCAAGGACAAGCTGGCTGATAAAACGTAGCAAAGTGAATGAGGACAGTATCTTGGCTGTCCAAGTGTTCGACCAAAAGAAGTTCAAGAAGAAGGACCAAGGTTTCCTCGGTGTCATCAATGTCCGGATAGGGGACGTGATAGAATTGGCTCCCGATGCTGAAGGTAAGGTTTTACTGCAATTCACCTGTGTTTGCAGGTTGACAGCGCGAGTTCGGACTAACATGCATCGCACCCACAGATCAGATGCTCACGCGGGACCTTAAGAAATCGACCGACAACCTTGTGGTGCACGGCAAACTTATCATTAACCTATCTACCAACCTTACAGCAACTATGAGTCGTCTCGGGCCCCCTCCATCTTCGAGCAGGCCATCACTACTTACCCCTCAAAGTTCAGTTATTTCTAACGACAGAGCGAACGAACGTCCTTCATCAGCCATGTCCGGACCCAATGGAACCGCCAATAACCAAATGAATTTGGCAAGCCGACCCGTTAGCCTGGCTGTTTCGTCGTCGTCGACAGCCCCGACCCCTGGTACAAATGGAACAGCCCCGACGAACCCGTCGACCCTCGTTCCAGCGCAAGCCCGGCACCATAGCACGCTCAGCCCCTTCGAAGATTCAATGGGAAGATTGCCAGCTGGCTGGGAACGTCGCGAGGATCATTTGGGGAGGACATATTATGTTGATCATAATTCACGGACCACGAGCTGGAATCGGCCAACTGGCACAGGGGCGGCCGAAAATCGTACCGCCGAAGCCAACACTCAAGTCGAGCGTCAACGGCATCAGAACAGAACACTTCCCGAGGACCGCACTGGCGCCAATTCCCCCACCCTACAGCAGCAGCAAGCTGCCGCCACCGCCAATGCTGCCACTATGATGCATACCGGGGCGACAACCCCCGGAACCGGCGAATTACCTGCTGGTTGGGAGCAGAGGTTTACCCCTGAAGGAAGAGCGTACTTTGTCGACCACAACACGCGCACTACTACCTGGGTCGACCCTCGACGCCAGCAGTACATCCGCATGTACGGTGGACAGAACAACACGAACGGCACCATCCAACAACAGCCGGTATCGCAGCTCGGTCCCCTGCCTAGTGGTTGGGAGATGCGGCTCACTAACACGGCTCGCGTTTACTTTGTGGATCACAATACCAAGACAACGACCTGGGATGATCCTCGTCTGCCTTCGTCGCTCGATCAGAACGTACCGCAGTACAAGAGAGACTTCAGGAGGAAGCTCATCTATTTCCGTTCGCAGCCTGCTATGCGGATCATGTCTGGGCAGTGCCACATCAAAGTCAGGAGATCGCATATTTTCGAGGATTCGTTCGCGGAGATTTCGAGGCACTCGGCGACCGACCTGAAGAAACGGTTGATGATCAAGTTCGACGGCGAGGACGGTCTCGATTACGGCGGTCTGTCGCGCGAGTTCTTCTTCCTCCTTTCTCACGAGATGTTCAACCCCTTCTACTGCTTGTTCGAGTATTCGGCCCACGATAACTACACCCTCCAGATCAATCCCCACTCGGGCATCAACCCTGAGCATCTCAACTACTTCAAGTTTATTGGTCGGGTTGTGGGTCTGGCTATCTTCCACAGGCGATTCCTGGATGCCTTCTTTATTGGCGCTCTGTACAAGATGGTTCTCGGAAAGGCTGTCAGCTTGGCGGATATGGAGGGCGTGGATGCCGATTTCCATCGGTCTCTGCAGTGGATGCTGGATAATGACATCACCGACGTTCTTGACGCGACCTTCTCTACTGAAGACGAGCGGTTCGGTGTGATCACGGAGGAGGATCTTATCCCTAATGGTAGGAACATTGCGGTAACGAACGAGAACAAGAAGGAGTACGTCGATTTGATGGTGAAGTGGAGGATCGAAAAGCGCATTGAGCAACAGTTCCAGGCGTTCAAGGAGGGCTTCCACGAGCTTATCCCGCAGGATCTGATCAACGTGTTCGATGAGCGCGAGCTTGAGCTGTTGATTGGTGGTATTGCCGAGATTGATGTCGACGACTGGAAGAAGCACACGGATTACCGTGGTTACACTGAGTCGGACGAGGTTATCCAGTTCTTCTGGCAGACTGTTCGGTCGTGGGATGGCGAGCAGAAGTCGAGATTGCTCCAGTTCACGACCGGTACATCCCGTATCCCGGTCAACGGTTTCAAGGATCTCCAGGGTAGCGATGGTCCTCGCAGATTCACGATTGAGAAGGCAGGAGAGATTACGAATCTTCCCAAGGCGCATACATGGTACGTATATATGGAGGTGAAGACATGACAAAGACCTTCGCTAACAGGCTTTTTACAGCTTCAACCGCTTGGATCTGCCACCGTACAAGTCTCTGGAGATGCTGCAGCAAAAGCTCACGATTGCTGTGGAGGAGACTATGGGTTTCGGACAAGAGTAAAACGACAAAAAAAGGGGGATAGGTTATGGACAGAGGGACGAATATGGTGATATGTGATATGGTGGCATGGCTGCGATGGCTGCATGAAGGAAAGAACGGTACTGCTACACGAGTATTGGGTGGCATGCGTCGAATTATGATAGCATCAGCTTTTTTTTTATCAGTTTATTCTTCGACCCTTTTGTGGTTTCTTTCTAGTTTGGTGCGAAGTTCATTGGCGCCGGAGACTACTACTGTTACCTCGCCCCTCCCCGGTGCACAAGAGCTGTATATAGATGGATTGTTTGTTGTTATTGATCCTTCAAGTAGTGAGCTTTCAGCATCCTGCTACTTGTATACGTTGAAGTTTGTTGGTGTTATGGGATTAGGTAATGCCAGGTTCGTGTGTACAACTATTACCCGGGAGAAAAAGAGGAGGGCGTGTGGTTTATGTTTGCGATTCAGGAACCAGGGGGATAGATTATACACGTGTAAATCTACAGTACTGTAGACATGAAAGGGATATTCGATGACGGCTCCATCCAATGTACGTCATATCACGAAGGAAGATCGGTGCTCGCTAACCAGTCAAAGTCAATGGCGCAGATCATCTCGGCTTCTAAAAGAACCTATCTTGGTTCTGAACTTCTGTCAACTATATCCGCTCCTTGACGTTTGACTTGCTTTGGAAGTTCACTCAATGAATCGATAGCCCGGTCAGACCTGGCCGGGCCCTTCGGCAGACGTTCCCACTCCGGCAGTCCGGTTAATGTTCGCCGCCGGCGTGGGGGTTCCTGCATTATCGCACGCCAGATAACCGGGAAATCTGGGTGCATGATAGTGACATCGGGGCAAATATTGTTCTTTTCACTATTTTAGTCCGAACCATTGACAAATCTATACTGCGGATTTTGCCAAACTCCGGTTCCTATGTGAGGGGAATATCGTGTTTTCATCTCTCATAGAAATATCTCCCAGTTGGCCAAACTTGCCGCAAACCGAGAGCACGACGAGGTGGCCACAATCACCAAAGTACCAAGACCCGAGATCGGGAAACTGCATCTTGACGTCACCATCAAGAAAGACAACACGTCCACTTGAACTTTTCACCAAAAAAACCACATACGCAGCCTCAGAGAAAGACAAAAAAAAAGCAAATGGCACCACCAACCTCCCGCTCCCCGGGAGTCCTCTACTGGGCCCCCCGCCTCTCCCTAGGCTTCTTAGCCATCGCCTTCCTCATCCACCTCAACCATCCCGCCTCGTCCTTCTCCCTTTTCAGTCCCAGTACCGCCCCCAACGCCGAGTCTGCCATCACCGCAAAAACCTACTGCTACACCTCCATCCTCACCTCCGCCGGCTCTTCTAGAGAAGCCGACTGTTTCTCCATTTCTCCCGACGGCAAGTTTACAAAGGTGTTTCACTCGGCGGAGGATGTTTTGGTTGTCGGAGACAACGACTATTACAATGAGGATGGGGGGAACAGTGTGGTGGTGGAGATGAAAGAGGGACATGTGATACCTGGGATTTGGGATGGGCATGGACATCTGATTCCGTATGGAGAGTTTTTGCATTCGGTGGATTTGTTTGGAGCGAGCAGTGTGGAAATGGTGAGGGAGAGGGTGAGGGGGTATTTGGAGGAGAGGGAGAAGGATGGAAGTGATGTGGGGAGTAAGGAAAACTGGTAAGTCATTGAAAGGAGTGAGTGAGTTGAGAGTGAGGGGGGTCAGGGGGGACGAATGGTTCTTAGGGGGAAGAGATGATTATTGGGGAAACTGATTGACTGACTGTGATGAATAGGGCGAGAGGTGTTGGTTGGGATCAGATGGTGTTGGGGGAGATGCCTAGTGCTGTGAGTATCTTTCGAGTTTCGGAAGAGAAAGAAGGACAAGATTGCTAACAAACCGCCAGGCGATGCTCGAGTCCGACCCAGCTCTAAAGGGCAAATACATCATGCTTGACCGGGTCGATGTGCACTGCACCTGGGTCTCGCAGGCCATTCTGGACCTCATTCCTCCCGAGTCCCTTCCCGAAGACATCCCCGGCGGCGAGATCATCCGGGAACCGGGCATGGGCGTCTTCTGCGACAACGCCATGGACATCGTCACCTCACTGTGGCCCAAGCCCGACGCCGAGCGCAAGAAGACCTTCCTCAAGTCAGCCATGAAGGAGCTGCACAAGGTCGGTCTAGTCGGCATGAACGACGCCGGCGTGACGCCGACCGACCTGAAGGTGTTCGAGGACGCCAGCAGGAACGAGGACTGGTGGACTCTGCGTGTCTACGCCATGATCGAGTGCGGCGAGCGCAACGTCTTCTGCCCGCTCGAGGCCGACTCCGTCAAAACCCAGCACGAAGACGGCATGCTCACCATCCGCAGCGTCAAGCTCTTCGCCGACGGCGCCTTGGGATCCTGGGGCAGCGCCATGATCGACCCTTACTCCGACAAGCCGTCCACGCGCGGCTCCCTGCTCGTCAACGGCTCAACCCTCGAGTCTCTCGCCCGCTCCTGGTCCAACGCCGGCTACCAAGTCAACATCCACGCCATCGGCGACCTGGCCAACCGGTACGCAATCGACGCCCTCGAAGCCGCTCTCAAAGACGCTTGCGACCTCTCTAACGGCACTTACGAGTCACTTAAAGATTGCCAACAAGCCTCCCACCGCTTCCGCATCGAACACTCGCAAATCATCCACCCCACCGACCAAGCCCGCATCCGCGACCTGGGAATCATCCCCTCCATCCAGCCCACGCACGCCACCTCGGACATGGCGTACGCCGAGTCCCGACTCGGCCCTCAACGCACCAAAACCGAAGCCTATCGCATGCGTAGCTTGATTCACGAACTGGGAGTCCAGCCTGTTTTGGGATCCGATTTCCCCGTTGAGCCGCCGAACCCGTTCGAGGGGATGTACGCGGCTGTGAAGAGGAAGAATCCCCATACTGGCAAGGGAGCTGATGGTGGCGATGAGGGGTGGTACACGGAGGAGGCGTTGAGTCTTGAGGAGGCGCTTGCAGGGTTTACGAAGGGGGTTGCGGGCGGGATGTTTACGGAGGGGAAGACGGGGGTTATTAGGGAGGGGGCGTTTGCGGATTGGGTGGTGCTTGATGAGCCGTTGGAGGTGTTGGCTGCTAGGGATAACGGGGAGGGACTGAGGAAGATTAAGGTTAGGGAGACGTGGGTTGGGGGTAGGAAGGTGTATGATCGGGAAGAGGAGAAGCAAAGGAAGGCGGCGGGTGGGGAGGAAGGGGTGAGGGAGGACTTGTGAAGGAGTTGTGAAGGATCTGTGATGGTGAAGATAAAAGGAAGGGTAAGTTTGCAAACATGGATGATGTTATGGATGCTATGACTGGATGATATACGATGGGATATGCGACAGGATATACAAGAGTTATGTAGACTAGAACGTAGAGTTTTTCGCTGAGTTAGACAAGATCTTTGGCCGAAGAGACTACTTCAGCGTCCCTCCACTTTCTGTTTTGACCGTCTCTCCAGCTTCCCTCCCAAAAACTCAATAATCTCTATTCCCTTTCTTTTTCAAGCTATCATATTTCTGCTTCTCATCCCTCATTCCTAAAACGACGAAGAGCAATAAAGAATTTGAGGACAGTCAAAGATCACCAATGAGCCGAAGACCAACTCGCTTGCGATCTGTATTTACAATATTGATCTATGCATCTTCAATCACCCATCATTAGTCATATCTCATTAACCAACAACCACACCTACCACATGGCACCCCCTCGGCCCCTCCTTAAGCAGCAAAGACCTGAATCTTCTTGATCCGTTCCTTAGCCTCCTCCCTCAACTCCCTAACAATATCGCCAGCCGGCTTCTGGTCCTTTACCAGACCCACAGCAGTTCCGCTGTACATACATATTTCAGTTAGCAAACATCATACAGTCAGTCCTATTTCAGGGTAAATGGAGGAGGGAAAAAAACGCACGCCCAAGTAACAGTCCGCGAGTTATCCCCCGAGCTGGCAGCTTCCTTGAATTTCTTATGGTTCTCCTCAAAGGGGAGACCAGCAGCGTGATCATCGTAGGAGGCACCGCGGACAGCTCGACCGTCGTAGACGTTGTGCCAGATTGTGGTGCTGTTGATTTGGTCGTGGAATTGGGATCTGTTAATTTGGTTGTCAGTACCCCTAGGTTGTTTGTGGGTTTACTTCATGATCGAGTGAGTGAGAGTGTGTGACTAACTTGACGGTATTGAGACCACCATCGTTTGTCTCGAGGATGAGCTTCCTGCGGAACTCGGGGGTGGCAGCTTCGGCTGCTACGGTGAACTGAAGGGAGGCTTGTCAGTATTTTTCCCCATCTAGAGGGGAGAATCTGGTGAAGAACTTACCCTAGTACCCAACACCACACCCTCGGCACCTATTAACCAATTCCACGTTAGCACATCACCTCCTCATCTCTCCATCTCACCCATTCTCATCCCCATCTTCTTCACCCCTCAAGAAAAAGAACTCACCCAAACCAAGCGCGCCAGCAACCCCCCTCCCATCCGCCACACCCCCCGCCGCCACAACCACCACCTCCCTCCCCGCAAACTCCCTATCAATCATATCCATAATCTCCGGCACCAAACTCACAATCCCGCTCCCTTGCGCCAGCTGATGTCCCCCCGCATCTATCCCCTGAGCAACAATCACATCCGCCCCATCCGCCACCGCCTTCCTTGCATCTTTCACCGTGCCCACTTGAAAGAAAACCACGAACCCCGAAGCGTGCAAGGCTTCGATGATTTGCTTCGCTGTTCCCTTTGCTGCCGGTTCATCAGAGGCATGCGCAGATTCGAAATCAGGGTCGTTGGCGAAGAGCCAGACGGCTTGCGGGGAGTGTTCGATCAGGATGGGCAGGACAGTGTCGATGATGTGCGAGACGGAGATGGTATGTGTCAAAAGGAGGCCGACGCCGATGGCGGGGAGGGGGGTTAGGGGGCGGTCGGAGAGACCGAGGCGGTTGCGGGCGGAGGTGAGTTCGGAGGAGAGGGTGGTTAGATGGGAGGAGCCGGGGCGGAAGTCGAAGCCGCCTGCTATGAAGCCTGTTTGTAGTTGGTGTTAGTATTTGGGCAGAGATGAGAGGAGATGAGAGGAGATGAGGTGAAGTGAGATGAAATAAGGGCTTGGTAGTGGGAATTGGATGAATGAAGGGGGACAACGAACCAATACCGCCTGCTTTGGAGACCTCGGCCGCAAGAGTACCGTTGGCGATGAGATACATGGGGGCGCTGATGATGACGGGGTTCTTGGTGGTGGGGAACCAAGAGTTCAGCTTGGTGAGGGCCGTCTGAGCGGACTCATCCTTCTTGCTGCTGTGGCCTGGGAAGTGCATCTTGACTGTTTTGTTTGTTTGTTTGTTTCTTGGTTGGTTTCTGATATCAAGTGTCTTTGGTGTTGTTGTTATGGTGAGACTGAAGATGAATGATGTAGAACGGAGCTTCCAAGTGAGGTGAGGTGCGGGGTGACTGTAGCTGATATACTCCAACTCGGCGATGAGGTCCGCGGAGGTGGTACTCACACTACAAGTTAAAGTGGAGAAGGGAAACTCTTATATACGACGACGGCCGAGCGCTTTCCGGTCGGTATGTTGAGTGACTTTACAACTTCCTCGAAAACTTGTTGTCATACCGAACGATTTCCTGAATGGGATGTTTGATATGGGTCTGGACGTGGGGTGAATTACCGAGGAGAAAGGTGATTCACCACGGTTCCTTTCCCCCCGCAAGGCCTCTTCTCGGCCAATGTTGACAAATGAGATCCGAAGCAGTGGACTGAAAGGGACCTTGGGATGCAGAGTCCCTGCATGGCAGAAGTCAATATTATGTAAATCTTCAGGATGAGACGGCAATATCAGTTTGCGAAAGTCACGATCAAAGGTGAACGTATGGTACTGTCTGACTTCTATCAGTGATTGATCATGTGAATCTATCCTGCTAGATGACGTTGTGGGTCTGGTAGCCCTATTCCGCTGTCCTATTCAATGCTGTCCTTTGAGTTATCCAAAGCCTTTGAAAAAACGTATGTGGCAACATATAACGCTGCTATATATCATTGTCGCGAGAGTTTCAAACTCCCGAACGTATCCCTTCGGCCCTTGGCATAGGCAATATACTCTCACCTGCATAATCGCATAAGCATTGGCTGCCATCAGGGCGCCTTTCCCACCATCAAGACCAACAATATCGCGTTGCCGACGCACGCCACCACAAATGTCACCCACACCGCAATCTCTCCTACCATCGAAGGTGCCTGAGACTCGTGCCTCGAATTCCACAAGCACAACGCAGCGACTGCCGTGCCCAACGAGGTGACGATTCCGACTGTCACGCCAGCATCTACCTCCAATCTCATCTTGTGGCGGCCCGTCATGATCAACATTGTCGCAATACCCATCAGCACAAACGTGACCAGGTAGCAGCCCCAAGTGCCCCAGAACAGCATTTCGTCACGATGGCGTGCAATGCGCTGTTGTTCTAGGCTTCGGTAACCGGACTCGGGAAACTCTTCGGAGGATGCATAGCCATAAGAACCTCGTCTCTCGGCGCGCCCACGACCGCGACAGAAGCTGTGTGGAGGCGAGTTTGTGAAGCGATCGCTGGCGTTGTCCTCGTCGATGTCGGTGTCGGCGTAGGCAACGCCGGGAGGGTATGTGAAATAACTTGGCGGCGCGAGAGCAGCACCGTACCGGTCTGTCGACTGGTTTCGCGAGGATCCTAGTAGAGGCTGCTGTTCTGTCCTTTCGTTTGCGCGTGTGTCTGGCGTTGGCTCTTGACTACGCCCCATCATTTTCTTCATCGGCGACGAGATCCAGTTCATTATGCTGCTCACACCGGGGAAACTCATCTCTTCATCCGGGTTGACATAGATGGCATATTCATCGCAACGGTCGTCGCCGGCTTCGCTGCCGTGGTCATATTCGTTCCAGTATCCTGTCGGGGCATCATCCTCGGGAACAATGGTCACGCTAGGCAGGAGTCGTTGTTCCCCAGCGCGGGCCGGGCGGGTTGGCGTGGCGGGTTGGGTGGGTGGAGAGGAACTGCCACTGCGACTCGTATCTCTAGGCGATGCAGCGCGTATCGTCTGAAGTAAGTCGTCGTATTGGGATTGAAGCGGAGAGAAGTCACGCCTGGTGAAGCTCTTGGGATTCGCCAGGATGGTTTCCCTAAACCGCGAGCCAAGGGTCGCTGAGCCCGTCCATTTCCGGTACTTCTTTAGAATCTTGCGAAAGGCGACGGTTTGCGCACTAACAAAGCGCTGGAGGGCGTGGATCTCGTCACCGCATTCTAGCAACTCTTCTTCGTATTTTGCGAACCGGCGTTGTCTTTTGAGCGAAGTGCGCGCTCTTGTAGATGCGGCGCATCGGACAATCAGGGCATGTATTTGATTGGATAAGTGTTCTGGCGACGTCATACCCAAGATGTTAGTGATTGCGACAGGAATCAGGGAGGGGAGATAACATACGAAGACGGCGCGCTATCTCGTCGGCCTTGCTTGATACAAACATGTGGACTCGATCATGTTGTCGGCAAAGCTCGTCGTAGAGGTCATCTTCAAACTTTGAGAGTGCGGCGCCTTGGTGGCCTGGAATGGCAATCGCAGTGCCCTGGGACCTGGAGGTGTGCGCCTTGATGTAATGTTTTAGCGAGTTGTAGTCGATGTTATCTGTTTGGTAAGGTAAAGATCAGCAGGCACTCTTTGGTAAGATATGGTACAGTTATCTACTGGGTGGAAAAGACATACGGATTCGCCATTGGGGGACAGATTCCCTGTCAAACTGCTCCCCGAACTTCATTCCTCGTAGAAGTGGTGGTGGTAGGTTGTAGGAGTGTTGTTATTGGCACTTGTAATGCACGTATGTTTTGTGATGGAGGGTAAGAAAGAAACGTCCTTTCACAGCGTCGTCGAATCCCGTCGTGGGAGTGGTTACACCCGGTGGCGTCAATGTACGAGAGAACCGGTCTGCTGGGACGTAATGGCCTGTATCTCTCCAAAACCTGCTTCTCCTTTGTGTTTTGTCTTTGACCAAAATCGACACCAAACGCAATGCAAAAATGCCAGAAATCTGTAATGACGATGTTGTTGGAGGGAGGCAAGCGGTTATATGCACAGATAAGAGAGGTACAACTGTCGGTCGGAATCCCGCAGCGTCTCTTGCACCAACGGCACTGTGGCAATGACGAAAGTGTGGGATAAAAGCTTTGATCGCTGGCGGATACCGTCGGGGGAATGGGACTCGATAGCCAAGGGTGTTGACTGTTTGAGGCCGTACTAGGCGTGTGTGGTAAGGGCACCCGGGGACCGTGTGGGCTTGGAGAAGACGGTGAAGTTTCAACCAAGCGATCAACACAGACACTTCAGGTTCGTTTCGGATTGCTGGAGACTGGGAGTCGCTAAACCTCGTGGAGATGCTGGAGTGGTCTAGAGTGGCTGATCAACTGGTGACTGTTGGTTGCGCTTAGTCTTTAGTGTGAAAGAGATGTCAAAGAAACTGGCCGGGAGCAAAAGAGACAAAAGCGAAAGGCAGATTTCAAACTTTGTAAAAGAGAAGAAAGGAAGAAACTGTGTGACGACCTAAAGCAATTCTGAGACAAATAAACTGGAGTCACAAGCTGAAGAGAACTTGAAGGATTCGTTCTGTTCAAGAAAGCCAAGGAATCAAAAACAAGAAGAGCCAATGCGAAGATCCAATGCGCTAGCGCCGAGAGGAACAGGCAGTGGGTCTTTCCGCCAGGACGCAGCCGAGGGGAGGGAGTCAAAGTTCAGGGGTGTCTGACGGTTTTTCGGTGGAACCTTGAGGTTTCCCGTGGGCTCTCCGTCCTGGCTCCTCTTTACGACGTAGCAAAAGTGGAGGCGGGCGCAACTGATTTTTGTCAAATTGGTTTCCATCGATCCTTTGCAACCATGTTCTGCGAACCGGTTTCGTTCAGTTATCTTTCAGGAACTTGCTTCAATTCCTTGTCTCCCGTCTTTACCGTCCCGATGATTGGTACGGTTCCTTGAAAGTTCCACCGTGGTCTAGATCCATCGGCCCTGTCGTAATTCAGTAAACAGGCACGTGCTTGATGGCCCGTCTTGTCGCCGGCAAGCTACCTATCCTCGGGAACGGTTAGACCTCGAATCGGGTAAAAGGCACGCGACCAAGATCTGGAGGTATTCGATAGCCACCAAGCTACGAGCACAACAGCGTCACATCGTCTTGTCGTCTGTGTGTTTACCTTATCCACAAGCGAGCGTTGAGGGATCGACCTTCCATGTCGAGGATGAGTCTATCACCAACTCGTTTACCTGATCTAGGTATTGCAGGAGTTGTTCCCGTTTTTCCGGGGTCCTTCCGAAAAAAAAGCCGATCGAGTTCCTTGTCACTGACATACAGCTGCTGAAGCATGCAAGGACGGCTCCCAACAGCGTGGGGTGGGATGACAGACAGGTGCTCTTGGCATGTCCTGTTGTGAAGACATGTTGTGGGATGCAGTTTCACACAGATAGAGCCTGTCAGAAGGGAGGCGGATATAAAAAACAAAGAAGAATCGATGAATCGGCCCGTCCTGACGGAGATCTCCTTCGTTTGAAATATCAACATCCGGCAACTCAAGAGGATTCCCGTCCCTCCATCTCGGCTTATCTTCCAGCTCTCTAGTTCTAACCAAACAGTGCGCGAGCTGCAGTTATTGCGAGCCAACCGAAACTTCTCTCGCGACCTCTTGTACGACTTCGGATATGTTGCCGTTAACTTCGCCATTCTAGGTAGGTAGCAGAGATGGTGCGGTGCGAATGAAACGAGCAACGCCACACAGCGTTCAGGTACATATGTCGTACTAAGACAGGAGGCCGCTGACACTTGATGGGTACCTCGCCGTTCACGACAGCGACGGTAGTGGTTGGTAAACGCCTTCACCGTGAGGTTCACAGGTGTTTCCCGGCGAACATGGAAAAGAGGTCATACTAAGAGCACGCGACACACAGTCACAAAGGCTGGGATCACCAAAACCACCATTACGTTCACATTGATCTCGGCAACCGATAAGGAGATGATACAACTCCCTGATGTGGAATACGAAGGCCTTGGAGTATCACTCGCAGCGCGGCTCAGCGGAACACTTCCCCCGAGTTACATTCAATAAAGGCTTGGATGGTCCAGACTCCAATACAGCACGCTCAACGCTACCGTCGTATTTCGAAAGAATAAGCTTCTGTGAAAATTTTCACAGGCGATACCGTATTCATAGAGATGCGGCTTGTGACGGCATTTCCAATAACTGTTGCGTATGATTTGCAGTTTCTTTCCTCAGAGGTGCTCATATAACACCCTTACCTTTCTAGCAAGAGCTTTTGCTGCATGTGGCCCAGACCATGGGAGAAGAGCCGACTGGGTAAGTACCTCTACAGAAAAGAGTCTGTCAACGGTCTGTCATAGAGATATCATTTCGAGGTTGAAAAGAACACGAGAAGCATACTGTAATGTAGCTGATATGAGACAAAACTAGGGTTCTTCATTAATAGGGGAACGTCGTTGATTCAACCTATTATTGTTTTTGTACGATGTTACCTTTTATCATTTGAGGCAACACTTCCACAAGTTACCACGAAAGTGAACCGGTGAAAGATACAAGAGACCACGAGCTGATAAGGATTCCAGAAAAGAGAAATGCTGATAAGCTAGGTACCTCTGTTCTGGAGGTTGCTGCGTGAATTATTACACTTTCAGCATCTCCAGAGTCGCTCTCTGGCGTATGTTCAACTTGAGAATGTGATTGCGTGTTCGTCCCCATTCGTAATTTTGATTCGTGTAGCCTTTAACACTGTGGTTTGTTTACCTAACACTTGACGTCGTCAACCGATTGTAAGTGTTAAGGCATCCTCGTCTTATAGTAGTGCACCGCCCTGAAGCTTAACAGCAAGAAGAGTGGGGCCTAATTCCATTTTCAGACAGCACAATCACCTCCCATTGGTCAATCCAGGAGCTGCCCCACAGGTGCGGGGACCCTTCCACGCTTCGCCTTTGGACCTTGTAGCAATCCATGGCAGAAAAAATTTTGGTCCATCAATCTCGCCGGCTGGCAAGCAGACATCGCCAGGTCGACTTTTTGTTTTAGCACGGGCAACTGCAACCACGCCCTGCGATTTCCTAGAGCCCAGTCAAGCGAAAGGGTTGTACATCAGATTGAACCCTTAAGTTAGACACTCGGACGACAAGGCCAGCCTCGATTACCCTAGCCTTGGCCCGTTGTTTTTGCAGCATCAGTCCGACCGACGAAAAAAAAAAACAGACATGGCCGGAGCTGGCAGCATAACCTCTTCCGTAACCTCGACATCCCAAACAATCACCCACGACCCTTCCACATACAACAGCGTCATGGCCGCCACCCTCGCCGCATCGTCGAGGTCGAGCACCTCATCGACAATTGCGAACAACCCCGTCGTCACCTCCTTCCTCTCGGCCCTGGCCGACGAATCCAACCGCCACGTCTTCCTACAGCCGCCCTCGACCCTGCCGGCCGGATCCCTCCTGCTCGCCAAGGAGACCCTCGACGCGCTCGCCTCCCAGGTCAGCGACCACCAGCAGGCCAAGCTAAAAGAGATTTCGGCTACCATCGGCGGCAAGAAGCGCAAGCGTGAGGCCGGTTATGACAAGAATGCCGTGCTCAAGATCCGCAAGCTGCACGTCGATGAAGGGTTCGAGACGGAGCAGATTTGGCAGCAGGCTAAGAAGATCATTGCCAGCGCCGTGAAGGAGGCTGGCGATGTGCTGAAGGAGCTGGAGGAGAACGGGATTGTGGGCACCGGCGAGGAACAAGAGAAGACGATCGAGTTTGGAGAGGATGGGTTTGAGCTTGGTTCTGACGAGGAGGATGGTGATGACGAGTCTGGGTCTGGCTCTGAAGGGGAGGATGAGGAGGAGGAGGATGATGAAGAACTAGAAGGAGAGGAGGGCAGTGAGATCGACGACGATGAAGAGGTCGAGATCGATGGCGAAGAGGTCGAATTCTCGGACGAAGACGGAGAAGGAGAGTTTGATGAAGAGGATGAGGACGAAGAGGAGGAAGAGGAAGAGGATGCGCCAGAACTTGTCCAAGACCCCAACGGCCTCAACGACGGCTTCTTCTCAATAGACGACTTCAACAGGCAGACACAGTTGTGGGAGGATGCGGATGCCCGCGCGGACCCCAACGTCGATGCCGACAGCGACGACGAACAGCTAGACTGGCATTCCGATCCTTTCGCGACAAAGCCAAAGTCAAAGAAGGGCAAGAGCGACAAGAAGAAGGACGAGAACGAGGACGAGGACGATGTCGATATGGGCGACGAATCTGAAGACGACGAAGCCCTCGAGGCTGCTGCCGCCGCCCACGCCAAGAAGCTCAAGGGCAAGAAGAACGTGGAGCAGCTCGAGGACGACGGCGACGATCTCGGCCTGACAGATGGTGTTCTCGGTATGGACATGGACCTTACCGCCAACGACGTCTACTACAAGGACTTCTTTGCGCCACCTCAAAAGAAGAAGACCGGCAACCAAAGGAAAGGAGGCTACTTCCCCAAGAAGAAGCTTGAGCAGCCAGACGAGGCCGATATGGAGAGGGCCGAGAACGATGTGCGCCGCGATCTCTTCGACGACCTCTCGGAGAATGAGGATGATGAGGACAAGCTCTCGGATCTTGACGCTGGTGACCCGAGATCTCGTCGGTCCGCCCACGAGCGCAGGCAAGCCAAGATTGCCGAGGAGATCCGCAGACTCGAGTCCGAGCTTGTTGCCAAGCGCGCCTGGACTCTGTCCGGTGAGGCTTCCGCGCAAGCTCGCCCCATGAACTCGCTTCTGGAGGAAGACCTCGAGTTCGAGCACGTCGGCAAGCCCGTCCCCGTTATCACCGAGGAGGTATCCGAGACGATCGAGGCGCTCATCAAGCGCCGCATTCTCGCCAACGAGTTCGACGAGGTGCTCAGGAGACGTCCCGACACGCTCGGCAACCCCAACAACGCGCGCCGCGGCCTCGTCGAGATCGACGACGCCAAGGGCAAGCAGAGTCTCGCCGAGATCTACGAGGAGGAGCACGTCAAGAAGGCCAACCCGGACGAGTACGTCAGCGCTTCCGACGAGAAGCTCACGCGCGACGAGGCCGAGATCAAGAACATGTGGAAGGACATCTGCGCCAAGCTCGACGCCCTCAGCAGCTGGCACTACAAGCCCAAGCCGGCCGCGCCCACCATCAGCGTCGTCACCGACGTCGCCACCGTCGCCATGGAGGACGCCATGCCCACCACCGCCCAGGGTGTGTCGGGTGGCGAGAGCACGCTCGCGCCCCAGGAGGTGTACGCCCCCGGCAAGGACTCGGTCGAGAAGGGCGAGGTCGTGGCCAAGAGCGGCCTGCCCATCGCCAAGGAGGAGATGAGCCGCGAGGAGAAGGCTAGGAGACGCAGACGCGAGAAGGAGCGCATCCGCAAGGCTGGCGGCCTGGATGCGAACAAGAATATTAGCAAGGGCGCCCAGGAACGCAAGGAGACTATGAGCCAGCTTAAGAAGGGCGGTGTCAAGGTTATCAACCGGAAGGGTGAGACGGTTGGTCTGGATGGCAAGAAGATCGCGGAGCAGAAGGGGCCTACGTCGAGTGGTGCTTTCAAGCTTTAGGCGATTGGGTTGACTGTCAACTGTGGGATAGATGTAGGAAGGTGATGGATGATACCCTGATGGGTTGGGCGGGCGGACGGTCTTGGTTAAGGAAGATTCTCTGTTTGTTTTGTGTGGAATAGGTACATAATTGGGAGTTCAAAAAATCATGCATGTGTTTGTTCATCATCTGGCTGTTAGCCGGTAAAGAATGGTTAACTATTCTTGTTCCATATCTTTGATCATCATGAGTCGGTCTAACTCCAGTCTCGAAGCGACTTCGTAGTCGTGTCTACCTCATCTGTTCCGCCATCTTCCTCAACTTTTTCAAGCTGTACGACGACCAACTCCATTCCTCTCCAATCGCATCATCCACTTGCTTATCATATCCTTGATCATCCGTCAGTTCTCCCCCGCGCCGTTTTATTTCCGACTTCTATCACCAGATTACAGCAGATAGCATCTCGGTAACTCTCTCTACCGGATCGCAAAATTCGTATCACCCTAGGCATACTCACCCATACCCATAACCTCTCGCCTGCGTTTCATTAGATTCGAGCTTTCTATTCCTTGGTATCCTTCATCCTGTTTCTGTATTCAAGAGACTTCCCTCTTCGTTGTTGATCTCACATCTTCCTACCTCCTTTGCGTATTGATTAAGTGAAGAGAAAAGTGAAGAGAGATGGTAAAGAGAGGATGGAGAGGATGAGGAGAAATTGAAGAGAGAATGAAGAGTCTTTGTGCATCTTCATGCTTATGCTTTCCTACATTATATCATTCAACTTGTAATAACTTGTACTGAATTCGGAAAAACTTTGAGTCCTTTACACCTCCATTGCCATATCGGATCCTACTGTCTTGACTTTATAGTTCAATTTGCTCACCTCTACTCTAAATACATAAGAAACCCGCCAAGATCCAAGACCGAGTGATAACGCACAAAAAGACATGGTGTATCCTAAAAGGGAATGTACAGTTCAAAGATAGGCCGTTTCCTCTTCATTGTAAGACTTGCGAACGCACTCAAGTAATATATGTGCACCAAAAGTACACAGTCACACGTCCCGAAGCAAAACAAAGTACAACTGGCCAACACCTGTCCAGTTCATGGTGAACTTTTAACGGATAAAGGAGAAAAAGCAAGACGCCAACTTTGAGTATAATACATCTTGTCTAATTTCCACTGAATTTCTTTCCCATGAGCCGCTGTTCTCGAGCTCTTCGTCCATCGATTCTAACCGTCCTGTCTTTCCGGTTTTTGCAACACTCATCTTCTCATATCACCGAAACCCCTTCACGCTATTCACCCACCCCATTCTCCCATACCAAGAGTTTACCCCCATAAGTACGCAAGTAAACAAGCCAGTAAACTGCGCAATCTACTTGCGGTACCACATCCTAGTAATCTTCGTATTCCGCATCTTCCTCTGCAACTGGAAAATGCCATACATAAGCGCCTCACTAGTAGGTGGGCACCCAGGGACGTAGACATCAACGGGGACAATCCGGTCGCAGCCGCGCACGACGCTGTACGAGTAGTGGTAGTAGCCGCCGCCGTTGGCGCACGAGCCCATGCTGATGACCCAGCGCGGGTCGGGCATCTGGTCGTACACCTGGCGCAGGGCGGGCGCCATCTTGTTAGTCAGCGTTCCCGCCACAATCATCACGTCCGACTGACGGGGGGAGGCGCGGAAGATGATGCCCAAACGATCTTGATCGTACCGCGGGGTCGAGAGGTGCATCATCTCGACGGCGCAGCAGGCGAGGCCGAAGGTCATGGGCCAGAGAGAGGATTGGCGGGCCCAGTTGACGATGCTGTCGAGGGTTGTGCTATACAAAGGGGGGAATGTGTTAGTAGTTGGCATGCGGTTATGTTGCTGTTGTGGAGAGATATAGTCATATAGGGGATATCCTTGTCCGGATGTCATGAACGGGTGTGGAGTTCGTGGAGCCGCAAGTCCGCAATAACGTACAGAGCATATTGAACAGCGCCCTTGGTGCCCTCCTGGCTGGCAAGAGGAACCTCTCTGCGCTCGCGCCTGGCGATGCCGTGCTGTGCGCCAGCGGGGGCCACGGCGCCCGTGGCGTCCTTGCGGGAGGACGAGGAGATGGAAGCGACAGCGGCCGCGCGGAAGGGGACGATCTGGGCGGCAGTCGGCCGGGCTGTGGATAGTTTGTTTATCGTCAGCTGGAGTAATCGCCGTGGGGATTCGTGATGGAGTTGTTGAATGACTCGCGCGCTGACTCTCCGTCGCATACAGAAAACAAAAAAACACACAAAAAGAGCTTCACCCACCTCTAAGAGCCATTGAGGCGCCTGTTCTCACCGAGGACAACATGTTGGAAATATCGATAGTCGCAAGGAGAGCGAGGTGTAGGGGGAAGGAGCGAGAAGGAGAGGGCGGTCCGGACGGGGCAAAAGCGCAAACCCAAGATCAATGATGGTATCGACGTCGTCCCGCTCTGCGGTTACACAGCGAGCCTCCGACTCCCAGTTCAGTTACAGTGATGCTGCGGCTTAGCTAAGTTGTCCGCGGCATTTGCCTCCACACAGCGACCCACTTTGTGGCGTCGAATAAGGCTGGGATTTTGAGGACTGAGAAAAGCTCACTTTCCATTGGTCAGAGCATGTCCAAGCTCTTTGCTCTTTCTGGGGAAGTTGGAGCAACAGGGAAACTCCAAGGGGGCTTTGAGAAGGACTCCTCCCTTTCCGCGCTCTGGATGACCATGTCATCTAAGATCTTTGCATCTCGAATTCTGGCGGCAATCTGCATTGAGCGCAATGTATCTGATATATTTCGCCAAATCTTGATGAGGTCATCCTTAGTCTGGAGGTTTGACAAGGACACACGCCCTATCTCAGTCGTTGGGTTCCTCATTGAGACTAAGCAGTGTCATCCCTGGTCTCAAGGTTCTATAAATACGCTAAGCAATGCCAAGATCTGGTGATAGCTTCATTGTCGCTGTTCACTTTACACATGTAGATAGCATGATCCGACAGAGAACCATAACGTTATTGATCGCATCACCCACCGAGGGTGAAACCAACCAAAAAAAAAGTGCAAAAAAAGGAGACAAGAGCAGGAATCGAACGACTGACGTCACGTAAACTGGAAGGGAGTAGAAGAGCCCTATTTGCGTAGCCCGAAGACGCCAGCTTAGCAGTGCTTCCAGGGAGGGCTCCCCCGCCATTTAGGGCCCCGTTGGGTCACCTACGGCGGCGTGGGGGCTCAACGGGGCCCTAAATGGCGGGGGAGCAGTCCCTGGCATGTGGTACGCAACCCTCCATGTGCAAAGAGAGCTCAGCGCACCACACCGCTCGACCACGCAGCCACTTGTCAGTTGGTCGAATACTTGTCAACTTGGGGTCCTTTATGAACCCCAAGTCTGAGGTCCCGCATGCATGCATTTTGGGGTTTGAAGACAATTTGGTATTTCATAGCCTGAGTGGTCAAAGATGCTGCTGCAATCTATCAACAACATGGCAAATGATACAGAACGCGCGCCAACACCTTCCTCCTGGTTTACCGTCCCGCCCAATAACGCCTGCGAATAACAATTTGGTCGTGATATCGCCTCAGCCTAGTAAAAAAGAGTTATACCAGCTCTCTCTTAAAGATCCCAGCCATGGTCGAAAACAAAAGGCCACCAGCTGGCCATCATCTGTCCGTCTCAAGACTCAAGCCATTCTCTTGTCCGTGTCGGCCGACGCGTTTTCGCCGAGGTCTGGGTTGAGATAGTTGGCGTCTTCGGCAGCCTCGTAGTCGGCAATAAGGTCCATGACGACCTCTCTGGCTTCGTCAAATTCGTTGAAGTTTTCGGAGAACGGTGCTGTCTTTTTGTAGGCTTCCATGAAGGCGTTGCGCTTCCGCATACCGTCGTACTGCCTAACAATGCGCTTGAAAAGCTGTGTAAAGAAATGTCAGTTTGGTCATCCACCTAGTCAAAATACCGAACAGTTAACGTACCGTAGCAATACTAGTATGGTTAGCCAACATCAAACCACTGACACGATGTGCCATGGTGACATAGGGACTCCTCTTTGTCAGTGCCACCTGAATGCTGGCGGGACCCCAAGGGATGAATGTAGCAAGACGACGCTCCCTAATACGGAGCAGACTCTTGTGCACATCGGTTGGGTCCACGTCGCCCTGGATGACGTTCAGGATGGAGATATAGCAGCTCTTCTTGCCGGGTACAGTAGACACCATGCGATTCTTGGGCTGCAGCAATCTTCTCATCACGTCAAGGACCGTCGTCTTGCGCACCGTCTTAGCCTGCTCCACCTGGTCACCGGTAAAGGGCGTGTACGACGTCATCAAGAAGTGGCATCGAGGAGTGGGAATCAAGGACGCGAGAATGCTGACTAGGTCGTTGTGCATGTAGCCGGGGTATCGGAGGGTGGTTGTGCTGGCGGACATGACGGTCGATACGAGCTGGTTGGTCTGTTGGAACGATGGCTCTTGTACGTGTAGTCTGTCCGCGGCAATGTGTGACAGGGCGCCGTTGTCCAGCACCACTACCGAGTCGGCGTTTTGCGTCAACCTCCTCATCGCAAGCAAACTGTTGTAAGGGTGCACGACAACATCGCCGGCGCTGGTCGTGTCGGGAAACACCGAGTATGTTTGGATGATCTTTTTGGGAAAGCGGTCGTTCAGTCGCTCGAGTAGGAAAGAGCCCAGTCCTGATCCTGTGCCACCGGCGATGGAGTGTAACATCATGAAACCCTCAAGGGAATCGCTGCCGTCGGCTTCGCGCTCAATCATCTCCATGATCTCCTCATGTACTTGCTCGCCTGTTTGGTAACCATCACCCCAGTTGTTGCCCGCACCAAGACCGCTCTTGCCGACATAGAAGTTTTCCGGGTTGTAGATGTTTCGGTATGGACCAGTCTGGATCGTATTGATGACTCTGGGTTCGAGATCGATTAGGATGGACCGGGGAATGTATCGCGTATCGTCGCTCTGGTAAAAGAAGACATCTTTACGGTCGCCGCCTTCGGTCGCAAAATCCTCGATGGTTCCATCTTGGCTAATGCCGTGTTCCAGACACAACTGCTGCCAGAACTGGCTTCCGACTTGAGAATGTTAGCGATCGCGCATCCAGCTGCCGGGCATCGAGGCGCAAGACTGGGGTGAAGGTCGACCGCCTCGTCAGGCTGGATTGGGCACTCACTGCTGTTGCCGCACTGGCCGGCCTGGATGGTTATTATTTCTCTGTTTTCTGGTTAGTGATAGGTCGTTACAGCAGGCCGACAAGTTGGGTGTTGGGTCTCGGGGACGCGTACCTGGGCATGGTGGTGGCATTAACGAGGCACGAGACCTCCAGGCGGAAATTGTTGCAATCGAGACAAAAGCGGAGGGAGCATCAGTAAACACAAGGACGTCAGCAGAGCACGGGAGGTCCCCACATGCAGCACGTTGCCCGCCCACCGCTACGCTAAGTACCTCTAAGTTCCGCGTCGACGCGACGGACGGGGGACGGAAGCTGTGAAGGAACACTGCAAGGGAAATCACCAAACGCCGGGTCCCGCAAGCCTGGAAAGTATCCCCAGACCCACCCCAGCACTCGCCTCTTTGATCCAAACTTGGACGGGAAAACAACCAAACATCGGCAATGACAGCCCATCACCGGCACTGCCCGTGTTGCTGTTCTGTTGCTATCAGATATCGCTGTCATCGCTACAGTGACGCCCGTTGTCAGCTGCTGAATGCATCGGAGAGGGGCACCTGCAGAGACATGGATCCAATCTCCATCTCATGGGCCGGGCTGAGTGGCTGGCTCCCGTCGGCTGGATCCAGCAGTTATAAGGCGCCCCAAATTGCTAACCCTGTCGGGTATAGCTTCTGCAATTTAAGGGCCGTGCCTGCATGCCCTGTCCAGCAGTCCAGGTGCGACGGGACCTCCTCCAGCGCCTTTGTTTAGCGGAGCATTGCGCTACCTTGCAACGTGACGGGACGGGATCCTTCGTCTCACCACTTTTGACTGAAACAAACACAGGCAGGCATCTTGCACGTTTTTCCCTTCCCCCATAACGGGAATGTTGACGTAGAATGGAGGTAACTGTCAAGATATCAGATAGAACTCAGAGGTAGAGTACATACCTCTAGTTGAGAGATAACTCATTCAACGTTACGCCACAACGGACAATTACCGTACCGGACGATAACAGTAACAGACGCGGCCAATAACAATAACTCTCCGTTTGACCTCTCTCCTGCCCCTTTTTGCGCCTACCTTGCGGGGATGCCCGCTGTGTAGTACATAGTACAGTTTGCACCTTGCTTCAATCTTCAACGTCACCTCATCTTTAGGTGGTTTCTTTACCTACTTCGACCTTCCCCCTAATCCTGAGTGTATCTGCGAAACTTCACCTTAGTAGGTAGCCAGGGAATAATCACCATTCCTACTAGCCACGCCGCCGTCTGTTCTTTCACCGACCCTGTTGGTTTGATTGGAACCACTCTACCGCTCTCCTCTTCGTCGTTGGCTCGTTCGGCCCCAACCCGACCAGCAATTCCGATCATCGTCTCCAACAAAAAGTTGACCGCCGTCTTCGAGCCCCTGGAGGGTCAAACCGCTTCCCACCATCGTGAGAGCTACGGCATGTTTCGCTACCGAGGATCCTACACCTTCTTCCTTCAAGAAATTGTCCAGGTTTCCCAACAGCAACACCAACAACAACAACAGCAACAGCATACTTCACCAGTCCCCCAGTAGGCTGACCAACCGTCAACCACCCATCTTCCACCATGGCCGACCCGAACCGATCCAGTTCGACCAGTCTGCCTGTGCCAACCCATCCGCGCAAAGAGAGCGTTCTGCAATCAGGGACCCTTGAGGAACTACCAACAATCACCCAGGCCCAAGTGTTCGGCGTTCCGTCACCCATCGGCTCCGACCAATTCGACTTCGCAACCAAGGCGAGCTCTCCGAGGACACCGAGAGCTAATGAAAGCCCGTCCGCCTCGGACTACCTGAACGGAGGCCAGCCACACAACGACGGTGTCTCTCCCGTACCCGATCAAGGCCCGCCCGCCTGGCTGCCGCTTCAAGATGTCAACCCAACCACTACTCGCTCCTCCGTCCCCCCGACCCTTCCGACAGCTGGCACAGGCCCTTCCAATGTGCCCTACTCGGAGCGCAGCGTACAGTTTGCCAACAATGATGTCGTTCTCGAACCCCCACCCGTCATACACCACGAGCGCCATGGCTCATGGGATACCAAAGATACCATGAACAGGATCCGAGGGTCCAGCTTCATGACCAAGTTGAAGGAGCTTGCCGGCCCCAGCACCTCGCAGACTTTCAAGTCTCCAAGCTATCCTCCCGAGATTAACTCTACAGCTAGCTCCCCAACCGTCTCACGCCACCGCCATCCCCGATCAGTTGACGACCGCAGCGACGAAGATGCCGACGCAGAGGAGACTGCCGATGAGAGGGTAGGGGAGCCACAAATTCGACAAAAGAAAAAGAGACGGATTAGGCGACCAAAGTTCGAATCGTTCTCGACTCCCAACACGCCTCGAATCGAGCAAGAGCCGACCACACCCGGTGGACATACCCGCTTCGGCTTTATACGCCGTTCCACGTTATCAGATATTGGAGACCGTGGAGGCTTTTCCGAGGGTGAAGGCAGGGATCATATCGCCAGACAGCGCATCAACAGAAGGACGAATCTATGGATGTCGAATCGGCCAGATGGTGAGGGCGACGAACTTGAATCTCCCCGTAGGATCGGTCAGCATCTTCGGCGCTTCTCCAATCTCGGCGGTGGGGTTTCTGACGGTGATGCCACTCCGAGGAGGCCCTTTTTCGGCACGGACAGGGCTGCAACTTTTGGTGCTCAAAAATGGCGTCAAGTCAAAAGCACGTTGCGGCTATTACGACAGAAGAGGGACGACCAGTACGACTACTTCAAATCTGCTGAGCTCATGGCCGAGCTCACCGCAGTTACCCCGGCTGTTTTGATGTTCGCCAGTATGATCCAGCGCGACGAACATGGAAACAAAAGAATCCCCGTCCTCCTCGAACAGCTAAGACTCCGGATCAAGGACAGTGCGCCTCTTCCCGGCAAAGATAGCGAGAGACATGTGCTGTTTACCATTGAGCTCGAGTACGGCAGCGGTCCCAGCCAAATGAAGTGGACGGTCAAACGTCACATAAAAGAGATCATGAACCTCCACTTCAAGTACAAGATCAACCCCCCTAAAGACAAGCTGACGATACATCGGCCAGAGGGCGGTATTCGACCCAAACAGCCAAATTTCCCTATTTCGGCTTTCCCTTACTTGCGCGCAGTAAGAGGCTTGGAAGACGATGAGGAGCAAGAACCACTTGAGCCTCCTCGTATACTTGAGGATCCCGCTGGTGAGGCCACTGCCGGGGAAACGGCTGTTGAGGGCACCGATGTTGAAGAAAATGGCAGGCCGCAGGTACGGAAAAAGAAGTCTCGAATGGGTGCTTTTGGTGGGCGCCGCAAGAACTCGGCCATGGGTTCCAAGGGTGATCTGAATCAAATAGCCCTTGACGCCGCCGCCAAGAAGAGAAAGTACATTGAACAGCAGCAGAGGATTCTGGAAAAGTATTTGCAAGAGATGGTTCGCTGGCTCATGTTCAGGGCAGACAGCAACCGACTCTGTCGATTCTTGGAGCTTTCTGCTCTTGGAGTCCGCCTTGCTGCCGAGGGAAGCTACCACGGCAAGGAGTGTTACCTCCACATCCAGTCCTCCAAGGGGCTCGATTTCCGGCGGGTTCTAACACCGGGCAAGGTTATTGCTAGGCACAGCAAGAAGTGGTTCCTTGTTCGTCAGAGCTATATCGTCTGTGTCGAATCGCCGGAAAACATGAACATCTACGACGTTTATCTTGTCGACCCCAAGTTCAAGATTGTTTCTAAGAAGGACAAGAACAAATACCTCACAGCAAACGGCAACGAAGGCGAGGAGGACCTGGAGAATTTCGACCCAACGACAGCCAAGAAGTCCAAGTCCTCCAATCACCATACGCTCAAGATCATGACATCCGAGAGGAAGATCAAGTTGTTCTCCTCTAGCCAGCATCTAATACAGCAGTTCGAGGAATCCATTCTGGAGATGCTCAAAAGTACACCATGGCATCAGCGGAATCGCTTTGGAAGCTATGCGCCTGTTCGAACTGGTGTGTTCGCCCAATGGCTGGTCGACGGTCGGGACTACATGTGGAACGTCTCAAGAGCCATCAGTATGGCCAAGGATGTTATCTACATTCACGACTGGTGGCTGAGCCCAGAACTGTACATGAGGCGACCCGCTTGTATCAGTCAGAAATGGCGTCTCGATCGTCTGCTCCAGAGAAAGGCCCAGGAAGGCGTCAAGATTTTCGTCATTGTCTACCGAAATGTCGAAGCCGCAGTTCCGATTGACTCGGAGTACACCAAGTTTTCCTTGTTGAACCTCCACCCTAACATCTTTGTTCAAAGATCACCTAACCAGTTCAAGAAGAACCAGTTCTTCTTCGCTCACCACGAAAAGCTGGTCATTGTCGACCACGACATTGCATTTGTCGGCGGTATAGATCTGTGTTTCGGTCGATGGGACACACCGCAGCACCCAGTGACCGATGACAAGCCCACCGGATTCGAGCCCGATTCGTATAATCTTCCCAAGGATGCAGAGCATTGCCAAATGTTCCCAGGAAAGGACTACTCAAATCCTCGTGTTCAGGACTTCGTCAGGCTCCATGAGCCATATGAGGAGATGTACGACAGATCCAAGGTTCCCAGAATGCCGTGGCATGATATCGCCATGCAGGTTGTTGGCCAGCCAGCCAGAGATCTCACTCGCCACTTCGTTCAGAGATGGAATTATGTGAGACGTGGCCGGAAGCCAACGAGGCCTACACCATTCTTGTTGCCGCCTCCTGACTGCAGCAGAGAAGAACTCGAGGCCGCAGGCTTGAATGGAACGTGTGAGGTGCAAATGCTCCGTTCAGCATCGACGTGGTCGATCGGTATCGACGAAACCGAACACAGTATCCAATCTGCATATGTCAAGATGATTGAGGAGTCTGATCACTTCGTCTACATGGAGAACCAGTTCTTCGTGACCAGCACAGAAACACTGAACGTGAAAATCGTCAATCGTATCGGCGATGCTCTGGTTGAGCGCGCTATCCGTGCGCACGAACAGGGCGAGGACTGGCGCGCAGTCATTATCATCCCCCTGATGCCAGGTTTCCAAAACGAGGTCAATGACCAGGATGGAACCAGTGTTCGCTTGATTCTCCAGTGTCAGTATCGGAGTATCTGCCGCGGAGAACACTCCATCTTTGGCCGTCTTAAGGCTGCCGGCATCAACCCGGAGGACTACATCCAGTTCTTCAGTCTGCGTCAATGGGGTAAACTTAAGAACAACTCCCTGACGACCGAACAACTCTACATTCACGCCAAGTGTATCATTGTCGATGACCGTATTGCCTTGATCGGATCAGCCAACATCAATGAGCGGTCTATGCTTGGCAATCGTGATTCGGAATGTGCGGCGGTTGTTCGTGACACTGACATGATCTGGTCCACCATGGGTGGGAAGCCTTACCAGGTTGGTCGTTTCGCTCACACCCTGCGTCTCCGACTGATGAGGGAACACTTGGGCTTGGATGTCGATGAGATTCAAGAGGAAGAACGTCAAGCAGAGCTTGATGAGGCCGAAGCAAGAGCTGAGATGGAACAGCGCACGGAACACCACATGGAGCATCCGAACTTGGAACATCGCGACTTCAATGACGACTCGGAAGATTCCATGGTCCCTGAGAGCTCGTCCAGGAGACGGAGGTCATCGCATATGTCGTCTCATATACTACCCAGCACCCCGCCGCCGCCGCAACTCCCTCGTCATAGAGCGCATAGTTTCAATCATGACGTTGAGATGCAGGAACTCTCAAGGCCAGACTCCAAGGGCAAATCTGTTGCCGGCAGAGATGGACCTGAGCATGGGCATGGCGATGAGAGGCACAAAAGGGACGTGGAAGGACTGGGTCCTGATCATTGGAAGCTTGCTCAAATGCAAGGTATCGATGAGGGCAGAGACTCTGTCGTGGTGAATGGTCGTGAAGTGCTGGTCCACGATATCGCTGCGGAGGGCAGAGGTACTCTCGACAGCCCGCATGAGCCTCACGAGCTTCGCACCCGCCCTCATGATGCCGCCTCTCCCTCTGAAAGCATCGGCAACGAGTACATGCCGCCAATGCCTCCGTTTAATAGACGGACTACGGAGCAGCTTGGTCTTCCCAGAGCCAACCAGTTGCCTGTCTTGCCTGTTGTGGACGATACTGATATTGGTGGACCGCCTGTTCAGATCACAGCAAATGGGACTCTGTCCCACAGCCAGATGGCCATGAACATCGAGCTCGCCAACATTGACAAGGACTGCATGCGGGATCCTCTCAATCCAATCTTCTATGATGATGTGTGGTCTCGCGTCGCTGAGAATAACACCAAGATCTACCGCCGCGTCTTCCACGTCATGCCAGATTCTGCAGTAACGAACTGGGCCGAGTACAAGGAGTTCAAGGCTAACGAGCGGGAGTTCAAGAAGCAGTTCGAAGGTGGCAAGACGAGCGAGGAAGTTAACGAGAAGAACGGGGTGGCTGCTGAGCATGCGCAGACCAGTGCCGGGGCCGGTATCGGCGCACCTGGTCCAGCTCAACTCAGCAAGAGCTTGACGGAGAAGCTGGTCAGCCCTGTATCCAAGCTTAGCGGCGGTGGTGACAAGGGAGCTCGGGAACGTACAGGGTCAACTACTACATTGGACGAGAACGGAGCCACGAAGGACCACACCCGCAAAGCTCAGACCTTCCCACTCGATGCTGAGAAGGTCGCGATGCTGGCGGCGTCGCAGAACAACGGCGAACGCCCGTCCACAGCAACACCCAAGGACAGCGCTGATTCGAACCACAACGACACCAGGGCATCTGGAGACTTCCTGAGCCCCATCAACACCAACAACAACAAGGAG
Source organism: Neurospora sp. CHS-2018b (assembly GCA_009806015.1). Taxonomy (NCBI): domain Eukaryota; kingdom Fungi; phylum Ascomycota; class Sordariomycetes; order Sordariales; family Sordariaceae; genus Neurospora; species Neurospora sp. CHS-2018b. The sequence goes on from RAOV01000002.1 coordinate 149,453, forward strand.
CGACACGCCACCTTCTCCAACCACCAAGAGGTTAACCCTCCTACCACCTCAGCCAGCGGCGGCTCCACCACCACAATGGCCGACAACAGCAACGCGACCCCCAACACCAACGGCAGCGCCGCCGCAGTGTCCTCCGACAACACAGCAACCGCATCCGCCACGGGCACTAATGGTGCTGGTGTCAAGCCAGCCGCGTCTACCAGGCAGCAGCGTCGTAGGGCGAACACTGGCCGTAGTAAACGCGGGTACAATCCTTTCGACGCGCAGACCCTGAACCCGGCGGAGGCCGAGGAGACGCTGAGGTTGACCCAGGGCACGCTGGTCCAGTTCCCGTATGACTGGCTGGTTACGGAGGAGAATAACGGGAATTGGTTGTTCCAGGTTGATCAAGTGGCGCCGTTGCAGATTTAGTAAGTTTCTTGGCCCGTGATGGACGAAATGCGTGAGTGATCAAGGCTAACCATGGTGTTTTCTAGTAACTAAATCTTTTATTGTCGTGCTACTCAACGGTGGTGGGCTTCCCAGCCGACAGCCGGAATCCAACAAAAACATATATGCTTCCTTCCTCTTGTTCTCACATACTCACTTATCGTTCCATTCAGTTCTCCCTTCACCCCTGTTTTACTCATCTACGCAAAAACATATAATCGGGGCGGAAGATACACAAAACGAACTCATATGTAGTAACATTCAAGTATTCATGGCAAGGCGTTGTTGGTTTGGTGGGTAACATATCTAGGTACATTTTCCTTTGGGTTTCCCCCTTTTGGTCGGAAATCGGTGGCACCTTTTGCATTTATCGAGTTATTCATCCTTCTCAGCTATCTATTGTTACTATTACTATTGTCAACGTTTCACACAGGGTCTCGCGCATCCGCAGGCAGTATGTATATCTCTTTAATTATAGCATGTAGTATACTTAGCACCCAGTTGGCTCATATTCCCTTTCAACTATTATATCTGACTCAGAACACAAACTTATTCTTGGGTATACTTACTTACCTCTTGAAACAACGACTGGGTACTCGTCAGGGTCTCGAAGCGCCTCCTGATTTTAGTCAGACGGGCACAGGGCTATTTGAGCCCTGACGACTATTTAGGTGTCCTTGTGGCTGAAGATCTTGGACATCACCTGCAATTACAGTATACAAACGCATCTGGGAGGCCAAAGGGATGTCAATAATGCTCGTGTAAAAAAATATTGTTCACACAACATGGCACGCTGTGGGTAACACCCAACAAGACATTATTCTAATGAAGGCGAGTTTACACACATGCTGGCATATGCAAGGAGGTAGGTAGGTATCCTCAAAGCTTTTATTCATAATTTTGCCGTAACCAATGTAGGCTCAGGTTACATACCTCTACGCTTGTTCCCAGCCTGACCAACCTTTTGCTCATAAACAGCCAAGCAAATGGAAGCCGAGCCAAGACGACCAAAAGCTTTATGGAACTATCAACTTAGACCCGAGTAATATCGGTCTTCCTTCGCAAAAGCTATGCAGTTCGATAGCGGGCCCCTGACCGATAGCATATGAATGTCTATAAACTTAGACCAGGCTCCCACTAACATCCCCCGAAAATGTCACTCCAGATCTCTCCACTACAGCTCAATATCAATGCCCAGATCCATCGCGCCAATGATCTCATCGTCCATCAACGGCGCCGAAATGACCGGCAAGCCGTTCTTCTTCTGTTGCTGCCTGTGCTGCTCCTGCAACTTTGCAATGTGCGGCAATACCCCGTTGCTGTTCCTGGTCTCGGCCTTCGACGGCGTACCCGGCGCGGGCGTGCCAGCCTTGGACGGACTAGGGGTGGCCTTCTCAGACGAGTCGTGCACGAACTTGGGCCTGGTGATGAGCCTGCGGCTCATGTCCTCCTGAACGGCCTCGCCACGCTCAATCTTCCTCTCGATTTGACGAGCCTTGGCGCGCTCACGGAGCTGAGCCTTGCGGACCTCTTCGGCGTTGCGCCTGCGGTTCTCCATGTTCTTGAGCGCCAGCTTCTCCTGCTGGGTGAGCTCCTTCTTGCCGTCTTTCTTGGTGAGTGAGGTGCGGAAGGCGAGGCGGGGAACCTCAAGCTTCTCGAGACGCTCCTGGTAGCGGGCGATGGCGGCCTCGTCGTTGGCCTGGCGAGCATGGTCGAGTTGCTTCTTGATATAGTCGCGCTGGGCACCAGAGAACTTGGCTTGCAGGGCGTTCTGACGCTTGAGCTTGTCTGAGAGCTCCTGCTCGGTCCAAGTACGTTGGACGAGGCGGTTGATGTCGTCGATCTTGTCAATGAGGGTTTGTTTGTCCGGGAAGGGGACACCCTCGGCAAGACAAACTTGTTTATAACGGTTGTACTCGGCCTGTTGAGAATCTTATTAGAGAGGATAAACATGTGAGGAAAGGAAAGGTATGCATACATCTGTGAACTTTCGGTCGGAACATGTGATCAAAGGCCACTCCCGAACGGCTTTACCGTGGGCAGCCTTGACATACATATCGACGACCATTTGATGACCCTGATGATCTTCCAAGGCGTAAGCCTTACCGGTGGTGAAACCTGGACCCTGGATGTTAGTGACATGAAAGTGAAACAAGGGTGTCGCAGGGGTTATCTTACCCTTAATCAGAGCCATACGGTAGACATCCTGGCGAGTGTCGGGATCAGGACCAATGTTCAGACGAACAAAACATCCTGTGAGAGCTTCATCGAAGCCGGGAAAGAAAGCAACCTCAGCAAAGCGACTCCGGCCAACACGAACACGTTCGAAGTCTCGAAGCTCGGCCGGCGGGCTCTCCCTGCTCTCTGGCGAACGAGACCTGTGCTTCTTTTTGCTCGGGCCATCCCAGTCGACATCGCTATCATCACCACGACCGGGGCTGCGTCGGTATGAAGGCGAACGCTTACGACGGTCATTCTCCCGCTCCCGTTGCTCCTTGCGGTTGGAGCGTTCCTCCCGGGCCCGCCGGAGAGAATCCATCTTGTCGTCGGCCTTGGTGCGAGCCCGTGATGTCTTGCGTGACGAATCATCGAGCTCGGCTAGGCTTGCCTTGCGTTTCTTCTCTTGGTTGACCTTTAGCTGGCGAAGCATGCGGTTCTGGCGGATACGTTCATTCTCCTCTCGACGCTCGGCCAAGATCTGTTCTCGTTCGATTTCACGCATACTCATGATCTGCTCCTTCTCTTCGTAGTCGCGGAAGAGACCGTCGACAGGGTACTGGTTCACCTCATCGTCAACACTACGCCTCGCCGGCGAGGCATCTGAGTCTGAGTCTGATTCGTCCATGGGGGCAGAAGCTTGGGAGTCCGGGGACCCCGGGGGAGAGCTGCCGAAGAGAAATCCGTTAGCTTTGAGCATCATAGCTTTGAGCGTCATCGCTTTGAGCGTCATGGTGGGCGAAGTGGTTGACGGAATAAAAAGAGGAGGATGCAAGAGGAGAAGGAGGGGTTGATAAAGGTGAGCGGTAGGCCGAGGTTGATGTGGCGCAATAGGTGACAGGTAAAGCGGCAGCCTTGGGGCTACCTGAGAGCTGGGTGAAGGGAAAGACAATCACTCACGCCTGGCCCTCATCCTCCGACTCGTCATCGCTTCTGGCACGTTTCCTTCCCACTGACTTCTTCGCCGTTCCCCTGGTAGACGTATCCTTCTTCCTCGAAGGCTCTGGTGACGGGGAGCGGGAATCGTCCCTGCTCATGTCCATAGCCTCATCTCCGCTGTCGTCGGAGGCGTCACCGCCAGCAAGGGCGAGCAACTCGTCGTCGATATCTGACATGGTCGCTTGTCTGTCGGGGTCTATCGGTCTTTATAGGGTTGTTTCTGTGCGCCTGTGACGCTAGAGGTATGCAATGCCTCGCGCGTCCACTGTAAAACAGGATTCGATGCTAAACCGTCGGATGCAGATAGTGAGCGAGATGCCGAGATGCGTCGAGTAAAAGCCCGGCTGGTTCTTCGAGTAGAATGTACTGTTGTAAGTCGATGATCGAGACCAACAACCTTCTCCCAAGTGTGAATTAACAATGCGCCAAAAAAGAAGATGGGTCGTTATTCAATCGGGTGGTGTTAATGACGCGACGGGAGCGACGAATGACTGAGGAGGTGACAAGAATAAAGTCCAAGTCGGGATGCGAGGGAAAGTTTAAAGGGAGGTGAACTCTCCTATGGTCCAGCAGTTATCAGTAGGAATTCAATGGGGTCTGGTCCAGGCTGATGCTAAGGCAACTGGGCGGCGCGACCTGGAACCTCCACCCGCTGTGCGCGACAGACATGTCCAGTGCTTGGCGGACGGGAGTTAATGGGTGGCCAAAGCGCCCAAAAGTTCCACACCGCCCAAGGATTGGATTCTGTTGCCGGCCCCGGCAACTGCCAATTGAATCTGGCCTTTGACCCCTGGCCGACCAACGTCATCGCATGTGCAGCACTAAGCAGCAATGGAGCTTCCCCCGGCCGGCCGGCGCGCGCCCGTGATTTTGTAAGTGGGCCGATTTTAGAACTAGAACCCCACCCGGTCCGAGGTCCCGTCTTTTACTCGGCCTCGGCGCATCTCCCCCGAGCTCACTGCCCTCACATCGATTCCGTCCGGTCCGTGCAACATCAATTTCCACCACCTCATCGCAAGTCTTCCTTTAACACGAAAGACCGAGAAGACTGTCACAGCCATAATGCTTCGTCCAGCAACCAGACCTGCCCTGGCGGCCACCAGACAAGTCCGGCAATGCGCCGCGCGCTTCCTCTCCTCCCCGGCCTCGCCTGATACCAGCTCCTCGCACATCAACAACCCCTCCACAACTCCCAAGACCAACCCAGTACCACCACCACCAAACTCCAAGTCGTCGACAAGTTCTTCCAAGGGTAAAAAACCCCTCACTGCCGAGCAGCGCGCCTTCCTCTCGTCCGCCCTCCGCGTCAACCAGGCCGGCGAGCTCGCCGCCACCCTCATCTACACGGGGCAAACCCCGCCCCTCGTTACCCGGGACCCCTCGCTGCGTCCGCTGATGAAGCACATGTACGACCAAGAGGCGGCGCATCTGCGCACCTTCAACGACCTGATCTACCGGCACCGCGTGCGGCCCACGGCGCTGTACCCGCTCTGGTCGGTCATGGCCTCCGGGCTAGGTTGGGGCACCGCCATGCTGGGCAAGGAGGCGGCCATGGCGTGCACCGAGGCGGTGGAGACGGAGATTGGCGGGCATTATAATGCGCAGATCCGCCGGCTGTTGGAGATGGTGAGCGAGTGGGAGGCTGAGGGATACGAGGTCGGAGGAGAGTTTAGGGATCTGATTAACACGTTGAGGAGGATACGGGATGAGGAGCTGGAGCACCTGGATCATGCGGTTGAACATGATGCGCAGAAGGCGGAGCCGCATTGGTTGTTGACGGGGGTGATTAGGGCGGGGTGCAGAGGTGCCATTTGGGTCAGTGAGAGGGTGTAAGGAAGGGGTTTGTTTTGGAGTTGGATGTCAAGGGAAAAGTTAATACATGGGGAGCATTGTGTCTCTGGACATGAGGGAGCTTATCGGGGGAAAACCCATCATCAAAAAGCACCTGCATCGTGCTCTGCAAAGCACGGATTACACAGAGGTCCGTATGTACTATTAACTTATCGGCAGGGCAGGCGTTGAAGCAAAAACACCAAAAGTCCAGTTTCGATCACTCTCTCGGCCTATCCTTCTCAGGCACCTCGACAACGGCACTCATTCACAAATGTGAACATTCCCAAAGCATCACTGTTATGAGAATAGGTGGTCCATCATGCAATCGTGTGGAGTCCCTGTGGAAATCAAGGGGTGGCGTGGGCAACTTGGGTAAAAAGACGAAAGGGTTCGCTATGAATCGGATTCTGTGTTTCCCTCCTATGCTTTGCGCACTCCTCACAAAGCTATATACGACCTGACAACACCAACGGTTCGATTTATGGGCTGCATCACAGGCATGAAGTTGTTGTGGCTTTGGTTTCATATCCGGTTACACTTGTGGCTGCTGCTCGGGTCGGCGGTAAGTGACACTTGCTCGGACGACTTCCCATGTTAACAACAACAGTGCTCCAATCATCGTGGCGTCTTCTTCGAGGCGCAACGTTAGCATGGAGGATTTGGATGGCGCGATGTTATTGGGGAGGCATTGATTCCACGGTTGTGAAAAGCTGGGAATTCTCATGAGCCTGATGACCCGAAGCCGGAGGAAAGAAGAGTAAAACCGCATGATAACCACCTTGCCGGTATTTCAATAAGTTGTGGAAAAATGATAACGCAACAAAAGACAACCCGCCAAAGCTGGAAACTGTCAACCCATCCTCAAAATCACAAAATAAAGTAAAGAGAGGGGTAGCAACGGGAACGAAGATGAACATCGCATATCGCCAGGCAAACCATTCCAACAAGGCATATGAGAATCAAACTCTTTGCATGTATTCCATCACTCAACACCACACCTCCAAACGGATAATCTTTCAATCACTATCACCACGGGGCATCACATCTGACGCGAACAGAACAGAAGCATAACATCACCTTATATACTTTCGCACTATCAAATCGACTGACCCGTCCGTCCGATAACGATAGGTAGTGCAATGGAGAAGTGAAAGTGAAAGTGACCATCACAGTCACAGTGACCAAACCCACATAGTGTTTATTAACCAGCTTCATCCACACCAAAGCACAAAAAAGACAGGATCACCAAATCATGTTCACTTGTCGTCAAAAAAACCACCCCATGTTCATGTCACACCCATCCGGTTCCTATCACACACAAAACCACCCAGCCCTGGACACTCCGGACGTCGTTGTACAGCGGCAACCAAACCGAATCCCCTCTCTGATTGGTTAACGATGGGCGTCTGCAAGCGCCGGGAGTTGTGAGTCTTTATTGGTTTTTGGCCAATCAGAACCTGAATTTGCTAGCGTACCTGGATCGTTTCAGGGTCGCCAGGGGAAGGATCACAGTGATGGGTTGGGAGTGGACGGCGCTAGATGGAGGCGCATTGCTTGGGCGGACAGGGGTTCAAAAGTTTACTGGTACCTATCTGGACCTCTCTCTCTTTCTATGCCCACCAAACGGAATGGCTTAACTCTCTTTTCGTTGGCAAAATTGCTAGGAGGGACTGGAAGTGCGTTTCGCTTCCAATCCTCGAGGAACTTACACGTGGGACTTGGAGGAGCGGCGGCGGCGGTAATGCGCAAGGTAGACAGGCCGCTGGCCGCTTGGATGGTCATCGACTCGGGAAAGCGAAAAGCCGTTCTTTAATATAGCAATGGAAAGAGAAAGTGCCGAATGCAACGGTCGTCGTAGGTAATGGTGATGGTACATATTGTCGAGACTCGAGTGGGACAACATGACCAGTGACCATTGACCAGGTTCAGCCCCGCTAGGTAAGGTACTGTGATCTGACGATGCCCAATCTTTCAATGCGGACGAGATCTTCATCTGTCGTTGTGTGACACCGAGATTTGCCTGCGTTTAATCCTCCCTACCGTGCCTGGGCGTGCTTGGAGGGGGGCATTGGGTCCTTTTAAGCTACATCCTTGACTACACTAGCAGATACACTAGATCCTCTAGACTCTTGGAGAGGCAACCACTAGCGAGTGAGAAGGTATGTACGGAGAAAGTTGAACTGTCGAATCACCATATCGACCATTAACATTGCATATATACCTCTCTTGGTTTTGGGAGGAGTACACTGCGTAGGAGTAGCCGCCGAAGCATACGGCGTCTATACAATACATATCCACCTACCTTACCCCTACCTACCACATCTTTTACCTCCCAAACGCCTGTCTTTCTTCCTTTTTTGTCCGCCTCCTTCCCGATTCCGTTCCATTTTTCTCACATTTCCTCTTCCCACTGTCATACCATCCATCACCCGACTTTGACAGTCGCGCGTCGCATTTCCTATCGGTCTCGTCTCTTGCTTGCCGGGCAACGCAAAAAGTGGTCTCACCTCAGCTCATACGACATCAGACCGACATCTCATATCATCACGAGGCCGGGCCTTCGGAACAAGAGACAACAGTGGCAGTTATATAAAGGGAGGAGAACCCCCGAACCGCAGTCATGTCCTCAAACGCCAACTACGAGCCGGATGCAAACCCGGGAAGCGTCGGTGCTGGTCCAGACATGGGAGACGATGGAAGTATCGCCGGTGCGTCCGGGACATCGACGAACAACGTCGGGTTATCCCAAGGTGGTCTGATTGCCATCATTGTGGTTGTTTGTGTCGTCACTATCTTCGGTGGTAAGTCTTTCTAGCCCACCAGCAATACCGCATTAACCGAACATGATATTGACACTCCCTTCAACAGTCGGTAGCGCAGTTCTCTTCTTCCTGGCGAAGAAGAATGAGTGGAAGGTCAGGGAGACCATTCGAAGGTCGGCAAAGAGGGTCGTCACGGCTTTGACACCACGACGCAGCGAATTCCCCCGATCAGTCAAGGGATCTTTCCGATCAACCAGATCTCAAAATAAGGGCCGCGTGAGGATCGATGACGTGCCACCAACACCGCGCATCAAGCCCGAACACCTGGATCTGGAGAAGGGCTTGGAGAAGCCGGAGAAGTCGGGAAAAACACGCATCAACTTTAGCCGCAAGTGAGCCGGTGTGGCAACTAGGGGACGAGATCGGACAGCACGAGTTGAGATAATGATGAACCATTTGGTGACGAAAATGGCAAGCTTGGGGTATATTTTGGGTATCGCTGGTCGCGCGAGCCTATTGCTTTGCGACTCATATTCGGAAAGAAGAATGCCGTAGACGGCAATGATGTTTTTTTAGCCGGTTCACCACGGCCTGGGGAGTTGACATGAAAGATACCATGACTTTTTCACATGTATGATATATAGGGTTGGACCGATAGGGTTCTGGCGTTTTACAGTCGTCTAAAGGTGTTCGTGCTTGCACTTCTCCTCCCATCGTGCCTCTTACGTGTCGGTGCAGCCTCGGGCTCGGCCTGCTTCTTCTTCTTGGACTCGGGCAAGAACGTAACCTTCTGCTCGCCGACCACGTCCGTCCGGGCCTTGGTGACGCGCCCAGTCTTGGGGGCTCTTTGGCCAAATGCTGTGTCCTTCGCCTTGCCACCCGCAATCTTGGACGACGAAACCTGCATGACCACGTCATCCTTGCTGTTCTTCTTCCTCTTGTCCTCGACTTCGCTTTCCGGATCGCTTTCATCGTCGCTGTTGCTGGTAACTGAAGAGTCGTCCTTGACGTGCTGTGCTGCAACTTCGTGTCCGCCAACCTGGGTGCTGGGGTTGAGGGCCCTGAATTCATAAGACATCTCATCGACCTTGAACTCCTCATCCTCGAACAGCTTGCCGAAACGAGAATCGCCCAAGACACCAGCGGCAATCTTCTTCTTGCCGGAACGATCGACAATCTTGTCGACCAGCTTCTGGTTGACCTTGACCTTCTTGACACCTCTGATACGACTCTCACGGGCCTTCTCAACCTTCTCCTTGACGCGCTTGGCCCGCTCCTCTTCCCAGACGTAAGGGTTGGCAATGAGACGAGCCTGATCGTACAACTTGGAATGTACGAAGTAACCGTGCATGTAAGGACGCAACAGGTTGGTCTTGCCAACCAAGTGAGCCAAGCTGAGCTGCTTGAGTTCCGGTATAGTAAGGAACTTGTAGTTGTCGTATGTGTCGATGCGCTTCTCGTTCTCCATTTCGTGGACCATGTTGTCGAGGAAATGGCACCACCTGGGAGCCAGGCCGAGGTTGGGAATAAAGAAACTGTGCATCTGCTTGCCCTCGTTTGCGGTCAATAGCATGCCGGAATCGGGGACATGGGCCACGTGGTTAATTTCGACGGTCGGCTCGATCGAGGTCCAGAGGTCGCCAGTCTGTTCGTCCCAGAGCTTGATAATTCTCTTATCGGCCGTAAGAAGCTTCTTTTCCTCGGTAGGGGTCGTCAAGTGGATGATGTTCTTGATGGGAAGACCCATGCCCTGATCCTTCTTCATAAGCGGGCGAGGGTTTCTCAGATCGAAAACTTGAACAATACCCGTGCCTGTTCCGAGCGCAAGGGAGAGACCGTCCCTGCTGTAATCCAACGCAGTAACCTCGCCCTCTTGACCGCCCAAAACAGCAACGCGATTCCTGCTACGGGGATCGTAGAACTCGACTGTGCCGAGGGTCGTTCCGAAGGCGCAAAGACCGTGTGTGGACTCGGCGACGGCGGCGACATTGACAGCTCCGACATTGATGCTTCCCTGAAGACCAGCACCGGGCTCATCTTCACCAACATCCACCTGCCACGGCCTCAAGAACTGGCCGCGCTCCAAATCGAGGCGGAAAACCTCACCCATACCAGAACCATCTGCGCTTAAACCGACGGAGGGAATGAGCACTTCTGTACTTTGGCGAAGATATGCGAGGTCTCTGCCGAAACGTGGGAGTCTAACTTCGTAGTGGCATCCCATGGGAGTATGGAATTCGATCGAACGGTCGGATTGAAGGTGTACGCTCTTGGTGTAATCTTGGCTGAGCATGATAAAGGTGGTGTTTTCGGATTTGGTATGGCGAGCGAAGGACAGCGACAGTTCCTGGGTGTTGTGAACGTGGAACTGGGGCTTGTAGGTACCGGAGCTCATGATCCAGTTGCCATCTTCACTGACACGGACGCAGTTACTGGCTTCCTCGAAGTCGAAGTTTTGGAGGAGCTCAAAGTTGTTGAGTTCTTCGGGTTCGTACTTGGCCGATCTCTTCCTGCGGCGGGCGAGCCATTCTGGAAGGGGTCTCGCAGTCGACGGCCCAGATACGGTGTATCTGCAATGATAGTTAGCATTTCACAGCTACGTATTTCCAAGGACAAGTGGACGTACACTGGCACCGCGCCGGGATTTGTCAACTTCATGATGGGTGGTGTTGTTGGTGATGATGGATGGGGCAAGGATGGAAGTTTGCTGGAGAAAGAGAAAGCTTCAACTTGCTGAAGGGAAGTTTTGGGAGAACAACCCTAACCCGTATCTGAACTTTTTGTGGCAGAAAATCTGCGAAAGTTTTGAGAACGGAAGCGCCATCAACGCCAAAAGAGGAAGGCGGACAGCCACCGGCGATAAAGCGATGAGGCGATAAGCTTGTTCCATGACCGGGCGTCACTGCATTGCACTCGCTTGGCAGGCATGGATTGTACTTGGCGGCAGGGTCCTTTTCAGTGGGTCACTGCCCAAAGCTGTGGATAATGTGGGTCCTCCCCCGTCGCTGATCCGAACTGGCTGTTCGGATGCAGTGTCCAGGCGACCCCCCCTCTGAACAATTCCCTATGTCCAACCCTAACCCTTCGAAGTAATGCGTCAATGTGCAAAGTTCAGAGTACACTCGCATTGTTGCATATGCGCAAACCGCATTTGAGGCTAAAACTCCGAACCCTGAAAATGCCCAAAATATCGAAATGACAATAATAAAAGTACAACGGAAAATGAAAACTGGGAGTTTATAAATGAATGAGTAAAGTTAAAAGACGGCCAAAGTATAAATTTTCTAAGAGTTTGGAAAGGGTTCACGAAGGGTTCGCGAAGGGTTTGCAAAGGGTTTGCAAAGGGTTCCCATAAGGTCAAGAATTCTTCTTCTTAGGGGTTTATTTCAACTTCTTCTCATTATTTTTCCTTTGGCCTTAAATGTCTCTATTGATTCCAATGCTCATTTCTCGCAAATTTCGAAAACTCTTATCAAATCCTTTTCGTTTCGTTGCTTTCAAAAGACGATGACAACGTCAAAAACATTTGTCATTTTATATAGTTACTAAATATGCGCTTAAGCGACTGTCTCAATTAGTGGGGTGTACCTGCGACTTCTGCAAGCGCAAGCAGAGTTCAGAGGGGGGGTCGCCTGGACTGGGCGACGCTGGCTGTTCGCCTGCGTGTCGCATCGGCATCCCGAACTGGAACCCAACTGCAACTTTACTGGACCTCGAGCCGACCTCGATGCTGGTTGTGAAGTCACGATACTGCCCGCCGTCACCGTATTCGTTCCAGCGCAACAACCTGGACCGAAGTCCATCCTTCAGTCCCAAGACAAACATCGAATCCCGTCATCCCATCCATCGCATCCGTCCCCCGCCTTGCAGCTCCTCCGTCCCATCTCCCGAACCCGCAAATGACCTCGTGGGCGCATCGTCGGTGATTCGCGACGGTTCGCGCTGCTGTTGGACAGGGGCCTTTGCTGCCATGGAGTCCAGCATCCCAACGACGTATCCGTACTACAGCTTAACACAAGAACAACTGCCGAGTCCATCATCCATGCTTGAAGTTCAGCTTCCACTTGTTCGCGCCGCCACAATAGACTTTCATCTCAACACGCCATCGCACCATCCATCGGGTCGCCGTCACCGGCCTACATGCGCCCTCATCCCGCTCCGCTAACACACGTCTCTGCGCCCGGTGCATGGTCACTACGACTTTTGCGACTCCGCCTACAAAGGCATCTCTATTTCCGATATGGACACTGGCGACTATGATACCAATACCTTGCTAATTGTATGCTGGCCTGCCTCATCCTTGGACCATCCGCCCCCCTACTCACGCGTCTCTCTTGCAGAATAATCTTTCCGCCATTGCCTTTCGCGTTTACGAGCCCGTTGCCGCCAACACGGCCTCTTACACCTTCCAGCCACAGGTCGTCGAAGATGCCTTGCGCCGCGATGGCCACCTCGTCCACGTCGATACTACCCGGCGATGTATATGGTGTTTTTACCTGACCACCAAGGATGGCTCGTCGTTGGGACCCGAGGAGAGAGGGCTCACCGCCAAGATGGAGGTCTGCGGTTACTCGTTAGGCTTGTCTGGAGAAGGCGGTTTTGAGCCCAGCAGCTTGTTCAGAAGCAGACAGCTCGGCACAAACTCTCTCAACACTCCAAACAGCTCGTCATCTGCCGGTTCTGCCGTTGACGCAACATTTCGGAATCCGCAGGCCTCTGCCTTCCCCACGGCAGCAGGAGCTATGCCCGGCGCTCCAGTTATGGATAATAAAGGCGCGTCGCACATCACGTCGGACTCGGATCGCTTCGCCCACGTGCCCATTAAGGAGAAATACGACTTCTTCATCACTGCGACTCTGGCATCTCTGTCCTCCTCGTTGTGCCACACGATAGGCGCAATTCCGCTGGATCACAGGTCGATCTTGCTTCCCTCGCAAGCGTTCTACTTCGACGAGTTCATCCTAGGCCCGAAGCCTCATACTTCTGCCCTGGGTACTTTTCGCGTCTATCTTACATCGACCGGGACACTCGTCATTTCTCTTTCCGTCTCTCTGCTTGAGGGACTGGCATCTTTTGCGGAGCTGGCGCGATCTAATATGCTCCCATCAAATCCAGTGGTGCTTGCTGCTCCTCTTGGAGCATTCGGTTCCATGATGAACCCAGTGGATGGAGACGTGTATGGACTTGATAGCGGCTATGGCCAATCACCAGACACCCAAATCAGTCGTCTAAGGCCGGATCCAACCGATAGGCTCTCACAATGGAAGGCAACTTGTTGCAAAGTACTCCAAATGCGTGGTATCTCACCTTCGCTGATCAATGGCTGCTCCTGGTTCAATGTTCATTTCCTGCAGCGAAAACCATACGAACACAGGCAAGACGCCAAGAGAGCTCCTTTGATGAACCCACCTCAAATCGCGGCTTGGCCATCGGTGCTTTGTTTTAGAAAACCAAGGATCGATGCTGGGGCCGATAACCGTTCATCCAAGGCACTGGTGGCGAGCGCATCCGAATCGCTAGACCCGGTAGATGACGCGAGGCAATGGTGCCAAGGATTTCCCGAGCGAGAAGAGACGATCGCAAAGCGAAAGAAGGAAAAAGATGAGAGGGAGGCGCTAGCAGCCGTGTCTCGCAGTATTGCTGATGCTGATTCAAAAAACAACCAGATTAGTGCTGCGTCGCCTATGGCGCTGCGCCGGCCGAGCAACGGCGGGGCCATAGCCGCTTCCAGCGCAATGTATCCGACACCTCCGGACGGAATTCAACCATTAGGCATGGCTTCCTCTGTCGAGACAGGCTTCGCTGCCAGTCCTGCAAATCAACCCCAGCTTAATGCGATGGCTGGCATAGATACTGTGATACAGAACAACGCCCCCCATGCGGAGAACTTTGGCAATGGCTGGGAAGGCGGTGACAACAAGCGGGAGCAACAGGCTGGGAATCTTTTGGAGGGCGACAATATGTTCGGCGACCTCGGGGAAGACATGTTCGAAGGCAACGAGCTTACCGACGCCGATTTTAACTTCTTCGACGAACAACTCAACGAACAACCCGAGGGTGTCGAGATGAATCTCGGCGCAATACCAGCAGAGCTGGGAACGGCAATGGATTTGTCTGCTGATACGGGCCAACCAACTAATTCAGCTCCCCAGACTAACAACATAGTGGAAGAATACAAGACGAATCCGCAGCCAGCGCCGCCAGAATTCACCAAACCCGAGCTTAAACATGCACGCAGTACTCTCGCTGAAGGAAGTCGACAGCAAGCAAACCAAGAGAGCTTCAATCGTAATTCCACGATAGGAATTAAAAGACAGTCCAGCCCCTTTAACCGAGAGACTGTGTACAAGCGAATCAAGGCGTCACTTCGGTCGCCTCCGAAACCTCGATCTCCTACTACAGCGGTTCCTCAGCGACGAAGGAGTGAATTTGAAAAGGTTGATTTCGACCCTTCACTATTGCTGGTCAACAAAAAGTACGCCGAGAACGGTCCCTTCAATTACATGATTCCGGCCGTACAAGAAATGCAAAAAGCGCGATTAGAACTGCAAAATCCTTTAGTGACGAGAGTCGAAAAACCTCCCAAGGAACCTCCAACTAATTTTGGGGCTCTCCTAGCGAGGATAGCTCACGGAATCGGCGGTAGCTTGACAGGCCGCGACGAACTTCCGTCAGAGACTGATGACTCTAGTTGGGCGTCCGATCAAGACGACTCAAGCGACACGAGCGACTACGCACCCTCCCTTGCCAAGTCGGGCATATCGAGACGACGTCTAGACGACGATGTCCTCTCAACTGCTGCTTCTTTCAAGGACCTTGAAAATGTCGTGGCAGATACACCAGCATATGGGTCGATTGATTTGGTTCGGCTGTCTCACCCCGAGGTGCCCGAGTTTTCTATCGCCAAATATTTTGCAGACCCAGAGCCAGCGCGGCTTCAGGTCTCTTGTTCTGATATGGATTTTATTACCATTGCTCAAATACTTACGGAACAAGTGGCGACCGGTTCGCTACAAATCGCCCCCAAAATCCTGAGCCGGAAGCCCCAGGATGTGCGCAAAACTTTGGCCAAAGCAGTGCGGTACTCCATGCAAGGGTTACGGAAAGCTCTGCCACGGTCACTGGCCGATGCGGTCGAGTGTTCGCTCAAACCATACGCAGATGTGCAAGATGTGCCTCTGATAGCATTGGCACAGCCAAATCGTATCCAGGCCAAGCCTATGGGACCAGAAATGTCAACTCGAAACATTTACCCGATACCAACACCCCATATAGAAATCCGCCGCTATGAAACTCCCTTCTCGATGCTGCCAACAGCCATTAGCTTCTGGGAAAGTTTGGGCCTCAGTCCGGCAAAAGGCACCAAGGATATTGTTTCAGTCTGTGTATTTCCGAACATTGACGGCATACGGGACAGTGCTTCTGCCTTTTTGCAGCGGTTACGCAGTGTTTACGAATCCCTGAAGTTAGGGACGTTCGACATCCTCCCAACAGTCATGGAGCTCGAGGATGGGCTGCTGTCATATATGGCGATTCAACAACCGACTGTTCGTGACGAATGGGCTGTGTCACCGTTTGATGGGCCCATGAGCTGCCTCGCAGATGCACTAACAAGTGTCCAGATGACGGAAAAGAACTATGTCGTCTTCTTTGTCTACCCAGATGATAAGCCAAGTTCGGTCGTGGAAACATGTGCCGCCTTCCACGATCTCTACGAGCGCTACAAGAGGTGTATGGCAGACAACAGGAAGCCGATCACGAGTGAGCTAGTTCTTCAGCTGGTTCCGCTTGATTCCGTTGCTTCAGACACAACTGTGACGGTGATGTCTCCTTTCGAGTACATCAAACTGTGTCTGGAAACCTACGATCGCTGCACGCTCTTTGGCGGTCCTATGCCAGCTCCTGCCATCGTCCTCGAGCCACAGGTCTTGCGAGCAATCGACTTCAAGCTCAATACAAATCCATCCCCGAATCTCCTCCAGGAAAACTCCTGTATGCACGTTGCCTATGCGCAAAGCGTAGACGAACGGTGGATTACGGCCGCTTGGACGGATTATCGAGGAACGAGGCAGATGACCACATCATATTGCCTTGGTAGGCGAGACAGGCCACTGACCAGGTCTATAACCGAGATCATACAGCAGATATGGGAGACCACCATGGACCACATTCACTTTGCACGAGTACACTGGCGGGTCGTTGTCACCAAGTGCAGCCCTATGGAACAGCAGGAGATCGATTACTGGGCCAGTCTGCAACAATCCGAAACCTACGCGAATGTCAGCCTGACGCTTCTAACAGTCGACACCAACCCGTCGCTACAACTCATCCCGCCAGCGCAAAGAATCCAGATCCCGTCCGCTGCGCTATCTTCAAACAGTCCCGCTTCCACACCCCAAGCCTCCGTCCTCTCACCCGACCAAAGCGGCCTGGGTCCACCAACGCCGATCGGTACAGGCCCGAGTAGTAGCACCAACGCCGCCAACGACAACAGCAATAACACCAACACCACCGACCCCGACGCCGACTCAACGCTCGTAGACCAACTAGACATGACATGGGCCGTCATCGCCGCCCACCGTCTCAACAACTCGACCTCCCTCACCGAACTCAACCAGGCGCTCGCCAGCGGCTATCTCGTCAAGAGGGGCGGCCCAAAACTGGAGGACGTGCCCGTCCCGATGGAGGTGAACGTGATCCATTGCGAGGGCACCAACATTCCGCAGCCGCATCAGTATCCGAGGGTGTACGAGGCGCTGCTCAAGGAGATGCTGTCCCACTTTCGCGGGCTGGGGACGCTGGCCAGGGTGAGGGGCGTGGTGGATCGGGAGACGGATGTCAGGCCGTGGCATGTGGCGGCGGCGGAGAAGGCGGTTAGGGCGCTTTATTTGTTGATGTGAGGTTGCTGGGATGTTGGTGTGGTGGATGGGTTTGGGAGTGAAATTGTATAAAAGAATGGAGACTGGAGAAAGGCTGTCGTTCGTAGGATATGCTTGAGCGTGTTATAGCTGAGTAAGGAAGGTGTGGCTTGCGAAGGAATTTTACAAAAGGATCGAATAAACAAATATTGGTTGACGAACCGGGGTTCTGTTTGTTGTACAAGGCATTGAAGCAAAGCATATCCACGATGGCTGGTTGCCGTGGACGGGCGCAATTCAGGGTTTTTTTCATGTTCGGTTCATGGATAAGGACTTTGTCGAAATGGTATCGAGAAGGATTAGGTATATAGCAAGTGTATCAAAGCATTTCCCAACGTTACCCGTCACTATGCTGCCAGTCTTGTTGCTGTGAGCAAGTCTTGATCAGCAACTGCCTGGAAAACGGTTTCATAATTCGTCCATGGGTTGTGGGCAATTCATTTAGGACTCTTGCTGTTGATGGAGAGGATATCGGAAGAGTGTAAATCACATCAGTTGAGATGTAAAGCATGTCGTTAGAATGTTTGAACCAAAAGGATATCTATGCCGCTATCTATAACGCAACGCTAAGTCTACGCACGTTTTTCCCAATCCTGAAGAGCCCTCCCGTATCTATAGCCCAATTCATGTCCCATCACTATCATGGCAGATTTCATGAATATCTTCATTCCCACTTGACCCCTTTTTGTAACCCACGTCACACTTACTTCTCCTCCCAGAACCCAGGGAAGAGGAACTCAACCCTCTTCATAGCCTCAGGATCACGGCCCTCAGGCTTAGTCATGAACTTGACCGCGCCCTGGGCACTACCCTGCCACTTCTTCGCCAGCACCAAATCGCTGTTATCCTGCTTAAGCAGCTCATCCAGGACCGCACCAACCAGGTGCTTAGCGTTCTGGCCGTTGGCAGCCATGTACTTCATGACCATGGCGACATCCACATCCTCACCGGCCTCGTCGCGCCAGCAGTCGTAATCAGTCGCCATGCAAATCATCTGGTACGCCAACTCCGCCTCGCGGGCCAGCTTAGCCTCGGGGAGAGCAGACATGTTGATCACACTACCGCCCCACGAGCGGTACATGTGGCTCTCGGCGCGGGTGCTGAACGCGGGACCCTCCATGCAGATGATGGTGCCCTTGTTGTGCAACACCACGCCATCGCCCTTCATGGCGGACGCGCACTTCTCGACGACTTGCGCAAGGCCGGCGTCGAACGGGTCGGCGAAGCCGACGTGGCCCACCACGCCGCCCTCGTAGAAAGTAAAGGGGCGGATGCCCTTGGTCCGGTCGATGATCTGGTCCGGGATGACGAAATCCATCGGCTTGATCTCCTCGCGCAGAGAGCCGACGGCACTGAAGGCGATGATGGTGCGCACACCGATGGAGCGCAGGGCGGCGATGTTGGCGCGCGCGGGGACCTCGTGGGGTGCGAGCTGGTGGTAGAGGCCGTGGCGAGCGAGGAAGGCGACGGCGTGCCCGTTGTGCTCGAAGATCATGAGGGGAGAGGAGGGCGAGCCCCAGGGGGTGACGGGGTTGAGGGCGGCGACGGGGACGTAGCCGTCGAGCTTGGAGAGGCCGGTGCCGCCGATGACGGCGATGTGGACGGGGCCTGGAGGGGAAGTATTGTTAGCTGGTGTTCTTGTTGTTGTTGCTTCCTGAGCCCATAGTGACCGGGTAATCAAGGGAATGATGACGGCAACGACTTGGACTTACCATCGTAAGTGGTGGGAAGGTTCTCCATTTTGGCGATTGGTATATATGCAGGGAAAGAAAGAAACGCGTATCAAGAAGCAGACAAGACAGAAAAGAGAGAAGATGTGTAAGCGCACGCAACGAGACCCCCGGAATTACCTCGCTAACGCCAATCGCTCTGTCGTCCCGGCTGCCGTATCACCTAATTTTTTGGATGATACCCCTCGATTATGCCGATAAGATAAGGACTCCTTCAAGGTACCTGACATGTGCGGGGCGGGGCATTGAGCAATGCGGGCAGGGTTCAAACGTCTTTGCAAGCAAAAAGTCTTGGCGCTGCGGTTTGTCAGTTTGAAGATGCTCCACTTTTGAAAATCCATTTGCGAACCACTTTGCCTGCCGCTGACCAATGACCATTGCTCTTTCCTCGAACTTCACAAGAGCTTCTTTCACTTGAATTCAGTTCTCAGTGTGTTTCATCTTGCAACATCACTCATTGGGGTGTGGTGTATTTGGGCTGTTCTGTTACTGCAAGAATACCGCCATTTTATCTACTGATAACCTTACAACACGGTATTATATCAGCATCTTAATACATCCGACAGCTCTTCCAAGGCGCCTCCTCACTTATTCGAAGAACCCTGGTCATCCATCCAGCTGCTCGTAACCCCAACAACGCCATTATCCAATATAGTTTTTCCACCTAACTACAAAAATATCCAAAGACAGAGCGTAAACTCATCGCCCGCACATCATCATCATGGCGACGCCTGCCGCTCCCGAGGGCGCTGTGGCAGCCGACCATCGCCCTGCCCTCACGGTCGAGGAGCTCTGCTTTGCCTCTGCCATGAGCTGCTTTGAGGGGTGGCTCAAGATGGACCCTGCTATCGGCCCCCGTACCATGTCCTACGTGACCAAGTTCATTTCCAGGACTCTGGAAAAGACACACAACTTGAAAGAAGTCCGGTAAGGAAAACTACATCTCCTCCAAAGGTCTCAGGACACTAACATATACCACAGAGAAACGCTGTCAAGGAGTGTGGAAGTATGGGTGTGGCTCACAAAGTCCTTCGCCGCCGCGCTTCCTAGTCTGACAACGCGGTCGATTGGTCCTCTGCAGAGCCTCAATGACCCCGAAAAGGGCGTTACCCCCCAGGAGAGCACCGCTCTGATCACAAAAAACTACACGTCACTCAAAGAGGACTTGCAGTTGTTGATCAAGTTGATGCACATTGGAAGGAACCTGCTGGTCGTCCCCGAACCAGAGATTCCCCAGGATCTGTGCGCTGCTGCCCAGTTCGACAAGATGCTCTACCAGACAATCACCCTCTGTGTTAACGTCACTAGCAAGGCCTACGATGGCGATATCCTGGAGGAGACTGCTCGCCACAAGCTCAGCGAGATTACGGAATTGTATAAGAAACTCCTCATCACTTGTCTGCAGCAAGCCCACAACTGGATCGCCAAGAATGACCGGAACAAGATGTCATTTTGGTGTGCCGTTTTGTTCGACGACGAGTCTGGCGAGGACCAGCAGGATGCCGGTGCCCAGTTTGCCGACTTCCGCCCCGATGTCGCCAAGATGGAGGTTCAGAACTGGATTGAGCGCAACTCCAGGATGTGCGACAAGGCTCGGCAATTACTGGTTGATTACCAACAGAACTTGGGGTCTCGCGGATCCCCCCCTGGAAGTCTACCCGAAAATTCCGTCTTGTCGTGGAACTGGATGCCGCATATTCGTCCGCGAGCCGACGATATCGGTGAAGAGACCAAGATCACGCCACAGTGGAAGGAGGACGAACAAGACAAGTTTGAACAAGACAGGCTTTACGGCCGCGTGTCAAGAGAAGTCGACACCTGGTGGCTCAAGGTGCGGGATCCAAACTACGACGAATGGATCATCTCCATGCCTTCGGTCGAAAAGGCGCACCAGCTTATTGAGGGTTGCAAGCTTAGCTCGCTAAACCGTTATCCCCATTCATATCGCAATGATGACCAAGAGGGCTCAGTTCATTCTGCCGAGAATGTCCAAATGCCCGAGCACCAAGGTCCGGAGGGAGAAATCCGGGACGACCGTCACTACAACCTACCGGACTATAACGACGACATGATTGAGGACGAGGATGTTGACGATGACGAGTCGTACGGCGAGGGTCCCATGAGCGGCTTGCTCACTGAGGTTCCCAACATCCTTGATCCCAAGCAGATCGAGGCACTTCACATGATTGTCAAGTCCTGCATTCTTGACAGTGCAGGTATCTCGCTCAGTCGGGCCGGCGAGAACTTGCAGAAAACGAGATGCAGAATGTTCCTGTCTCTCGAGTGCGGCAGGAGTCTGTTGCGTGAGATCTTGGTTTTCATTGCCGTATGGGAGAAGAGTGAACAATCTCTCATCTTCCAGCTTACCACTCAGATTGTCGAAGCCATTCACCACAGTGCTTTGATCCCCTTTGCGTGGCAGTCGTTGCGGATTCCTAAGGACATTATCTCGCCTGCCCAGACCGTCTTGCTTCGTCTGGTGAACAACATGTTCCGGACTCGTCTTCAGGACCCGATACAGCCCGGTTCTAAGGGGCATCTGCGAGACATTAAGCTCCTCCAGTTTCTTTACATCCAGTTCCGCACTCGCATAGTTCCCGAGTGTGCCGCTCTCATGCACCTTCAGGCCCAAATTCGCAATGAGGTGTGCGATCCTGTCGACTTCCCTGTCGACAGCTGGGATATGGAAAGGGCCAAGGACGGTCTCCAGCAGTTCCTTGACTTGCTCATGACGGTGAATGAGCCCATCGAGTGGAGGACATGCCTGATTCAATGGGAGGCCGTGTTCGATCTTCTCGTCCTCCTCAAGAGTCTTGAGTCTGCCGTGCCAAAGAAGCCCATGGTTGATCTCCCTGACCGCTCAGCTCACCGGCGCCCCCCTCCGCCTCATGACGATGACCGGGACCATGACTACGACAGCGCCGATCCGCCTCCGCCCCCTCCTCCTCCCCCCATTCAGGAACATGCTCACAAGTTCCCCTGGGCTGGCATCAAAGGCCAAATCCTTCACATCATCGCTGGACTCCTACAGCCAGAAGCAGGACGCAGTGGGCCCGGCAACCCCGTGGTCCAAAAGCAGATTCTCCAACACAATGGTATCATAAGCTTACTGAACTGCTGCGTTTACGACGACCATAACAGGTTCGCGCGTGAACGCGTGCAGATCTGCCTCAAGTGGCTCATGGACGGCTCCGCGGAGGCCAACAAGGTTCTGCACGACCTGGTAGCCGTCTCGCCACCGCCCAATCTCCAGCCCGCACCCGACGCCAGCGGACTCACTCAGCCTGTCCCTCTGCGCGTCGACGGTATCGCCGGCGAGGTTAAGGTCCGCGTCAAGTCTAACAACGCTCAACCCTCCTCATCCTCTTCTTCTTCCTCTGCTGCCCAGCAACAACAGCACCCGTCGGCTGCGTACCAACAATATCCCCCCCGCCCGTCCAGCGCAGCTAGCAACGACAGCGGGACGACCACCAACTCCAACACCAGCACCTCTAGCAGCACCCACGATCACGACCATCTTTCAGCACAAGCAGCTCCCAGCGCCAGCAACACCCATACCCACAACACCCACACCCACCAACCCCCCCGCGTCCACGGCCCCGCCCCCCCTCCACCACCCCCTCCTCCCGCACTCACCCTCCCCTCCCTCGCCTCCCCGCTCATGTCCGTCTCCCCCTCGGACTACGAGCGCTTCACCAAGGCGTACATGAACGCGCTCCCGCCGCTGCACAGCGCCGCCACCGGTGTTCCCGGTGTCGGTGGACATTTGAATCACCCGATGATGCAGGCTGTGCGCAACCATGGCGGTAGACCGGAGGATTTGTTCAAGGATATCTTGACGCTGGCGGACGAGGCGGCTAGGTTGGCGATTGGTCAGCCGCCTTTTGTGTCGCCGAGTGGGTCGGGAATTGGAAGCGGGAGTGGAAGTGGGAGTGGAAGTGGCAGTGGGTCGAGACAGAGGGATGCGGAGGAGACGGAGGAGGAGGATTTTATGTGATTCTGATGGTGGTAGTGAATGGAGACGATGGGGAACGGTGGAGGTTGTGGAAAGACAATAGGGTGATGGCTATGGCGTTTGATAGGTTTGGTTGACGTAAAAAATCCCGTTTTGTCTTTAAGGTAGCATTCAAAGGTGTATAAGGTTCGTGTATTTTTTGCCACGATAGGAAAAAGGATAGGGGTTTACCTACGGGAGCAAGGAAAAAGAATGCGTCAAAGATCTGATATCTTATGCTTATGGGCTCCGAATTGGTAATTGTTGACTGCGCAGTGCGATACTTGCCTATGAACTCCCCCCTTTTCGCCAGACATTGTTCATTCGTTATCATCCCAATCTTTTCACATCGTTCTTTCTTTTCGCTCGATGCTTGGTCTTGTCATTTGGGAGAGCCTTGTCGAACGAAATCTTTGCGAGTTGTTACAATGATCACATTTCTCATGGAGGGTTGACTTGGTTTTTTGCAAGCTATGCTTGACTGAGTCTTGACATTACCTCAAACAGAGCCCCGGGGTCCTACATATCTCTAGAAGCAAAATCTCGATGCAGCCAAGTTGAGATGGTTGTTCAGCTTTCACGCCCAGGTTGGGTGTTGTTAACTCACATTCGAGGTTCTCTCTCTACCTATCCGCCAAACGGTGGTCTTTGGTAGATCCTGATCCACTCACCTATGTCTAGACGGTCCAGATTCCTGGCCTAGATCCTGGATTACCCCTTCTGCCTTGCGCATTTTCTCACCAAACCACTACCCACTCAAAATTTGTGTAACCGCTGCGGACCTCCACGAATCCCAAACCACAAATCACACGGAAGCAGCCCAGGCCAAAAAGGCGATAAGAAGTATAAAAACAACGGGTCATACGCACACGTACATGACCAGAAACGTGGGGAAGAAGTTCAGGGGGAAAACTACCCGGGAGAGTGTTCGGGTTGAAGGCTAGGCAGACAGGGCATCCAGCTGCATGGACAAGGATTGGTTGGCGGTAGTGACGTTCGGGAAAGGGGGGGAGGTGTGGAGGAGGAGGCTCTGTCGGCTCGTCGCGTGGAGGATGAGGACGACGATGAGGAGGAGGAGGAGGCGGAGGGCCTCCAATGAAATCTGGGGTATTCGGGTTGAGGACATGCGAGAGAGTTGTTCGAAATTTTGGTTCCATGCCATCATGTAACAATGCATGAGAGAAAGCGGGAGCGGGTAGGTGCCATTCATCAGGCAGGCACGAAGCAGGCTCGGTGAGGCTGTGTTGATGGATGTAACACGAAGCACGCCAAGCCTTGTCCAATCGTGGGGAAGGGCGAAGCCTTCTCCGGTATCACCCTCCCCTCGTGCGGCCGTGCCTGCCTTACCGTTGATACCTTATGTTTGATATGTGTGGATGTCACCCACTTACATGACGAAAGCTCACCTTCCTCCCGCTTCCGAAACTGCGCCTGTCGGCTCTTGCTTCCGGCGTCTAATCTAGGTTTTTTTTTTTTGATATAGTCTTAGCTCACATGCTTCTTAACTCACGAGTGGATTTGAGACAAGCCTGTTGAACGGTTGGCCAGATGGGAATACGTTAAGAAACGTGGAAAAGAGGCGTAGTAATCTGCAAGTCTTGGATTCTTGCATGCATGTGAAAGAACCACCAATGAAGACAGATGAAAACCTTCCTTCCTTATCATCCTTCCTCCTACAACCAACAGTCTTGGCGCCAAGTGTTAGTACTGCCGCCGGGATCCCCGCAAAAACCTTAACACCACTAAAATCGCCGGTTTTCCGGTCGATCGACTCAATAGTAAAAGCGTCGATAAACGCCGAATTATTACGCTAAAATAGCCTAAAACCTCTCTAACCCTTCGTAAGGGCTATCTTAACCCCCCGTAAGCGATTATACCCCGCGTACAATTCCCTAAGCGACGTAATCTAAATTTAAATAATACTAGATTAAAGAAAACCGCTAAAATCCTACGCCTAACGTTAGAACCGCCGCCTAAAAACTCTTTAAAACCGTAAGAAAATCCGCCGACCTTATAATTATATATACGGACGTCCTTACTACTTTTATAGAAGTTATTACTATTTCTATAGAATATTTTACTATCCGGTCGCCGGCTTATTGCTTCTAAACCGAATACGTTTCTTAATTCCTTACCGAAACTATCCGGTAGAAAAACCTTACTTTACCGCTTACCCCCTACTTTTTAACTCTATTACCTACCCCCTACTTTTCGGCTTTAATTACCCTATATATAGCCCTGCCTACTTTATATTTCGGCCCGCCTACTTTAAATTCTACCCTTCCCGTCCGCTCTGCGCGCCCTACTCCTATTCTTACTACTATTATTATTCCCGCCGCCGCCGCTCTAGAAAAACTTAAGACCTTTACCGCCGCTATAGTTAAGAATACGCCCGCTAAGTTTATTAATATTATATTTTACTCCTATTTCCTTAAGAAAAAGGTAAAAGCCCTAACCCTTAAACTAAATAACTGGATTTTTATCTATATAAATAAGTAATCCCCTTACTAAGATATTAACGTTTATATTATTAAATGTAAAATTGTCGAACTCTTCGGCCTCGCCTTTAAAAATATTATTATTTACTACTAAATTTATATTAATTATACCTTCGTCGTATATAACGAAAAAATAAAGATTAAAATAATAAATAAAGCGTTCGAATTTAGTTCTATCTTTACGGTTACCGTTAAATTACTAAAGAGGTAAATTATATACGCCGTCCTAAGAATCCCTATACAGATCTATTTTAATAACGAAATTACTACCCTTACTATTAAAAATATTATTAAAAAAATCCTTATCTAAATTAGTATTAAACCAGCTTACGCCCGCGTTTCCCCTAACTTCGATAACGAAAGGGATTATTATATTACGTAATTTATTATTTTTAAAGGCCTTTAAACCCCCTTTAAACTTTTTGACGCTAACGGCGTTTTATAAATTATAGATAAAAAGAAGTTTTTTCTTTAATGCTTAGCGTATTTTAATTAGTATAACCGCTATAATTACCTCCGCCCTTATATTTATAATAATTATAATAAACCCGGCTATAAAATAAACATTTATATAAACCCCCCTTAATACGTTAATTATTACGGGCTATATCCCTCTACCTATAACGATTATTATATTAAATTAATAAAAAAATATAGATATTATATTTACTTAAATAAGAAGGCCCGTAGGGAAATCCGGTAAGCTAGTTAATTATACTATAATAAGGCTAATAATATTAATTCTTCTAATAATTCCGCCTCCTCTAGCCCGGAGAATTCGGATACTATATCCCGGTCCTAACTATAACCGACTTTTAAGGACCTCGCTATAATCGAAGCCTAATTTAATGAATATTCTTCTAATTCTAATAGTTTAAAAAGATTTAGCCGTAATTGTAAGCCTATAAAAAAAGCCGCCTCCTATCGTTAATAAAATTATAATTATAACGACCCGCCTAATTTAATATACTTAAACTATATATCTTCTAAATTAATATAGTAAAAAATTTAAATATATACGTTATCGCCCTTTATATTACTTTTATAAAAAGCGTTAATATTATTCTTTTATAAGAATTAAAGGTATAAGTAATTAAAGAAGGAAGCCCTAAAATTTTCTCCTTTAATCCTTTCTTACTCTTCTCCCTTATTTACAATTAAACGGAGGACCCTAATTTAAAGCCCTATATATTTATATATATTAAAAAGGGATTAATTACGGCCGCTTTTAACCTTATAAATTCGAATAATAAGGATATTCTATAGATAATAATTTGTAACGTCTCTTTTATTAATATTTATTATTAAACGGGCAATAGATTTACCCTAAATATATTTAACCGGTAAAATATATTAACTAAAACCTTTATTATAAAGGATTTTAATACTAAATATTATTATTAATAACCGGGAATATATCTAATAAAGGGCGGGACTACTATTATTAATTTTATAGTAATAAAAGGTTTAAATTTAATTAACTTAATCGGCATCCCTATATATAATCTAAATAATACAATAAATTTCGCCCTTATAAATATCCCTCTAATTATATATAAAATAATTAACGACTTCGAAATTACTTTTAATTACTACCCCCTTATTTTTAATATCTCCGTCCGTTAAATTATTTCGCTTTACTACTAATTAAATTTAAAAGACGACCCAGAATCTATTAAAGAGTATACTAAAAACGTATCCTTCTTTATTAATATCCTTTAATTAACGGTAAATATAGCAGAGGACTTAGAAAAGCTCGTTAAAGGCTTTATAAGCGTATTAAAATAAATATTAAAAACGATTTATAAATTATTAAAACTAGATAAAGGGGTAAAATAATAAAATAAAGAAATTAATACTATTACTTAAGCCTTTCGTAATTACTATTATAATAATCCTTTCCTAAATCCGGAATAAATTAAAATTCTACAATAGGAATTTAAAAAGGCAATATAATAAATTAAAAGGGATTTTTAGAAGAATATTATTAGGAATATAAAGACCGATAAAGATATTTACCGCATCGTCAACTAGTATCAACCCTACGAACAATTAGATCCCCCAATTCTATAAACGCTAAATAATAGTATAGTCGCAAATTTAAAGGATAAGGCCAACCTATTACGGCGGGAGCTCTTTAAACGCAATTCGGCTAATAATAATATTAAGGACGGGTAAATACTTATAATTCTATACTATTACTTACCCTAATTTTCCGCTATTTATATTAACGAAATCTACCGATCCTTTTATAGCGTCGGTAATATATCCCCCAGCGTAGACAGCATTACAATTCGAATACTAAAGGCGGCCTAAGAGTCGATCTCTAACCTAATCTAGCGCCTTTATTAGGGTTATATTATAATCGGATATTACCCCCGGGCTTTCTAAAAGGCCGAAGTAATTATAATTCTTAAGCCGGGCAAAAATCCGGTTATAATTAAAGGTTAGAAACTAATTTCTCTCTTATCCTATTTAAATAAAGGTTTAAAAAGGTTAATAACGTACTATATAATTTAAATAGCGGTCTAATTTAAAATCCTACATTTATAATAAATAGGTACCCTTTTAAAACGGTCTATAACCAATATTATCGCTACTCTCCTATATAATATCGAAAATATCCTAAGTAAAGGGCTAATAATTATATTAATTACTATTAATATTAAAAGTATTTTTAATACTATATTTAAAAAGCGCCTCCTCCTACGTCTCTACAAATAGGGTTGGCCGGAATATATAGTCCGTTAGGTCGAATCTTTTATAACCGATTGAAAAGCTTATATTCAATTCCTAAAAATCCTTACCACTATAAATCCAATTCTTTATAGCCTCCTACAAGGCTCTTTAGCCTCCCCAATCTTATATTTATTCTATATAAAATTAATTTATAAATTCGGAGATAAAGTACGCCGATTTAAATACGCTAATAATTATATTATCCTCGCCTTTAGTAATACTTTCGAAGAATCGTCCGCTAAAGTATAAGAAGAATTAAACTTAATAATTAATTAGGGAATAAATAACGCTATAGAATTCTCCCTTAATAAAATAGAAATCTAATATTTCTATAGGAAGAAGGCTCCCCCCGCCCTCCTAATAATATAATATAGCGAAGTTTTAATAGCTGCCCAACCTATAATCCGGTAGTTCGGTATATAATTATATAATAAATTCAACTTTAAATATTATATCGAAAAAAAAGTCGTATCGGTTAAAATTATAGCTACGTATATAAAATTTCTTAATAAAATATATACTAGCGCCCCCCTTAATTAAATAATTAAAATAATAAAAGCGGTAATACTCCCTAAGGCCCTATTCGGCGCCGAATTATAATAACCGGGCCTAAAACGGCAATTTACTACTTATAAATATAGCGAATTCCCTATAATTAATAACGGACTCTATAATTAATTAAATAAAATTTAAATAATTATTAATATTATTATTCGTATTAATTTACCTATTTAATATATTACCCGCTTAACCGCCCTTTACTATAAAGTTAACTTTCCCCCAGTAAATTAACTACTCAAATCTATCTAATATAAGCACGCTATCCGCTTATTTACCCTTAACGCAATTTACCCTCTTACTACCCGTCTTATTTACCCTCGGCTTATAATAAAAAAATTCCTATACCGGCTAACTACCTTCGAATTAATAATCTAATTCGTAGTCCCCTTCCCGTAGCCGCTTTTATAATTATTAATATACAACGGCACTACCTACCTTAACCCCGCCTACATTTTTAAGGAATAAGCGGCTAAGGATTTTAATAATTAACTAAAATAGTTAAATCCTACCGAAATTATTATTTATAGCGATGGATTTATAATTAGAAAATAATTTGCCCGATAGGAATACGAAGAAAAGGACAACGAAAAATCCGGCAATAAGTATATAGGCTTCGAATATACTATATTTTAAAATAAGGAAAAGATCGGCCGTAATTATAACTAACTAATATAAATAGAGGTTTTTAACGCCGAAATAGAAGGTGCCCGGTACGGCCTTAAGGCTATAATAGTATTAATAAACGTTATAACGTTAAAAATTATAATTTATTTTAATAATATAACCGTTATCCGTAGCCTCCGGAGTACCCTAACGCCGTCCTTATAAGCGGCCTTCCTAAAATTTTAATAAATTTAGTAGGATTATAATAGGGATTTAATAAATGTAAAATAAGTATTAGGATATATAAGTATTATAAATAACAAAATCGCTAACGAGTTAGCGAAAACCAGCGTTGAGGGCGGAAAAATAATAAATAAAATAATTATATTAGTTTATTCTACATAATTAGCTAAGTAGGAGATTAAAGAGGCCTTCAAAATTTAGTAGATAGAGAGCAAGCTAGAATTTTATATTAATTACCGCCTTAAGGTCAATATTAAACCTATAGAGGAATTAAAAGAATTCGACCGGCCGTCGTTATATTACTTCCTAACTACCTATACCGGATATAGCGACTTTAAAAATTATTATAAATGCTTCGAATACGAAAATTACCTATTAACCTATTCGTACGGTAAATAGAAAGCTCTAGCGTACCCCTTCTACTATATAAAGGCCTACGTAGTCTCCCCCCTTAAAAAAGACTCCGTAAAATAAAAAAATATTACCTTTATACTAAATATTAATAAGAAACTCTATCTGTACGTGGATAAAACTCTATCTGTACGTGGAAAAAAAAAACCAAGTTCAATGTCTCTTTTCCAATACTAAGGATTTTGGTAGGGGGTCGAAAATTATATTGAAATTTTTCTTATTTTTTTCTCTACTTGACGATGCTGTATGAGTAAAGGTACGAACCTTGTAGGTTGAAGAATTCCAAAAAATAGAAGAGAATTATAAAGAAAACATTAAAAATATAAAGAGGTTAAAAGGCGAGGAAAATAGAATTTAGTTAATGCTTAGGGTTGTAATCAGGTGACTTGGGATGAAAAATCTGTCAAAAATCAGCGAGTAATTTGATACTAGTTTTGTTTCTATCCGATCACTTTTGGCCAAGTTAGACTTAGAAAAGTAAAAGTGGATCCACGTACGGATAGAGTTTTATCCACGTACAGATAGAGTTTCTCATATTAATTAACGGTAATTTATCGCTAGAATATAGACTTCTAAATTCTTTAATTAGACTTATACTAAAAAGGACTAGTAATATACATTTTAATAAATATATACCGAGAATAGCGGTAATATAAATAACTAGAGTAAATTCCTTAGGGACGAGGGTTTAGAAATAAACTTAGAATACATTATATAAATTATCGACGTAACGTTAGATTAGCGCTATTAATAATTATAACGGAGGAGGGAGGTATTAGAAGGGGAGGGAGGGGAAGAATAATCTTTCCTTTTATCTTATTCCTTTATCTTTATGTAAGGGGATAGTAGAGTAGTACGCGGGTACTAGTTAGTATAATCGATTAAGGTTTTACGAGGAGAAAAGAGGAGAAAGACTAGCCTGTAAGGCGGACCCGGCTATTTATTCTTTTATAGCCGTACGCGCTTATAAGTATTTGGCTGCTTAAGGTAGTTAAGGTCTGGGTATAGAATCTTATAAAGGTTGGAGGAGATTCGAAAGCTCTGGGGGTTGCCGGTAGCTTACCGGCGGTTTACCGGCTTAGCGTATATTGCCGGTATTCGTTATTTAATTAACCGCGTGCTAAATGCTAATATTGGGCGCTAAACCTATAATATTAGCCCCCCCCTTCCCCCTTCTAACTATAATCGCGTTGCGTAAACTATATTCAATTATTTATATAATTTAGAATCTTACCCCTCTTTTAAATTTATTCTCTCTCTTATTCCTTATTAATAATAATTATTATGCCGTTAATATACCCTTATTTAAATATTAAATTATACTTGTTGCTCTTAAGAATCTTTATTACCCGTTATTTATTACCCGAACCTAAATTTATTATTAAAATTTAGACCGCGTTATTTTAGTTTATTAGACCGTTATAATATTAGTTTATATATTCTCTAGTTCTACTCTTAATAATAATTGTTTCAGGCTTTGCTTGTTTACGTTTATTCTAATTATACCGGAGATAATCGTTACCGCCCCTCTTTCTAATATTTGTAAATCGATTCGTATTATTATTATTAAAATAACTTTGTTTTAATATTTTTGCTATATAGCCGTTAGCGAATTTAATATTTACGTATCCGTTGAGGGTAAAAATTGTTACGCTCCTTATATTAAGGTTAAGGAGGCCGATATTTATTAGGTTTAGCCCTTTATTATTTAGGAGTAGTATACCACTTAATTAGTATATAATTACTCTATCGGTAAGGGTACTACGGCCGAAACTTACGAATAATTTCGAAAGATTATAATTATTATTTATTACTTTAATAAATTAGAGTAAGATAATTTAGCCGTTAAGTAAATAAATTTATAATTTATAATTTACTTTTTATTCTATTGTATTTATATTATTCTAAGGACGCTGCTTATAAAGTCTTCGGTTACTTTATAGGGGTTGAACCGCTTATTATTCCGGTCGTTGCCGTAGTAATTCTAATTGTAATTCCGGCGAATTTAAATTCTATACCCTCTATTTTTCTAGCGGAAGTATTAGAAATTTTAGGTAAATTAGAAGAGGATATTCGTACTTTCTATATTAATTAAAATAATTAGGCCGGTTCTTAAACCTTTACTTTCGTTGAACTTTCTTATATTAGCCGTAAAGCTATTATTAAAGTCGAGACCGCCGCCGCTATTACTAAATCCGTTATTAAGGGTATTATTGTTATTATTAAATTTATTAGTATTATTACTCTAAATACTATCGCCGGTATTTATATTATTATTTCCGGATTCGAATCCCGTCTTTTTAAATTCGAATCCTAGTTTAATATTCTAATTAATTTAGATTTTCGTATTTTTAGGTTCGAATTCTAATATATTGTCGCTTATAATATTCTATCCGGGATCGAATCCTATCTTTTTAAGTTCGAATCCTAATTTTCAAACGTTTGTAGTATTATTTTGGAGTTCGAGGCCCGTTTTTTAAAGTTAAAGCGGAAAGAGAGGGAGAGGGAGAAGGAGAAGGAAGTAATAGAAGAGGAGGATATATTATTGGGTGAAGGTAAATTTTGTATTCGGTTGGATTTATTATTTGGTAGTATATTTAAGGGTATTAATATTTTTAAATCGGAAGAGGTAATTAGTAGTATTGTTAGGTTAGAGGAATTGGTAGGTAGGGGTAGGGGTATATATTCGGGGTTGGAGGATAAATTAATAGAGTTCGAGAAGACCGAAAAGGAAAAAAAGATTAAGAAGAGAATATATTTTATTAGAGTAGAGGGTAAGGAAATTAAAGCCGAAATTGCGGCGGAAGCTCTATTTAAAAAGAAGAAGAAGAAAGTTATTTATATAGCCCGGAAGCCCTACTCGTTTATTTTAGTAGTATTAGAACCCTTTAGTTTATTAGAATATAAATTTTTCGGCTCGTTTATTTTAAAGGAAACCCCTTAATTAATTTTCGTTTAGCTTCCGCGCCTTTTCTTTAGTATTATTAATATTAATTATTTTCTCCGCCGTTATTTAATCTTTATAAATTATTTTATTAGACTGTTATTAATTCGAATGTTTTTATATTCCTTTTTAAAGGTCTCTAGCGCCTTTATATCGGTAAAGTCCTTTAAAGGATATTATAAGGGTTTATAGTAGCCTTTCTATTTTATAAAGATTTTTCTATTAATTAGGGGTTTATTTATGTATAAAATCTTTTTTACGAAATACTCTTCTTCGCCTTCTATTAAAACGGTAAGTAATTAATAATTTATAATTATTTATCCCGGTAGTAGGTCGTTTATAGCCTTCTATAAGAAGTTAATATAAAAAATATTATAAATATTATTAGGAAGGCCGGAGAGCTCTACTATTAATGGAGAAAAGATTCGAAAAACCGTATATTTTATATATATTTAATCTAATTTCTTCTTTAGCCGAAGGGAAGTATAATTTTTAAGGTTAAATTAAACTTTATTGCCGATTTAGAATTGTTCTACTAATTATTATATACGGTTAGTATATTTCTTTTACTTTTAGGCCGCTATAGTTATTGTAGTTTAGTAAATATCCGTAATTTGTAATAATTTTTCAACGAATTATTAAGCCCGAATATTAGCCGGGGTACGGGGGTCTTTAATAATTTCGGGGGTAATTAGTACGATAGGCTCGGGGTTAAAACTGTGACGGCGCCGGTCCGGCTATGCCGCTATGCCCGCTATACCCTATAAGAAGTGTAAAAGCGTAATTCTACGAGTGATAAAACAATAAGATTAGAAGCCACAAATCAAAGTAATATTAAGTGTAAAGAAGGAAAGAGAAGCTATTCAAACGAGGGCATTACGGATCTGAGCATATAAGCCAGATCTGCCACTCGTCGCCGCCTTCCCGATCCGTAAGTCTTATTGATAAGAATATGAGCCTCATTCCATCCGATGTGCTATGGCACCAGTGCCCTGTGCCTGGCACCCCATTGCCTAATGCCCAGTACTATCTAGCTATACTATAATATTACCCCCCCCCTTGAAAGAAGGCTCAGCCCTAGAGCCGAAAGAAAAAGAAGATAGGATGAAAGATAATTGTCAATTATGTAAAAAATATGTAAACCTATCGCAACGGTTTGTCTAATCTAATGTATTGCAATAGAAAGATAGAATTGTAAAAATTCCGCGCTAAGTATTACGATTATATATTCAATTTAGTTATTGCGATGTAAAAAGTTGTAAAAAAATTCCCCTTAGTCGGACTTGAACGGACCGCGTTTTAGGCAGAGGATAAATATATTAAATTAATACAATATAGTAGTACGGGCTGTTACTCTATATTATTATGCTATATATTATTCTACGGCCCGTTAAATATCTTTACTATAACCTTCGCTTATTAAGCCCGTCTCTTCCTTTTACTTTTATTCGAGCTATTAGTTGGTTAGTTATTATCCTTATATTTAGTTGCTACCGTACTATTTTCTATTGTTCTTAATTATATTTTTAATCTCTTTAGTGGTTTTGGTTTATTAGGGTTCTTATTATAATATTCTTTTAATTTTTTTATTATATTCTTAAACCCTTCTACGTTTTACTATTTTAGGTTTAGGTCCTAGCCCTTTTATTGTATTTAGTATTATAATATTTAATTTAATACTTTTAACGATAATATTTCCTCTATTTCCTATTCTTCTACCTCCTAATTATCTTTATCCTTTACCCGAATGCTTGAGGGGTTCTTATTGGCCTATCCCGGCAGGGGGTTATTATAGTCTTTTTTGAGTTTATTTACGTAGAATACCCTAGATCCCTTTTAAGAATCGGGAACGTTGAGTTCGTATAAATACCCTGCTATTTTAATTATTTTATACGGTATATAGGTTTATAGGAAGTCTAGTTTATCGTTGGGCCTATTTGTCGATTAATTCTTTTTAATAACGAAGATTCTATCCCTTATTTTAAAGTTTGGCTCCTTCTTATAGCGGTTGGCCTATTTGGCCTATTTCTTTTAGGCCTTTTAAATTATATTTCTTATTAATTTATTAACCTTCTTTAAGGTTTCTACTATTTTTACCGCCTATTTATACGATAACCTTTCTTTTAGCGATAGTGTATTTTCTAGATTGCTCGCGCGGGCGCAATCCTTTTAATCGAACGGTAACGTTATAAGGTAACCGAATACAATTTCGTAAAGCGATAATCTATTGAGATTTTTATATAGAAGCGACCCTTATATTATATTAAGCGTTAGTATAAAATCCGATTAATTATTTTAATAGTATAATATATATAGACGTAGTCTCTAATC
The DNA here is from genome assembly GCA_009806015.1 of Neurospora sp. CHS-2018b. NCBI lineage: Eukaryota > Fungi > Ascomycota > Sordariomycetes > Sordariales > Sordariaceae > Neurospora > Neurospora sp. CHS-2018b. The sequence goes on from RAOV01000002.1 coordinate 184,605, forward strand.
GATATATTAGTTTATAATTTCTACCTATCTAACCGTTTAAGAATATCCTAAGCTATTTAATTTCTATTTAATACTTAGGAGGCGCGTTAATTCTTATATAAACTTAAAAATAAATTAAGGACCCCGGTTATTCGTTACTTCCTTTAATAATTTAAAAACGTAGTAGGGACCCCGATAATAAAGCTTCGTAGCCTCCTTATTTATTACCGTATCTTTATAGGGTATATATTATAATAATTTTGAAAAATAATCGATTATAATTAATATATTATTATACCTTCTTTTATTTATAAGTATCGACTTGAAATTTATTACCAACGACTACTAAATACAATATTCCGGGTTTAACGGTTATAGATAGAGCAGGCCCGGTATCTTATCTTTAAATACTTTAAAAGAGCGGTATACTTAGTAATTATTAATATATTAATTTACGTTTAATATTATATTTAGTTACTAATATTAATATATTATTATTTTTCTTATTTTATTCCTTCCTAAGTAAGCTGTAATTAAGCTATTGTAATAGGCTTAGATTATCGTAGTTCTTAGGTTGCCGTCTTCTAGAACTATTAGCTTATTATTATATAAAGTAAGCCCTTCCTTAATATTAAAGTATTCGTCTTCGCTTTAGGCCTTAGCCCAATATATCGATAATAATTCGGTTATTTAATTTGTTTATAACAATTTATTAATAAAGTCTAATCCTTGCGGTAAGGTATCCTCCATTTAATTATCCTATAACCCCTCCGGCGTCGCTAGTACTAATATATCGTCCTCCGGCGCGTTCTCTTCGATATTAAAGATCGTATTAAATTCCGTTAGGGGTATATCGGTCTTATTATTAATAAATATTAAATACCCCTCCTATAGTTTTAATAAGCGTAATATATATTAATTATCTCTCTTTACTAAAATTGTTTTTAATATTTCTATTTTCCTTAATAAAGTATCCGCCGTTTGGTTATCCTTCCTTAGGCGGTAAATTATTTTAAATTAGAATTCTAATAATTTTTCTAATTATCTTACTTATTACGAATTTAATAGTCTTTTAGTATAGAAGTATTCTAAGGACTAGTAATCGGTTAATATTTTAAACTCTTACCCTTTTAACTCTAATCGTTATATATTTATTATTTTTATAATCGCTAATAACTCTTTATTGTAAATAGGGTAATTAAATTCCGTTAACGATATTATTTCCGAATAAAAAGTTACCGGATATTATTTTTAATTTTCCTTTTACTATTACGATAATACTCTTCTATAAACGCTATTTAATACGTCGGTTTTAAAACGTATTTTCTTATCGAAAGAGAAATAATTTAATATAGGTATTTCTAAGAAATACTTCTTTAATTTATTGAAGGTTCGCTAATATTTTTTATTCTATACGAAGGTTTAATCTTTCCTAATTAAAGTATTTAACGGCCTTGTTATTCTTTTGAAATTCTGTATAAATTTTTAATAAAAGTTGTAAAATCCTAGGAAGGCCTACAATATTTTTAAGTTGAGCGGTATCCTCTATCTACGGATTGCCTCGACCTTTTCGGGGTCTATTAAAATACCTTTAGAATTAATAATAAAGCTTAAGAATTTTATTTCTATTATATAGAATTCGTACTTCTTAATATCGGCTTATAGTCCGGCCTTCTTTAACCGAATAAATACCTCTTTTACGTATTTCCTATATTTTATTTCGTTATTTAAAAAGATTAGGATATTATTAATATACGTACTATAAAAGTTTTAAATCCCTATTAGAACGTTGTTTATTAAGCGTTAGAATAAGGATAGCCCGCTATATAATTTAAAAAGTAATATTTTATATTAATATATACCGAAATTAATTTTAAAGGTAGTTAAATCTTCGTAATTAAGGTATATCCGTATATAATAAAAGGTTTAACGGATATTAATCTTTATAAAGATTTTTACTTTATTAATTCTAATTAATATTTCTTCGATTAAGGGAAGGGGGTACCGGTCCTTTTTCGAAATTATATTTAATTTTTAATAATCGATATAAAATTTTAAATTTCCGTTTCCCTTCGGTATAAATAAAATAAGAATTACCTAGGGTATAGAGTTAGCTTCGATAAATCCTTTTTTAAAATTTTCGGTTATATACTTCCGGTATTCTTCGAATTCCGATAAAGTTATTCGGTATAGGGGATTTACCCTTAGTTTATCTACCTTATAACCTTCCTCTAAATTAATTTAGTAATCGATACCCGTTTTATATTTAGGAAAGGTATTAGATTTAGCCTTATTAAAGATATTTAAGTAATTGTAGTAATACGTTGGGACCTTTTTTAAGATTATTTATTTATCTTTTTTTTTGTCGTCTTCTAACCCTCCCTAATTTTTAGCGTTTATTAACCCTTTAATCTCGTATAAATTAGTAATATCGATATATATTTTTTTTTTAATATATATAATATTAAATACCTCTACGTTTATAATTACTAAATTTAAAGGGCGTTCTTTTATTTAATTCTACTTTTTAACGAGTTAGTAGGGGCTTTAATTATCGTTTAACGGAAAGTAGTTCGGTTAGGTTGTAACTTATTGTAGTTTTTTATTTTTAGGCGGTAGGGAGTTTTCCCTTTATTATTATAAGTTTCTTTCTATTTTTATTAAAGCCCTTTCTTACGCGTTTACGGATAAGGAGCGCGTAGGTTATATTTAAGTTAATTCGATGGGTTTTTAATTAGGATTCCCCTCTTTTTCTTCGACGGCTTTTTTTTTATTCTAATTTAATATTCGGTTTTTTATTACTTTTTTTAATTCTATAATTCGGCTACAAATAAATTTTAAGTATTAGGCGCCGTCCCTTCGTCTTTTATTTTTAATTTTTATTAGCCTTTCTCTTCGTTCTATATCTTCCTAAAAGGCTGGGTCCTCGACTTTATCGATCCTCCTTCCTATTTTAATATCTTTAATACTATATATTAGAACGATATACGACCGGTATATTAAGAGGTTTCGGCGGTAGTCGGGTAATACGTTGTATTTGGCTAACTATATCTTCTTTAGGATTATATTTTTATTTAAATTAAATAGAACGATAATTTACTAATTAATAAAAGTAATGCTATTAATTTTAATATAATTTTATAAGGCTATAATAATAGCGTTTGGTTACGCTTTCTTATAAGGGGTTACTTAACCCGGGTGGAAATTGGTATAAATTTCCAAATTTAATCTTTTCTTTAATTTATTTACGAACGAGCGGTTTATAATAATATTAGTATCGGCTCTTATATTTATTAACGTATATCGTATAATAATAGATAATTTATTATAAATTACGCTATAAAATATTAGGAAGGTCTTCCTACCTCTTAAATAGTTTTTTAAATCGAAGTTTAAATATTTTTTACTAATTTATTACCCGTTTTCTTTTATACTTCTAATAGAGATTTCTCCTAGAGTAGAGACTTCTTTTTAAGTATTTAATTTTCTAAATCCGATTCCGATTCCGAATTAGCCTCTTTATCGCTAGTTTTACTTACTTCCGAAGAACCCTAAACTTCCTTCTCTCCGTTATCGTTATTTTAAGTATTTTTGTTTAGTCTTTAAATTTAGTTAATAATAGCGTTTAATTCGGCCTCTAAAGAAGTAAGGAAAAATATTTTCGCTATTTTAAGGTAAATAAGTAATTAGTACCCTATTTTATAGTAGTTAAAATATCGATTTTTAGCTTTTAGTTTCTTTATTTCTTCGAAGGTAGGCCGGTAGTATTTAGGTATGGCGATAGGGTTACGTAGTTTCGTATTATTCGTTTACGCTCCTCCGCTTAGGATATATAACTTCTTATTCTTCTACCTCTAATCCTTATTCGTTTTTTTAATATTAGGGTCGAATAATTATAAAAGAATATAATAGTCTTCGAAAGTCTTATATTCCTTTAAATAAATAGTTTCGGTGGGTACGGCCAATTCTTAGATTACCTTATATTTTATATCGTACTTCTAAAAGGATTTAGGTACTATATAGCGCTTTACTAACCGGACGAATATTATTTTAAAGTCCTAGAATCTCTTAGAGGGTTTTATTTTTAATTTTTTATATTATATAATAGCGGTTTCTTTAACCGTATAATTATAGTAGTTATTTTATAAATATTCTAATAGGTCGTCTACTATTTTAATAGTTTCTAGGTATTTACTATTAAAATAAGGGAGGATTCCTTCGGATACCTATCCTTTTAAACGTAAATATATTTTATTAATATAATCCTATTTACTATTAAAATAGTTAGCGTTAGTATATAATTTATATTTTATTTAGAGTATTTACGTATTAAACGAAATTTTATTATTAAGATCGTTATTAAAGACGTATAGGTCCGCTACCTTAATTAATCGCTTAGTTCGCAGGATTATTATTATTAGGCCGATAGGGGTATAACTTCGTAATCCTTAGGGTAGAGGAGGCGTAACCGGTAAATCCCTATTATTATTATTATTATTAAATTCGCCGTCCGATAAGTCATTTCCGTCGGGCGGGTCGTTACCGGCGGCCGTCTAGGTAGTAGGCTCCTGTTAAGAGTTCTTACCGCTACTTATAATACTATAATTATTACCTGTCTCGCGTTTAGTATTTTAGACGAATGTAATTCTATATTTAAGTAGTTCCCTTATCTCCTCTATTCGAAATTTCTTCGGAATAAGGTCTAGAGGGGGCGGTAGTAATATTATAAACGAAGTTACCGTTTATATAAAAAACCGATTCTATTATTTGAGAGTACAGAACTACCGTTCGAATTCATTGGGTGCTTTTTATTAGCGTTCAAACTTTTCCCGTACTTAAATATATAATTAAAATTTCGTATTAAGTTTTAAGATCTCCCTTATTAACCGGTTATTATCTTAGAGGAGTTAATAAGCTTAATTAGTAAAATAGAATACTTATAAATCGAAGTAAATTACGTTATCGCTAACTTTATTAAAAATAGTAGGGACGTTACGTATAATATTATTAGCGGCTTCCTTTATAATAATATACTAATAGAATTTGTATTATATAGTTAAGGAGTTTTCTTAATAAATTTAATAAAATATAGAGGCGTCTATAAATTTATTAATAATATTAATACCTTACTTTCTAAATTTTTTATTATTCTTTACTACTTCCGAAGCGGGTTTGAATAATATAATCTTATTATAATTATCCTTCTAAAAATTATAGATCGCATCGGACCGTATTTAAATCTCTCGTAATAATTAATCGAAGGTAAGGGTCTATCGTAGGAATTTCGCGTTTGGGTATAGCCGGCGTAAATATCGATTACAGAAGTCGGATACCGTTATTATAGCGTTCTACTACTTTTAATCTACTTTATCTACTATAATAATCTCTACTTCGGCCTTCGTTAGGACGCTAACTTGCCGAAATATTTCCTAGATTTTAGTATCCGGGATTTAATATAAACAGTCCGGGTTTAGGTTTGCGAACTAATAATAAGGGTTCGCGTTTATACCCGGGGGTTCTATTATTTTAGGACCGGGAGGAGATCTTTTTAAGGATATTATTTTTTTAGCTACGGGGTATTTTATTAATTTCAACAGTAAAGTCTTCGTAAATAGTACTAGGCTCGCGACTACTTTACCCTTACCTTTCAATTATTTATAAATATTATATAAAATAATTTGTAGGTTAGTTAATTTAGGCTTTTTAATACTTTTAATAAAAAGGAATGATTTATCGCCGTCTTCGACCTTAGGTAGTCTATATTTCGTAGGAATAGTTGGTCTAGCCCCTTATAGGTTATAATTAATATTACCGGGCGTAAACGCCGTATTAGGGCGTAATAGATCTATAGAATTGTCCATCGGACTAGAGGGTTTAGAAGTATATCCTCTTAATTAAGTTAGAAGGTTATATAAATTGATAATTAGACTAAATCCGCCGTCGTTTCCTATCTAATTAAATAAATATATTTCTTCTTCTAAATTAGGGTTCGAGACGAAGCTAGAGTTCGAGCTAAATATGCTAGAGCTATAGTAGTAAGTATAATTATTATTATTATTATTATTGTTATCTCCGGCGTTAGATATTGTATAATTAATTTAGTTTAGGGCAGGAGCGGGGGGTTGAAGTACTTACTACGTTATAAGGGCGCACGTTTATCGTAAGATTTAGTAATCCTCCGAATAAGTAATTACAAATAAAATTAATCGCTTTAAACGTACTAACGAAGGTAGAATATTATAATACTATCCCCGGTAGAGAATAATATTTAATATTATATAAAAGCGTAATTCTACGAGTAATAAAACAATAAAATTAGAAGCTACAAATTAAAGTAATATTAAGTATAAAGAAGGAAAGAGAAGCTATTTAAACAAAGGTATTACGGATTTAAGTATATAAGCCAAATCTGCCACTCGTCGCCGCCTTCCCGATCTATAAATCTTATCGATAAGAATATAAGCCTCATTCCATCCGATGTGCCATGGCACCAGTGCCCTGTACCTGGCACCCTATTGCCTAATGCCCAATGCTGTCCAGCTATGCTATGACAAGAAGACTAGTATCGAGAAGTGCTATAAGGTGCTACGAAGGTTAGAGGAATGAGTAATATAGAAGGTTCGTACTAAGGCTGGCCTAGATAGGCGTTAAGCCTATTAAAGGTGTTTACTCTTATTTATTATACAAATAAAAGGGGATACGAATAAAAAGATTAGCTAATAACGACCCGTATATAAGTCCCGCTATCATTTATATACTAGGGTATTTATTCGGGTTCGCACGCATATATTTAATTCTCTTCCTTTTCTTCTCCTTACTTTAAATCTTCTATTATAAATAAAATTTTAACCTTACCTTCGATTTACTTATACTATACCCTTATATTATTTAAAATTACCCCAATTAATAATATTTAAGAAGGTCAAATCCCAAATAAATAGAAACCGATATAAATAATTAAATTAACCGTCGTAATCTAAGGAATCGAAATTTATAATAATTAATACAATAATACCCCTATACTTAATTCGCAATAATATTAACGCTAGAATTAAAAGCTCTAATAACCCTAATAAAAATTATTATAAAAAAAACGACTGTAACGGAACCGACCTCTTCAATAAAGAAAGCGAAGACGACGAAAGCTCGAATTCTAAGTCCGAAAATAAAAGCGATAAAACTTTTAACGAAAGAGACGCTATCGATAAGGATAAATCCGAATCGTTGAAAGAGAAGGATAAGGCTACTATTAAACCTAATATCGATAAAAAGAAAAAGTCGGCCAAACGTATCGACCCTATCCTTAAGGAGAATGCGAAGGCCTTTATACGCTTCAACGAAAAATACTTTAATAATTTCTACCCTCTTAAAGAGAAATTTCGTAACAAATCTACCCTTTTTTATAAAAAAACCCTATTTTACTTATATAACTAATTTAAATCCCTATCCGAAATATTAATTAACGCTCTAACTAAGAATAAAAATAATAAAGAAGAACCTAAATTATCGTTCGATTTATTCGACTAATATATTAATAGTAAAATTAATAAGTATAATACCGCTTTTACTCTAAAGGACCTTATTAAGGATTTAAGGGCTAAAATAAAGGAGTTTATTAAATTCTTTATTTATAATACTATTCTTTACGTCCCCTATTATATTTTATTACCTAATTTAAAACTACCCTTCAACGGCTACTTAAACGAAGCCTAATTTACTAAACTATATACCAACCGTCTAGCCGATATATTCTACGAATTCAAACTTTAAGTTATAATAGCTATAGCCTTAAGGGAATAAATATTAAAATTATATAAAATTACTTCGTTATTAAATACTAAATTTTATATTATTTATAATTAAATCTTTAAATTAAAAGAAACTCTTTCTAATACGCTTATTTTAATTATTAATCCTAAAATAATTCAATCCCTTAAAGACTATTTAACGGATGAAGAAAAGGAAATCCAAACCCTAAAAGAAATTATTGCTAACCTAAACGTTCTTAAAGGAATTTGCAAATTTAAGGATAAGGCGGCGGTAACTTTAATTATAATTAAAAAAACGGTTCTCCTTAATATTGAAAAGGATTCTAATATAACCCCCCTTCGCTATTTAATTACCCGTTTCGTAACCGCCCCCTTTAATAATAATATTAATAATAATAATAATGTACCGGTCGTTCCCCTACGCCATACCTAGCTCTCGATTAAATAAATTAACCCTTTTAAATTTTATAATTAAAATAAGGAGGATAATATACTTTTCGAAGCTTAATATAATTTAATTTAAAATAAATTCAAAATTAATACTAATTATTACCTAACCAACCGTAATAAATTTCTTTATATTAAAAATCGTTTAATTAATTTTATTTTTAAAGATTTAATACTTTACCTCTATAAAATTTACCCTAATTAATTTACTATTTATTTTAATTTAATAACTTATTTATAGTGCGAATATAGCGACCTTAATTAAAATAAAAAGGCTTTTATTAATTTTATAAAGTTTAAAATAAAGGATATTAATAATTTCAATTTCTTTAAAAATAAATTCGTTCGTATAATTAGTGAATATTAACGTTCTAAGACCGAATAGAAGCGCGAACTATTTTAACGCCTTCCTGTAAAATATAAGAAATAAATAGGTATTAAATATTACGACCCTTCTATTTCCTTCGAATTTTATTATATCGACTATTTTAATTTTAATTAAATATTTAAAACTATTACTAAGAAAGCTAAAGCCGCTTCTAGTAATTCTCGTAATAAAGGGAATAATAATAAGGAATCTAAAAGTTCCGGCTCCGGCTCTAATAATTTAAATTCTACTACTTTTAAGCCCGCCGGCGGTAATAGAAGTAATAACCGTACTACTACTAACCGTACCGAAGAAATTACTTACCTATTTAATAAGGGTCGTTACTTCCTTTATAAAGAGTATAGTTATATTAAGTACGACTATCCTTAAAAGGATTAATACAATTAGGAGCGTTATAATTATATAATTACTATCGTTAAACGCTATTTAATTTACGAGAATAATATTAAAAATAGTTAATAGGCTATTCTTACTACTACTGGTACTACCGCTAGCGATACCGCCCCTATTATTAATAATTAAGGAAATTGAATATTTTAAGTAAATTAAATTCTTTCTTAAGGGAAGTATTATTTATAAAATAAATAAAAGATAAATAAAAATAAAGAAAAGATAAATTCAATTTAATACTTTACTTAGGAGGGGATCTTATATTTATTTAATATACTATAATTAATAATAGAATATTTTTATCTATATTTAACGCCCTAATTAATATAAGAGTAAATAGTTATTTATTTATTAGTACAATATTTATTAATAAGTTAAAAGAATAGTTATTAGTAGAAATAACGAGCGACTTTCCTATTCAAAATATTAATAATTATTAAAAAAAAACTAATTAGAGTATTAAAAAGGTAATTAAAGCCGCTTTAAAGGTTCGAAACCGAATAACGCCCCCCGATTTCTTTATCGTTATTAATATAAATTATAATTTTATTATCGGCCGTAAATAGCTCGATATTTATAATATTTAAATTAATTATAAGAATTATTAATTAATCTTCCCCCCCGAATAAAAGCTTGACCTAAATTAAATAAAGAATTCTAATTTCGAAATTTATCCCGGCGGCCCCGGTACCGTTAATTTTAAATACTAAAAAGACGTAACTTATTATAACGCGCTTATAAATAAAGAGGATAAATATTAAACCGACGGCAAAAATAATAACTGTATAATACCTAAATTTATAAATAATTATACGGCCGCCCTAAAACTTATACTAATTGGCCAGCCCTTTCTTAATTATTATAAAAAGGATTTCGATTAGGAAGCTTATAATTAATATTAAAAAGAAGTATAATAATATTAAAAGTAAATTAAGAAACGTATTTTTAAATTCGAAGCCTAATAATTATAACCTAAGAAGACGGTCCCTATTATACTAATAAATTTCAAATATACCCGGGATAAAGATATTAGCGAACTAAATTATACCCGTCCCTATATTCTACTTTAAAACCCCGATTCGATTCTCAAACGAATTAACCCGCTAAGTAAAATAGAGAGAAACCTAACTAATCTTACCTACTTTATAATATTATTTCTAAAACCCGTCCAATTCGTTCGAATTTAATTGGCCGAACCCCGTAATAATAAATAGGGCTCCGACAACTAAAATATATATAAATTAAAAAGAAATTTAACGGGCTAATACAAAGAACGACTAATATAAATATACGTCCTTAAGAGCGATCTATTTATATAATTAATTTCTAAGGACGACCGTATAATATATTCTATAAATATCTTCGAAATCGACCGTTATATTTAAAAAAAACGAATCGAAATAAACCCCGCTTAAAAACTGCTACCCTATAACGAGAATGAATTACGCGAAAAAGTATTAAAAATAATACCCGAATATTATTATAATTATATTAATATTTTTAATAAATTCGATTCGAACGTTTTATTCGATTATTAACTATATAATTATAAAATCGAATTTAAAGAAGGCTACCGCCCTGAAGAATTAAATTACAACCCCCTCTATAAAATATCGTTAAATGAATTAGAAGCAATTAGGAAATATATTTTAAAAAATCTCTTTAAAAGATTTATTAAAGCGAATTTATCCCTATAGGCGGCACTTATTTTATTCGTTAAAAAAGTTAACGGCAACCTACATTTCTATATAAATTATTAAAAGTTTAATATAATTACGAAGAAAGATCGATACCTACTACTATTAATTAAAGAAACGCTAATTAAAATTATTAAAGCTTAATAGTTTATTAAGATTGATATCCGATAAGCTTTCTATTGTATTCGTATAAAATTAAAGGACGAAGAATTTACTACCTTCCGTACCGGTATAAGAGCTTTTAAATATAAGGTATTACTATTTAATTTAATTAACGGCCTAACTAATTTCTAAACTTTTATTAATTCAATTCTAGGGCCGTACCTAAGAGACTTTTATACTATATATATTAATAATATCTTTATTTATTCTAATACCTTTGAAGAATATAAGGATTATATTTATAAAATATTAATTAAATTAAAGGACGCTAAGTTACAAGTAGATTTAAAACAGTATAAATTCTAAATTATAAAGACGAAATTCCTAGGATTTATTATAGGACGCGACGGTATTTCCGTCGACCTAGAGAAAATAGAAGTTATTAAGAAATAGATTATACCTTTTAATTTATAGGGAGTATAATTTTTTTTAGAGTTCTATAATTTCTATTGAAAATTTATTAAGGATTATAGCCGGGTAGTTCGTCTATTTATTAATTTAATTAAGAAAGGCGAAACGTTCGTATAAATTAATAAATATTAAACGGCCTTCGATAAATTAAAATAATTATTAATAAATACCCCCTTATTAAAGCATTTTAATTATAATACTAAAATATAAATTAAAATAGACGCTAATAATAAAATTTTTGTAAAAGTTCTATCCTAATACTAGGAAAATATAAAGGAATAGTACTTTATTACCTACTTCTTAAAAATAATATAGTAAACCGAATATAATTACCCAATTTATAATAAAGAATTATTCGTAATTATTAGAATTCTCTAAATTTAGCGATCCGAATTAATTGGTTTAAAGTAATTGAAGCCTTTTACGATTATTATTGATTATTAAACCCTAAAATACTTTAGTATTAAGTAATTATTTAATTTATAATAGGCCGGATAAGTAAAATTCCTATTTTAATACTATTTTAAAATTACCTACCGTCCCGGTACTAAAAACGCGGCTACTAACGCGTTATTACGTAAGTTGGAAGACTTTAAAACCCAAAAGGATAAGAAGGAGGCGTATTATACCCTCTAAATATTTAAGCCCTTAATAGACGAAAGAATTGAAATTATTGTATTAACTTTTATTATTATATTGAATAGCTTTTTAAAGGAGTCGGTACCGATTTTTATATTAAATATCGACGACTTAAAATTATATTTAATCGAACCTAAAGGTTATAAATTAATTAATATAATTATAAAGGTTAACTACGAAGAGGAATCTTTAAAAAAGTATTACGTATACGTTTATAGCTCTGACCTTAAATTTATAATAATAGTTAACGGCCTACTAATTTACTAGGGCCGCCTCGCTATCCTTAATAAAAATAATTTTCGAACCTATATTATCGACGAAATTTATTCGACTTTAATAATAGTTTACTTTAACCGAAATAAAATACGGGCAATTTTAATCGAACGGTATTAGTAGCCCGGTATAGTAAGAAATATCGATCGCTTCGTTAAGAATTATATAATTTATAAAGTTAGTAAAGTGCCCAAAGATAAAACCCCGGGTAAATTATACCCTATTCTACTACTTAATAAGAAATAAACTTTAATTGTAATCGATTTTAAAAAAATGCCTAAGGATAAGTACGGTTATAATAACGCCCTAATTATAGTAGATTACCTAATAAAATCGTTATAGGTTATACCCTATATAAAGAAAATTATTGCCTAAAACGCCGCCTAAATATATTACGAAGGACTTTATAGAGTCTACGGTATATTAAAAAAGGTTATTTTTAACCGAGGCCCTTAATTTATTTCTGCCTTTATTAACGAAATATTTAAATTAACCGGTATAAAATAAAAACTAATTACTACGGGCTATAATTAAACGGCGGGGTAAGCGGAAATTATAAATATTTATTTTAACTAATAATTATATCCTTTTATTAATTATTATTAAAACGATTAATTAAAAGCGATCCTAATATTTAACGCTATATAGAATAGCCTTCCCTAAAATAATATTAGCCTCTCCCTTTACGAAATTATATTTAATTACCCGATATATATACTTTTCGATTAGGAAGCCCGTACTTTCAACGCCGGATTTAAAGCGGAATAATTAATTAAGGAGTAAGTTCAAAAGTTCGCCTAATATATCTATAATTATATAGAATATATTAAAAAAATAATATTAAAGGTATAGGAGGAATAGGCCTATTAAGCTAATAAAAAAAGGAGGGATCCGGATTTTAATATAGAAAATAAAATTGTTATTATTAAACGCTTCTAATTAATAACGATTCGTCTTAGCGATAAATTTAATTTCCCTAATACCCGTAATTATTATAAAATTATTAGGAAAATAAAGTACTTTTACCGATTAGAATTCCCTAATAATTAAAAAAGTTCAAACCTCTTTTATATTAACCGTTTAAAGAAATATAATAATAACCCCCTACTTAACCAATTAGTTAAATATCCTAGCCCAATTATTAGAAATAACGAAGACCCCGAATAGGAAATCGAGAAAATTAATACTTCTAAGGTAATTAATAGCAAATTTTTTTATAATACGGATTAGAGAAGTTAGGACCCCGACCCGGAATATTAGCCGGCCTCTAATTTCAAATATACCCCGAAGCTTCTTTAAAAATTCTACGAAATTAACCTAGAAGCCCCGGGCCCGCCTAAACGGTTAATAAATTAACTAAATAAGAATTAGGAGGAATATAAAGATAATAAACTATTAGAATTATTAGGATTAAAGCGTTTACAAAGGATTTTACGCAAATAAAATTACTAAAGGATTATTATATTTATTATAGAGCCTCTAATTTAGTAAGATTCGCGGACGAGTTTTCTATATAGGGGGGGGTAATATAACGGCGCCGGTCCGGCTATACCGCTATACCCGCTATACCCTATAGGAAGACTAATATCGAAAAGTATTATAAAGTACTACGAAAATTAAAAGAACGAATAATATAGAAGGTTCGTACTAAGGCTGGCCCAAACGGGCGCTAAGCCTATTAAAAGTATTTACTCTTATTTATTATATAAGTAAAGGGGGATATAAATAAAGGGATTAGTTAATAGCGACCCGTATATAGGTCCCGCTATCGCTTGCGCACTAGGGTATTTATTCGGGTTCGCACGTATATATCTAATTCTCTTCCTTTTCTTCTCCTCACCTTAAATCTTCTATTATAGATGTGACGGCGCCGGTCCGGCTATGCCGCTATGCCCGCTATACCCCATAGGAAGACTGGTGTCGAGAAGTGCTATGAGGTGCCACGAAGGTTGGAGGAACGAGTAATATAGAAGGTTCGTGCCAAAGCTGGCCCAAATAGGCGCTAAGCCTATTAAAAGTATTTACTCTTATTTATTATATAGGTAAAAGGGGATACGAGTGAAGGGATTGGCTGACAGCGACCCGCATGTAGGTCCCGCTGTCGCTTACGCACTAGGGTATTTATTCGGGTTCGTACGCATGTATCTAGTTCTCTTCCTTTTCTTCTCCTTACCTTAAATCTTCTGTTATAGATGGAATCTTAGCCTTACTTTCGACTTACCTATACTATGCCCTTGCAAAAACTATATACGGTAAAGAATAGGAATATATTAATAGAAGTATTAATACAGTTATTAATTATTAATTAGGCTATTAGGTACTATTTATACTAATCGTTTTAAGCCTAATTAATATAAGCTTTTAAGAAGGTTTATACTTCTTAATTTATTCTTTTTAAGCCGCCGTTAATTTGGGGATAGTAAATTATATTAAGTAATTATTTAATTCTAATAAGTTTGTAAAGTCGTCTTTAAAATTTATTAATCTAATTAGAATTACGGTCGCTAACGATAGACTGTAACTAGCCGTAGTGCCGGATAAAGTAATTTAAGAATTTTTCCATATAAGTTTCTATATTTATAAATAGTATAGGCTTTAAAATAATATTCGAATTTCCTAATTATTACTGGTCGGCCGGTTTTAATCCCGGCGGGATAGAGCGTTTAGGATTATAGCTTTTTTACCCGGGTAATATTAGAATTCGAAGTTAAAACGAGAGAAATATTCGGTTTAATAGGTTTACCGTTCGGAAAGGTACTACCGTATTATAAAGTATTTTAAATTCTAATAATTAATAAGAATAATAAAAGTTTTATAATTATATAGTTCAGCTTACTACTCCTTTAAATAGTCGATAATTATTAGTATTTCTTTATTGTAAATAGGGTAATTACGTTTAGCGGGCGTTAATTTCTTTAAATAAAAAGTAACGACCTTTTATTATCTATCAATTTTTTAAATTAAATAATTGTTAAGAGCGAAACCGTTATAATCGGTCTCTAGAAACGTCGGGCGTTTTAAATCCTATTTTATAAGAATCGGTATTCGAATAAATAAGGTTTTTAATTATTAGAAGGCTTTTTTATAAATTATAATTTATTCGAACGTTACCCCTTTTTTAATAAGAGCCGTAAGGGGCGTTACGATAGAAAAGAAGTTTAATATAAATATTTTATAATAATTTATAAACTTAAAGAAATTATAAACCCCCTTTTAGGATATTAGAATAACCTATTTTAAAATAGTTTTAATTTTATCCGGGTTAATTTAAATATTAATTCCCGCGTAAATAATAAAATTTAAATATTTAACCTTCTTAATAGCGAATTCGTATTTATTAGGGTTTAAATAGAGGTTAGCGTCCCGGAGGCGTTTGAATATTAATTGAATTTTCTTTATATAATCCTCTTTAAATTTATCTATAAAAATTAGAATATTATTTATATAAGCCGAATAGAAATTATCTAAATAATTATTAAATATATTATTCATATATTATTAGAAGGTAATTAGAATATTGTAGAGATTGAATAATATTATTAATTATTCGAATAGGCCGTACTATATTCTAAAAGCCGTTTTTAACTCTTCTCCCTCCGCTATCCGGATTTTATAAAAAGTTTATATTATATTTATTTTAAAATATTATTTTATACCTTTAAATATTCTAAAGGTTTTACAGATAAGAGGAAGGGGATAACGGTCGGCCCGGGTAATAATATTAAGAATTTGGTAATTATAATAGAAATGGAAGCCGTTGTTGGGCTTCCGAATAAAGAGTATTAGAGCGCCGGCTTCGGAATTGTTAGTACGGATAAATCTTTTATCTAATAAATTCCGAAGAGTTTTTTTAAGTATTAAAAATTCTTTTCGAAATATATTATATAACGGGCTATAAGGTAGGGGGAGTTCTTTACTGTTTGGGCCTTTCTTAATTTCGATTTTTAAATTTACGTTTAATTTATATTTATTAATACGGTCGGCTTCTTACTTCCGGAATAATGGTAGGAAGTCCCAAAATTCTCGGGGGATAATTTATTTAAATTCTTTATTAATACGAACCCTTTTAAGAATTAAAGCCTTCTTAATATCCTTTATAATAATTGCGAAGATATATACGTTTATAATATTTAGGCCGAATTTTTTTTTAATACGTTTATACGTACCGATAAAGGTAATTATTAATATATAGATAGTACTTTTAAACTCCTTAATAATTAGAAATTCTAATTTATCCGGGCCGATATAATCGACCTAAAATTCTATAATTTTATATTAAAATTTCTTTTTGTAAGGAATAGAGTAGGCTTTATTAGTTGTAAATTATAGTTTATTGAAAATAATAAAGTACTTTAGCTTTAGAACGATATAAATATAAATAGGGGAAACTTTCCCTTGTAATTTAATAAGGAAATAGGTAATATTTTAAATAGTAATTCTTTCTATAGTAGTTGAAGCGCTTCGGATTTACCGGCCCGAAATCGGAATAATAGGGATTTAGAAATCTTTTATAATATTTTTATTAATAGTAGCGAAATATTAGTAACCTTTATTAATAAGGGCGTAAAATAAATTTGTAAAATTAATAATAATTAATATTAAGGTAGGCTTTATTTTTATTTATAATTTAAATTTTTTTATTTTGTTTAGTATTTTAGAGGAAGGCTCCGGCGCCCGATTTTATATTAGAGTTACTCTTTTCCCTATTCTATATTAGAATTATTTAGAGTATCTTTAGTATTGTTATTTTTTAATAATAGGGTAATTTAAATAATTTAAATACGGATACTTTTATTATTTTAAGGGTTAATAATTGGAAGATAGGAGTATTTAGCGATTATATATTTAGAGGCTCTATATCGAATATAATGACCTTCAGCTTTATATTTATTACGCTCTTTTTAAAAAATTTATTTAATTCTACTTCGCTATTAAGAGGAAGAGCTTTTATTGTAAGTACTACGAATATTAATTATAATTATAATAATATTATTATCGGTATTATATTGAATTTTAAAAGACGAATTAGAAGAAGTAATTCCTTAGGATTATTAGGTATTAGAGCGTCCTGAGTTGGAGGTAACGGGTAAGTAGGCTATAAAGTATCGGTTCCGGTTATTATTATTACGAAGAAAAATTTAATAGAGGTTTCGGAATTCTCTAATTTTTTTATATTTACGGGTAATATTCTAGAATTATTCTACGTAGGTTAAATAGTCGTTGGAAAGTTCGACTATAAAAAAGTAATTATTAAACTTTTTATTAATAGTATAATGAAGGAAGTTAAGTTTAGCCCGGCCATTTTAATTATAATTATTAGACTTTAAAAATTCGTTATCGAAATTAATATAGAATTCGGAGAATAATTCGCCGTTTTTCTATCGTATTTTAGTAAAGTTATCGAAGGTTTAGTCTTAGGTATAATAAGTATTAAAGATTTACCGAATTTATTTGAATAATTCGGCCGGGTTCTTTTAATTTATAAGGGTTTAATAAGTTTAATACCCTTCGAAGCGCTATTACTTTTTATTGGGTAAAGTATTAAGGATTTCGATTTATATTACTTTTATATTAGTACGAAGACTTTTATAAAAATTAATATTATAAATTTTAATAAATTTATTATAATAGAATATAAAAATATTAAATTTACTATCCTATTTAAGGAAGTTGAGAAGTTTATACTAATAGGGTTTAGAATTATTATTAGAAGAGGAAGAATTGTTTTTAACCGATTTAGACTTCTCTTTATCCTTATTATTATTTTTTTTATTATTAGAATCCTACTTAGTAGGAAGGTCGAACGTAAATTTGAGGGTAGGTTAGAAATAAATAGAAAAGGGAATTAAGGATTTAATTTTATTTTTAAATTCGGGATTCATTTATAAAGTACGTACGAACGAACCGAATAGGCTAGTAGCGTTAATACCGTCGGTACTTTCGGTAGTATTTCCAATTCTTTCGGTAGGAAGTTAGGGGTTGTAAAATTCTTCTATATCGATATCGGTATCGTTATTATTAAATATAATAAAAAAAACTATTTTAATACTAATATATTACTGCGCTTATAGCTATAAATAATCCGTCTTTATAAGGTAAGTAGAATTTAATATAAGGGGATAGTAGAGTAGTACGCGGGTACTAACTAATATAATTAATTAAAATTCTATAAGGAGAAAAGAGGAGAAAGATTGGCCCGTAGGACGGACCCGGCCACTTATCTTTTTATAGCCGTACGCGTTTATGGGTGCCTAGTTGCCTAAGGTAGCCAGGGTCTAGGTATAGAATCCTATAGAGGTTAGAGGAGACTCGAGGGCTTTGGGGGTTGCCGGTAGCTTGCCGGCGGCTTGCCGGCTTAGCGTACATTGCCGGCACTCGTCGTCTGGCCAACCGCGTGCCAGGTGCCAGCACTGGGCGCCAGACCCATGACACTTTATTTCTATATTAAAATAACCTTTTTGGCGGTGGGCCGCGTTTAACGTAATAGGCATTGCGGGACATAATAGCCTCTAGCCTATAATTTGCGCACAAATTACAGGGTTTCTGGCTGGGAAAAGTTTGGGGGTACGTACTTGTAAATTAGACTAGATTAGGACGGCGCCGCTATCGCACGTCTCATACCCTTCGGGAGGCGGAAATAGACGTTAAATACAACAACAACAACAAAAACAACAACCTTCCTTCCTTATCCATTACAGCCTCATTTCCTCGTCATCCATACCCAACCCGGCGGCTTCGTTCAGTTCTTACTATACCATCCACTCCGCAGATGCGTCCAGCCCACGGTAGCGAAACGGTTGAGTTGAAACATCTATAGCCGTTGAGCCTGAGGCGCAAGTTTGAGAATCGTGGCAGTCATTCGCACCTATAAAAGTTATGTTTTGTTGTGTGGCTTTTGCAAGCCTTTCCATTCCCGATTTAGCCAGGCATGTAGGACTATCCTACACCAGAATTTCAGAGCCTTGTCGGAAGCCTCAATCAACTCTTGGTAGATATTGTCGGGCTTGCATAACTAGTTTATCGTTGACTTTGTGCGGTTATCGTGACTATAGTTATTGTGTCGTCTTGCATTGCCTGCCTGCCCAGCCCGCCTACCCGCCCACGTTTTGGATTGCCGAGGCCGAGGCTGCCTAGCTGTCTGCCTAACCTGTACTCACGACCATTCATGGCACACGACCGACTCGGAACCACTTCCGGTTACCGATGGTGTGTATCGCGGTCAGTGTGTTCCACCGACGACTGCAACCGATTTTCACAGCCCGACTTAGTTTACGTCTTGCCCAGTGTCGCTAAGTCTTCGGTCGGCTCCCGGAAGTTGACTGGCTCAAAGCCAGGTAGATGCTTGCCGATGAGTGTTCATCGTGACTGAACAAGCTCTCCCCGCAATTCGAGGATGGCAAGCCAGGCAGGCAGGGAGTAGGTAGGGCTGGATGCCATTCGGTCTCTGGTAAAGCAACCGACCCGGGGATTGGTAGCCTTGTGCGCTCTCAAGGCAAACTCTCCCGAGTGGAGTAATGGTTGCCATGCTCATAGGCCATAGCTGCATGCCATGCCGGGCACTGGCTGTAAACACAGTCATGGATGTAAGGTATCCTATCCGATCGATATCGCTCTCCTCATGTCCTAGTAGGGGAGGGTGTGACTTGGTGTCATGATACCGATATCCCAAATCCCAGTCTTGAGTCTATATAGACCCCAGACAATGACCACCGTTCGTTTTGTGATAATCGCCGTCCCAAGCAAGTCTACCCCCATCTTTAGTGCTGACCAAGCCCTTGTTTTGCCTTTCGTGATTCTGTATCCCAAACATATTATCCGTCATTGTGGTTGCAACCCTTGCGACCACCACCTCAAAGAATTGGCTTTCCTCAATCGCATGGCAGACCTAGTCACCCGTCAGCTTTTACTATCCAACGATTTCAGAACCGACAACGACCTTGTTGTTGGCCCTGTTAGCAGCGCGCTCACCAACCGTGAATCTCGACTTTCAACAACTTGAACAACTTGAAGAAGAAAGACAAGATGACGAAGCAATGGGAGGACCACAGACATATCATCATCCGGGAGTATAAGGATAACAACAAACCTCTTCATGAGGTGAAGAAGTTCATGGAGGAACGGTATCGGTTTAAAGCGTCGTGAGTATTTCTGCGTCTAATATGTTATGTGTTATCTCTCGTTCCATTATCATAGTGGTCGTGGGATTTCTTCGTTGGGCATGTTTGGGTCTCGTTTCTCGTTTCTCGTCGTTGCTTTGACTATTATCGTATCTGTCTCTAACGCGTGACGTGTGGGTTAGAATCCGGGCATACAGGTCGCGCTTCGATCGATGGAGGGTCCGCAAGTATACATGTCGCAAGCGAAGAGATTCCTTCGCAGCAAAATCCGACAAGTCTGTGATGTCCGAGTCATCAGATGATGGTACCGGTTCGCCACCACCACGGAGTCCCATCCACATCCACAGGAGGGTGAGCAGTCCGCAAGAACACTCGTCGATCCATTACATCGGGTCGGGCATGTACGAATCGACGACACCAACTGAAGATTTCTTGACGTGAGTTTATCTGTTCCCGAATGTTATCGGCAAGAGGGCAACAAGAGACGAGGGGAGGGCATGAAGGGTGGTGTCGTATCTTGTGGGGAAAAAAAAGAATACCATGGTGCTGACTATGTTTTTTCCCTGCTATACTAGCCCCTCGGGCCTCCCGATCTTTGAACCACACCGGCAATTGTATCATACAGACCCCCTCGCGGGACTGCTCCCTGCTTCGGGTCTGCATTCGAGCCAAGGAGGACTTGTGAACAATTTTCGGTACCCGCCTGACCATCAAGGGCAATGTGCCACCGGCATTTACCGGCTGGTGCATGACCCCGTCTTCCAAGCCAAGTTTATCAAGGGGTGTTCTCAACCGCTTCTCGATCATTGCTTCCCCGACAGGGTAGCAAACCGCTTTCCGCGGCCCGTACAGTGATCCAACTGGGCATGATGGGCTGTCGACCGTTATCAAACCCTGCATGGGTTGAAACGGACATAGAGAAGTGGCGTTCACCGTTCAACGGTCGTGTGAGAGTAGCTTGCCGGTCAACCCATTCTTGCTAACAGAAAGCCTATCCCCTTTACTTGGAGTCCATATCTGGTGATTTCGCAGCGGGAGAATCTTTATACAGCGGGCGTTGTACCCAGAAGCAGTACATAAAGGGGTATTTGATGTACACATACAAACAAAATTTTGAAGATGTATCTTTCCCAGCAACCACTTTAAACGGTTACCCGAGACTGGTTTCAATATGATCAACATGGAATGCAAGGCGTTGCAAAGTCCTTACTGAGGTGACAACAAACAGTGCGCGTCGAATGCTGAAGGAGCCATTCCATAGCGCGCCACCAGGGTTCTACAAAATCATTTTCGTGACCATCTTGTAACTGTAAAATACCCTTAGGGATGATTTTGGCGTAGAACTGATCCATGGATAAGTTTCAAGTTGAAATATAAGCATCAAGCGATACTTTCTTTCATAGGAGCATCCCCATTATCCTTTCCCAAAATGAAATCTTTTATTCGACGAAAATCGACTTCTTTAAAAATGATCCCAAAAAGAATCCCTTGAATAAAAGCTTTTACAAGGACATCGATTCAAGGAAAGGACCATCACCAAGGCCGTCGTATTAATGAAGATAATCCCTTAACGTTGATGTTTCAGAATAGAACTGATCCATGGATAAGTTTCAATACAAAATCATACACTTTGTTGGACAATTTTACAGTTACAAGAATATACCGAGGATCCTTTTCTAGATCCCAGGTGGCGCGCTATGGTTCATCTGCTGTGGTGTGATCAAGAGTGGGATAAGCTTTGCTCAAAAGCGGCCACCCTCATTAGTTCGATGCAAAAGACGAACAGTCTCATTCAGAATCGTCCTGTTTGATCTCGTTGCTCGCACGGCCGGACCGTAATTGGGTACTCTCGCCCACGAGGACGCTTTCATCCATTTGCTCGTCGGGATCCGCATTGGAGCTCCTCTCCTCGCTTTCCCTTGCTGCTCGAGCAGCTCGCTTGACCTTGCGCAACGTAAGTTCATCAAGGTACAGGTCCTTGATGCGAAGCTCCTGTGGTGACATGTCAGTAGCTGGAGAGTCGTTGCATAAAATGATACGTCTATTCTTACCTTGGTGCACACAGGGCACTGTGCTTTGCCGCCAGTGCCTCTCAAGTATTCCATTATTGCGGTTTTCTCAAACACGTGTGGGCATTTCTGGTTGGCGTATGGCTCCTTCAAGGGTCGAAGCGTTAACTTGCAAGTGAGGTCCTGGACCTCACGCTCAATAATGAGGTCCTCATCACCCACTGGAGCACCGTCCCGGATAGGCCTGCCTTGGTTATCAAACCAAGTGGACGCATCGGGGAGGGGCACTTGATCTTCGGGATGCTGAGCATCATGCCACATCTTCTTGAAAGCGATGTACTCGTTGTTGGAGGCGTAACGTTCATAGGCACTCGTAGCACGATACTGTCTCGCCTTGGACTCTCTTGTCTTGTGGAGTGCCTCGCGCACGCCGGTCAGAGGGGCCTCGTCCTCAGCTTCAGCGGCCTCTGCCTCTTCAGGCTCGTCATCGACACCACCCATCTCCTCATCACTATCGTCGCTGACCCGCTGGGCGGCTTTCCGTTTTCGTGAGGGGCGTTCCCGGCGGGGTTTTTGGCTCTGTACCTGGTCCACCACCGAGCCCAAAACCAGCTTCTCGCCCTGAACTTCGGCACGGTAGTCAATGACCTGTCGCAAGGCAGCCTCAATCTCATCAGTCAAATGGGTCACATCTCCGTTTAGCTTGTTGACGTATTCCTCGAGCTCGGCCTCGTCCTCCCCCTTTTCAGATTCGCCGCGGCCACGTCGCTTTTCGATCTTGCTCGTCAATTGTGATTTACGAGCAAACAGAGTATCGTTGATGGCGCCGACGGCCTCTCGCAAGTAGGTAGCGGATTTGGAAAGATGGTCCTCGTACTTGCGCATCTCAGCGTTGTTGTTGGTGATGTTGGCCAGGGCCTGTCTGCCTGCATCGTTCATTGGATGCGAGGGAGGCTCGTAGGGAGGCAGGTCGGACCCATTGTGGGCTGATGTCGACGCAGAGGCGGTTGACTGAGGGCGGCGCGAACCTTGAACAAGTCGTCCGGGTGGCATGATGTTGGAATGGCCGGTATTGAGCTGGCTCGGCTGGGTGTAGGTGGCCGCTGGCTGTCCGTGATAGCTTGCTCTGTGCTGGGCGATCCGCTGTCGTGCCTATGGACCCTTCAATCGAATATGATGCTGCGTAGCTCGCTCTGGCCGGGGCTTGGCAGTTAGTGCCACTGTGTATCCCCAGGTGAGCAGTGTGCCGCAGGAACGGCGTCGGTTGGGTTGCCTTGCAGATAAAGAACTGGACCGTTGAGGCGTAGAAGGCGGGTGGAAGAAGGCGAAACAAGGGCCGGAGGGGTTCTTGATTGCCGTGGAGTCTCGGGATATTTAGCGATCAGGGAGTCTAAAAAATGCGAGTGTCGACGGAGATGGTACGATGACTTGTTAAACACCCCGTTGAACACCTGTTGAACACCCTGTCGAGCCTGCCGTTGTGCGGTTTGGAGTGTGGTTGCTTGTTTGGTTGCTTGTGTAGCCCTGCTAGACCTGCGTCGAACAGAGATCGAACAAAGATCGAACACGGCGATCGAGACGTCTCGGCGGCTGGCAATGGGATTCCTTGTCCTTTGGTGATGGGAATCGTGAATGTTGGATGGTAATTGAAGCGGGGTTGGAGTCGGGATCGTAAAACGCGTGTTCCCATCAGCGGAACGCGTCTCGACCATCCAACTTTCCACTTTGGACGTTTGCGTCTCGGTCCAAGTGGAAGCGAGAGTGGAGGCCGATGGAGAAGAACCGGTGGAGACTGGGAGTGGTTGCGTCGAAATCGGGGTTGGAGAAGAAGCTCGAGCCACTGACCATGTCCGGCTAGGGAGAATAACGCCAAGACCACTAGCGCGATAGGGTCTTTTTTGCTGTGCACAAAATTATCAACCCAGTCCCCTGAACAAGACGATCCAGTCATCCAAGCGATCCAGCAATAGAAGGACATCTCAACTCGTACCCGTCGTGTTACTGATTCTGCGAGTATACGAGAAGCATCCGTATCTGTAAGACTCTATTCGTGAAGCTGAGTACGGTATAGACTGTCTGGGACTGCCCTCACTGCCCCCAAAATGCAGGGCCGGGCCTGTCACTGCACCCCGGTATTGTAGGGTATTTTTTGTGTGGCAGATCTCGACGACGACGGAACGAGTCCCGATCTCCAAACTGACATCAATCGGCGGTCAATGTGTGACATCAGGCACAAGGGGCTTCCCGCAACATAGCTTCAGCCTCAACCTTTGTATGAGTGGCAGAGTTCTTTCTTTCTCTGTCTCTCAAACAAGCCAGACCCTTCTTGCGTCGGGACAGCTTACAAGTGCCATTTCACACATGCACACATGGCTCGGGCATTAGTATTGCTTAGGTACCCTTACACTACAAGCCCGAACGAGAGATTGTTGTGAAATGTGAATCCTCGATCCTGGCTGCTGACTTGCTCTTACTCGCCGAGCGAGTCGCCGGTCCTACCGATTACAGATTACCGCCCAAGAACCGGGCGGGCGGATCATGACAATCTATTTAGCGGTAGCGAAAGCCACCTTTGGCTCATGACCGAGACAGGACGCAGGCGACGGGATTACGATATGCCCGCTTCATCAGGAGCACTCATCAACCAACCGCCATTCCTCATTCCTTCGAGGTCGCTAAAAGGGAAATGAGTTTGTGAACAAGGGGGATATTGGTTGTCGAAGCCCACGGGGATCTCCCGCTCTTGGCGCGTTTGCTTCCCCGTCGACGTTGGACGATCATCTCCATCACACTCACTCACCTGGTCGGCGATGCAGTGGCATCAAACACACACCGTCTTCAACTCAGGCCGGACATTGTTGGTTTTTTAAAAAATTAGAAATGGGCCTCTTTGGAGATCCAACGCTGACTTAGCAACACAGGCAACCTCCACGAATACCCGGTTTGCCGTTGCTTATTCGGTGTAACCAAACGCTGGAACTGTGCGCCGTATCACATCGAGATTTCAAACTGCTCCGCGGTCGTGCAGTCACCGGTTATCATGGAAGTGATTGGAAATTAAGCGACCGGATGGGCAAAGTCTCGTACTGAAAAGTTGGCACATCAAGGCCATCCCGTTTGCGGTTGCAGACAGATGGGAAACGAGTGGAATGCGCAGAAAAAGGACAAGGCGACATGGGCGACAAGCATCTGGGGACAGACGCAACCCGAGCACATCCCGAAAGGGGAAGTTGCGATAGTTTCGTGTTGTGACTTCTCCCCCCTCCTCTGTGATGCGCCGACGCCGACGCCGTCATGTTTCTTCCACGCACACCGACGCAACCAAGCATCATTCCACGCCAGCCCTGTGATGCCAGCTTGCTTCGCGGCCTTCCATGGCCTCCCATGTCCTGCTGGTAATCATCCCAATCTGTCAAGTTCCATTTCCCCTCATTCCCATCACGATGAGGAGTCTGAGACTTTCCGAGAGGGGGGGGTTCGATAGTTTTGTCCATTTTGTCGACCGCATCCATGTGACGTCCCTACAGTTGCATGAGACCACTGTTGTTGTTCATGGTCATCTCCCAGTCCCAGGCTGGGGCGCGCCCCCCTTCTTTGTCCTTCCACCACTTCATGCCCCCATGCGCCTCCGCCTAGAGGTACAGTACCTACCGGACCCTTCGCTCCTGGAGACCCCTACGATCCCCCGCCCGCTTTATCACCATACAGTAGACTGACTGTAGAGATACCCGGTGAGAAAGCCGCTTGCTGCTGGATCCGGTCTCTGGCTGCCAGACATACGAGCGTGAAGCATGGGTCACCTCACGGTTGGTTGGCGCAAAGGGAGACAACAGCAGCCGGCCTGCTTGAGCCCATTGCTTAACGCCTACAAGGGAGCAGATGGAATGAGAACACCATAAAGGCACCACCACATGTATCTAGCGCAACGATATCAGCAAGCGCTCCAAACACACATGAGAATGGGTCCCGTTATTGCGGTCCCGCTGAGAGGGGTGGTGTTGAGTACTTACATACCTACCTGCCTCCCCACCGACCTCGGGTTGGGCGGATTGACGTTGGTGGTCAAGGTGTCAAGCGGGTGTCGTGGGTAGGCCCAGTGGTGGTGGTGCGCAGTGCGCATTTGACAACCAGGACAAAGGGAACCGAAAGGGACAGCAGACGGAAGTGACTAACACCCTAGAGCACTAAGTAGGTAGTAGGGTTGGCGTTGCAGTGAGAGAACGTGGTTTTCTTTTCCATCTGCACTGTCCGCCGGCTGGTTGGTGCTGTTCAGTTCCAATTGTTCATGCTGGCGCGTGGGTCCCGTTCTTTGGTTCGATCCAGGGCGCCGGTGCGATCGCTGGGGATCTGGGACCCTCAATGTTTTTGCAGCTGCGATCGGTCATTCATCATTGTCCCCATTTTACCCATTGGATTTTCCTTGGCATCCAGATTCGCTTGCATTTCGCACGCTGCTCCTTCTTCTCCTATTTGTCTCCGTACTGTCCGCGAATCGGTACGCTTTGGCCTCTTGGCCATGACCCTCTTCGGTTTCTGGATCCGACTTGTTGCTACGTCCATGACTCCATCGGCCTCTCTTTCCTCCTCCCTTCGGACTCTTCTTACTCAGGGCCCCTCTGCATCTCCACAATTGGCAGTCCTCACCGATCTCTCGTCAACCTCCTCTCGCAATTGGTAACGCTTATACTTTCTTCTTTTCTGTTAGTATTCATTTCTGGACACTGTCCTGATAGACGAGACCCCAAGATGCCGTCGATCTGGACAATGAAAGCCACCACGGTAATTGCCGGCTAGAGAGTGAAGCAGATATAGCACCATCAGCTCATTGAGAGGCTAAAGAAGATAAAGACTCATCTTCAATGGCAAATGGTGCCATTGGTCTTGGGTTGGGGGTGCAATGGTCAAATAAAGTGGAAGGGGGTGGGTGGTCAGCCCTGAGCGTCGATGATGAGCGCGATGACAAAAACTCGATACGGTGTAAGTTGTCGATAAAGACGGGGTACATGATGGGGATTCTTGAAATCCAATCCGCTCAGCACACACTGTCTAATGCCAGGGTCTTCCACCTAGGGTCTCAAAGGAAATACGGTCCCATCATTGGATCCATCCGAGTGCTCGGCGGCCACTCCCGTTGTGTCCTGTGTGTCCTTTGAGCTTCCCGATCTCAAGAGCTTCCCGATGCAGGCTGTGATCAGAATACCCCCCAGATCCTGGCCTCGGCGCTGAGATGGGATGATAGAGACAGCAGAGCAAGCAGCACCAGGACAGCAGGACAACGGCAAGCAGTCTGTCTGCAAAGAACGAAACGGCCAACATGTCGCTGGCATCCACATGGTCTGGAACCCAACACCCACGGCCTGGCTCCCGCGTATCGTCAACACAAAGAGCTCCCACCTCTTGTCCGAGCCGTGGCCCTCCTTGTGTGCCCTCAGGCTACCCTGGCTACCTACGTACATGGAACGTGTAAAGTCGTGGTGTACCGTTCGATTGGATCGGCGTCTTGTCTCTGGCAACTGTCTCTCTTTTTGTCTACATGTCCCTGGCCCCCCCGTTGGCCTGCCCTGCCTGGCTCCTGAGCTGTGGTGTCTCTCCATACAGGACCCTGGGCCTCCCAAACACCCCCGGCTCCCACTTTGGACCAGCAGGATACCGGTTGTTGATCAGGTCTATCGGATCCCCGATACAGACTTTGTTTGGGGCCTTGCGTCTTGACTTCGTTTATCGCACCGAAGCTTGTGTCCTCGTTAGGCTGCTTCCACCTTTCGGCCCTCGCATCTACATTGACACAACCTCGTTCCGCCGCCAACTCCTACTCCGGATACCCTAGATCTCGATCGACGGCATTCCGACGCCCGGCCCCAACCAGACTTTTGCGTCTTAGGGCCTTCTTAAATACCCTCTTCTTCCTTTAACCTCATGGTCATTCTTCCTTTACCTTGCTTCTTGCCACCGTGGATGCCTTCAACCAAGATCTCATCATACCAAACAAGCACAATCTCGTCCTCGACTCCATTGGCCTATGCGATAACCTATCCCGGTTACACTACCGATTCACTTGTCCCAGACAGGTCGGCCTAGAACATCGTCATCAACAGCCAGCCCTTGCCAGCTAGGGGACTGCCGCCTGTGCGATTACTTGAAAGCCTCTTCAGCCGGCTAAAGAAACCTTCACCTACCCTACCAACACACTGTCTCATAGCCAGCAACCATGAGCCATACCGTGAACTCGAGCACCATGAACCCGTGGGAAGTTGAGGCGTATCAGGTAAACAGCTCTCCTTTCTTCTGCTTGGTGGCGGTACCGCTGCTAACAAAAAAAACCCCAGCAATACCACTATGACCCTCAAACCGCACCCACGGCCAACCCTCTCTTCTTCCATACGCTCTACGCTCCCGGTGGTTACGACATTATGGGCTATCTGGTTAGTCACCCCCGGAGCCCTGTTCGCTGTTAGCATAGGGGGAATCTAAAGCGGCTAACACCCTGTACAGGTTCAAATTATGAGCAGGCCAAACCCCCAGGTGGACTTGGGCCCGGTTGACACGTCATGCGCTCTGATTATGTGCGATCTGAAGCAAAAAGACCAGCCAATTGTGTATGCTTCGGAAGCTTTTCTCTACATGACAGGGTACAGCAGCGCGGAGGTTCTGGGGAGAAATTGCCGGTTTCTTCAGTCGCCCGACGGCATGGTCAAGCCAAAATCGACGAGGAAGTACGTCGACCCCAACACGATCAAGAAGATGAGGAAAGCGATCGACAAGAACGCCGAGGTGCAGGTCGAGGTGGTCAACTTCAAGAAGAACGGTCAACGGTTCGTCAACCTCTTGACGATGATCCCGGTGCGAGATGAGACAGGGGAATACCGGTACAGCATGGGTTTCCAGTGCGAAAAGGAATGAAATCGGCGAGTTACGAAGAAGGGAAGGGAAAGGAAAGAGAGAGAACTGGGACGAGAGAAGCAACAGTAACAACACCACCACACCGCGCGATCACAACAACCACAACCACAACAAGGACAACATCAACAACAAATCAAGGGAGAGGGGGTTAGACACGATATCATCTGGCACACGTCGGGGCGTTTTAGGGTTTTGCTTTTTTGCTGTCATTCCGGGGTTTATTACGTTTGGCTTGGGAGCTCACATCAACATCATTGCGAAAGGCGTCTTATTCTGCGATCGGGCATGACGATGAGATTCGTCTCATTCTTCTTTTTTTCATATATATATCATTACTCATTCATCGGCTTCTTCACTTCTGTCGTTTCCCAATAAGAAACAATCCGGTCTTTGGCTGTTCTTTTTCCGCATAACTATTGTTACATCATTACCTGTTCAGATTACAGAGCGGCATTTTGGCCCTGCTTTAGATCTTCTTCATGTCTTGTTACTTTGAACAGGGCATTTTGCGAGCGAGTTGGGACTTTCGATGAGGCGCTTTTATCGGCTTTTACGTTATGATGTGGGAAGTTAGCGGGCGGGCTTGGTGGGGGATGGAATGGAAGAAGCAGCAGGAGAGTTATTGGTCTCAGGATTCAAGGAAGGGATTAAGGACGCAGGATAGGGAACACGAGGACTATCATGGCTACGAGGACCAAAAGTATCTGGATTTGGAGCAGTTATTTCGAGCGGGGACAATGAATTCCCACATCATTCCGAGACAACGGCGATTTTGCATAATGAGTGTGGCCATGTTGGACACCGTGAGAGGGCAAGAGTGTTGATTACAGAATTGCGAAAGTTGAAAATCGCACATAAACACGCGGAGAAAGGAAATACTGAGAGGTAGGCTGCCTCTCGTCGTCGACATGGGACTTACAGGATACCACGACACATGAATACACGCAGTTATCACATTGCCTTCCGCATCCGCTTGCGGACGACTTGACGCCTGAATAGGCCTTCCAACTTGCTGCCCAAACATACAAAGGGTGAAACCAGACACCTTCATCTTCTTCATCAACACGCCACGGCGCTGTGACAGCTATCGGCTCTGCACACCACCTAAGCCCAAAAAGTCTCCCAAAGTCAAGTATCAGGTATCACGTACATTTTCAGAGGGGATATCCAAAACAGGCAAATCAAGGACGGTTTTGTCACACCTTCTTTCTTTGCCCTTTTCGGCGTGAAACATTTCGGTTGTCCTTACCCTTTTTCAAAGGTAATATGGAGATGGGATTCTGAAGAAACCGAAACATCGATTACACAGAATCCTCTCTGCTCCAACCAATGGACAAGCGGCGCTTAAACTTTGTCACTCTGTCATCGTCGTACGCCACAGAGACCGTTCATTAACGTTTATCAATGATTAAAGATGCAAATCATATGAGATCTAACTTGGTTGAACCATTAAGAGCGTCACCCCAACAAGGAAACAAAACTCGCCCACTTACATCACAATATCTCACATATCCAACCCCAACCCTGATCCATGAGCTTCAAGCGGACCAACAACCGAGCCAACAAATCAACCAACCAACAACAGCCTTCTTTTCCGCTCTTCCCAATCCCATCTCTCGGATGCACAACCGTCAACCGACAACCGGCCAAGCTCCCCCAAAACCACTGACGTCACCACACCCTTTTTCTACGCATTCTGCATTTCGCATTTCGCAAAATCATACGAACAACTGATGCAGCGGCTGCACACCACCGCACCGCACAATGCACAGTAAAGTCAACAGGACCCCTGAACAGCTGAAATCCCATGCCTCCCCCTGTACAAAAAAGCCGTTCGGTTGTTCTGTCGAAAAGCCACACGACGGGCCATAACGAAAAACACCACATCACACCACATCACACAGCAATCTTCGTGAAAACTAGTGAACCTTATAAGGAAAGACAATTCCAAAAGAGAATATCAAATGATACAGGTCCGCTGGCTCAATGGCAGAGCGTCTGACTACGAATCAGGAGGTTCCAGGTTCGACCCCTGGGTGGATCGATTTTTTCTGATTAGTATTTTTTTTCTTTGTCCCCCCCTTTTTTTCTTTTCTCTTCCCCCTCTTAATTTTTTTCAATGTCGGAATCTGAGCATCTGGATGGCCATGAAGACACTATCAATCCGTGTACCATGATGGTTTTGCTCTCCTTTTTTTTCCAGGTCACAAGCGTTGTCGAATCAATTTCATGTTTTCGATACTTCCTTCCATTTTGGCAGGTTCGGAGATGAAATGTTGGTGGTTGTGCATACGAAATTTGAGTTAGTTGTTGATGTAACTTACAACTTGGTGATCACTTTGTAGTAGTAATATGAAGAAATAAGAACAACTCACTATTTGTGTTTTGTGGTTGACGTCTATAGATCTCAACCTTGAGCTAAATGAACGGTAAAAGACGCTGTACAACATAGGAATGCCTCGAAGAGAAAACCACGCTGAGGCTGTGTGTTCATTCTATGTATCATATGTGCGGCGAACCCAGATAAGAGAAAAGCATCAGGCAGGGGAGAGGGTATCATGAATCAATTCAACGCGCCATGTATGTATTTGTTGAACACCAACCGACCAGCCAGCCCACATGCCACCAGCAACCCGAAACAAAATAAAGGTAAAAAAAGACACCGCAAAAGAGTTTCGCGGGAAGTGTATGACTGTAACCAATTCAGGGAAACCACGTCGCACCCGATCCCATGCAACCAACTCATACACCAACGAACGCAGCACTCTGCAATCTAAGCAGCATTCGAAGTCGACCTCCTCCAGATCATAAACACCGCCAACGCCGCGCACGCCGTCGCCCCCAGGGCCATGTACAAGCTGGCCCTATCCGCCGGCGGATCCTCGCTCCTCGGGAACGCCGTGCTGGGATTCGTCGCCGCCTCCGCCAGCGCCACGAACAGCTCGCTGATGCTGTTCCAGGTGACACTGACGTGCAATGGCGCGCTCATGTTGAGGGCGGCCGTGTACGCGTCCGGCTGCAGCTCGCTGCGCTGCGTCGTCTTGTCGCGGTCCGCTTTCAGGGCCGTGTAGACGGCGGGCAGCTCGTCGAGCTGCGGGTACCGCTTGCGGAGCTCGACAATGTGCGAGAAGGAGTCGGGCTCGGACGAGTCGTAGGCGTAGCAGATGAGGTCGCAGGCGTCCAGCTTGGCCTGGTTCTCGAGGATGGCGGGCTCCAGCTCACCGAGCTCTTCCAGGATCAGGTAGCACTGCTTGCCGCCCTGGAGCTCGACGCTGTTGACGGCTCGTCTGGGCTTGATGGTCGGGTGGTAGAGCGTGTCGAAGGGCCGGTTGAGGAAGACGTCCAGGAGGGAGGACTTGCCGGCGCCGGAGGAGCCGAGGATGTAGCAGAGGACTACGTTGCGGTCGACACGCCCTGGCCGACGTCTCCGCTTCCGGGGTTTTGTGATTTTGAGGGCGGCTGTGGTCGTCTCGCGGGCGTTTGGTGTCTCGAATCCGAGGTATGCGAGGTACTCGAGAGTTGTCTTGGGTTCTAGGAAAGTAGTCATGCTCCACTGGGCGAGCCAGCCCTGGAGAGTGATGTGCCCAGCTTCGTTCCGGACGGTGGTGGAGGGGAACGAAGTCTCGGCCCACGAATGTGGGAGTCCTGGGGTGGGCGCGAACAAGGCAGCAAGCTCCCGGTCATTGAGGCCTCCATCGTTGTCCTTGTCGAAAGTCAAGAAGAGATCCATGAAAAACCGGTACCCTGCTGGACTAAGTTCTGCGGACGCATAGTCGGGGACATCGAATCGTGGGTGTAAGAAGCTGTCCTCCAAGCTCAAACTGTCTGTGTAATGATATTTCCGAAGAATGATCCATATCGTCTCGTGCCGCCCTTTTTCTGCATATAGCTTGTTCAACTGCAGAAACCCTCGTAGATCTAGACCCTTATCAGTGCTGGAGCTCGGTACCGACTTGCTGACTGTCAGCTTGATGTTATCGAGGTCCTCTTGTGAAAGCGGCTTGTCGAAGGACTTTTGTTGAAAATCTTGCATTTCTTGATCGTTCAGGTACCCATCCTGGTCCTTGTCGGACAGGAAAAATATCCTCCTCAACGCATCAACGCAAGCGGGCTTCAGCTGGCCTTCCTTGTAGTCGAACAAGGGAGCAATCGGATGCGTAACGGCCTTCTGGCATAAATAGAACACCTCGATTACGTTCTTCTGCTCCTTTGCGCTTGTCCGAATGCACGAATCGATCTCCCTGAACTCGGCCATTACAGGAAGCATCTCTTCCTCGGCCACTTGTGCAGCATTCCCATCACTGACGAGGTCCGACTTGTTGGCGCATAGTACAACGGGAACATTGACTCCCAAGGATCGGAAGTATGGCATCCAAAACAGAGCCACGCGTTCGTAGCTATAGTGATCGGAGTAGACGAGGAGAATGACGTTCGACTTTCGGATTTCTTTGCGCAATGTGGTTCGGTCTTGTGGGCGGGCGGAGGTATCGACGATGGTGGTGGTGACATTCTCGGGCGTCCCGGTCGTTGGGGGAATCGTAACTTGAGGCAGAACGGCCTGTATCTTGTTGGCGACGAAGACGCCCTTGACTAGGGAGGCGATCAAGCTGGACTTGCCGGTCCCCTCGTCGCCGCAAACACAGATTCGAACTGCTACAATGTATTAGGTTAACAGGTTCTGGGGGTTGAGTTGTTTACTCAAAGCCCAACAGAGCAATACGCAGGGCTGGAAATGTTGACATTGTGCGCAGGACATCAAGGGAGAACATCAGGATTCGTACCAGTAGACATGGTGGTGTGGCCGCAAGACACGGGGCTGCTATTCCATGATAACCTGTATGTGCTGTTTCAGTAGCTTGAAGTCGCGGCGCAATGCTCAACACGGCAACAGGATCGGAATGTTTTGTTAGATGGTTGAGAAACCGAGGAAGACAGGTCGAATGTGCAGACTGTCAGTGTCAGTTATGCAGGTGTGCAGGTGGTTGGATGGTTTTGTTGAAATCGAACGAGCTTCAAGTTGCTCAAGCCAAGGAGTCGTCGAGGTCCTTAAAGTGGGGAATCTCGTTTGCTCAACTGACCACTCAGAAAGAGCGCTGGTTGGGCGAATTGGGGTCGGTGGGTCCAGACCTCCCCGCCTGGTTAAAGTTGTCTTGACAACCGCATCTCGGTTATTGTTGCACTTGTAAACAATCGTGCAGTCTAGGTCTTGCCGGGCAGTTATCTATTATTGACCTGACACATGGGAATGTGTATTTTCGGAAAACTTTGAGAGCGAGACACGGTGAGAGACCTTGACCATGAAGCTCAGTATGCCAAGGTTACCGATGCAAGAGAGCTACATCGTCCAGCCAGGATCCCATGATCAGGTACGAAGGCGCTCGTTGTTGCCGTCAGGTGATGGAATTTCTCTCCCGAGCATACCGCGATCGGCGCCGGCGCTTGCACGACTGTCATGTTTGATGTAGCCAACCCAATGTCTTCTTTGGCTCAATAAATAACACCAAATCCTGGCTTTTAGAGATGTGAACCTCTAATAAGGGTTCATGTCAACATTGATATGATTTTCAAGCTGCTGGATACGACGTCGAAGGCTGGAAGACGGGCGGCTATTCTAAGCGTTGCATTGATACGGTTCCAATTACCCCAATTGTGCATCTGCAGGCGACCTTTATGTGCATACATCATCGTACTCTATAACCTTCAGAGGCTGAAGTGTTTCTGTTGTGACTGTGAAGAGATTGTGAAGAGAGGTGGTGTTTTATTGGTTTGACACAGAGCTTCTAGAAGGGATGACAAACCCCCAACGGGCACCAAAGGTCCGGGCCGCCGCCGAGGCTCCGGACGATGTCGTCGCTCATTCAGCCGATTTACCCCACACTTTCCGGAGATCCATTCATCCCGCGTGGTTTTCGAGGCGAGCCGGCCAGTGAGGAGCGGTCCCAGTGGCTCCCGCACACTCCACAGTTCCCCATCCGCGCTTCCCCAGCCTTCTGAAGCATCCAAAATGCGACTAAAGAACCCCCCCTGTCCGTCCCAGTCCAACATCATGTCGTGCTGTTAGCGTGTTGGCGCGTCAGCGTACCTTATCCTTAAACAATGTCGATCCCGCATCCTTCGTTGTCAATTCCAGCTTGAGGCCGTCTCTTCTCCTTCCCTTCTTCCAACTCCGTCCTCCTCCATCACCTTCCGTCCTGATCCGCCTCCTGTATACTTGAACTCTCGGGCTTTCCCATACCTACTTCTTGGATACTGTTATCTTTGCTTTTCCTTCAGTCTTGCTGCTTGAAACTAAAGTGCCATCACATTCCATCCATCTTGCTTGGCATCCCGCTTGCGACAACGAGTCGGATTCGATTCTCGACCTCCCGAAGCTCTCACTCGCCGACGACACCACCACCGCCCACGCCCATCCATTCCAAGTCCCCCGCTCTCGAGCCTTCGACCTCTTGTAGCCCAGCTTGCCGACCACCTGCTGTTTGCGACTTTGCGCCTGCGTGCGGCCAAGACAGACCGCATCCACCAAGTCCGCCCAGCCGCCTCTCTAGGCTATCCCAGCGAATAGCTGTTGTCGAGGTTACCGAGTCCAGCGCCATAAAGCGCGTTAAGCCGACAAACTGGAGTCCGCAGTAGCAGCCATGTTGTAAGCAAACCTACCTTGTACACTGAGAGATACACGCAACCAGCTGCCACTTCTTGTTATACCCAAGTCGGAGGACAAAGCGCAAAGCACAAACCCCCACCCAAAGACGTAGCAGAAAACAAGAAGCACGGAGCATGCAGGCTGATATTACCTATTCCATCCATAGTGTCCTCCCTCCACCGCCGAGGTATCCAAGCCAGGCGGGATACGGGCTCGTCCCTGGCTATGTTGCGCCCATGATAGAGACCAACAATATCCTGTCGCACCCTTCGGGGCCCGAGTACCAATTCCTGGTTGGAGAGGGCTTGTATACGCTCAAGGAAGACTTGCATCTTGCAACTCCCCCACCACATCCATCCGAAGCTCCAGTCATTAATCCAAACCCTCTCGCGACGACCCCCCAACCTGCCACTGCCGGCACCAGTCTTTCCGTTGTCAACCTCGATATACGTCCTCCACCGCCAGGCTTGTTTAGGGTTGGTTCTCGAGCAAATGGAGTCCAGCAGAGCATCCAAGAACATCCAGATGAAAGCCGGTCGTCTTCCGGGGTACGTGGGAGCAGCGAGGGTGCTCGCGCCGCTTCCAGCGATGCCGGCGCCATCTTCTCCAATACGCCGGCATTTGGCGAGGGAAACACACTTTTGGCTCAAACAAACTCAAAGGACAATAAACGAAAGAAGCCAAAGAACAGCATGACAAAAAGCAACTCTTCGTTTATCTCCAGGGTTATCGTCCACGAGTCCCTACACAAGAGGTTAAACGATCGACCAGCAGACGGCCTCTTTGCGTTTGCCAACATTAACCGAGCCTTTCAGTGGCTGGATCTTTCTTCAGCCTCCAAGGCCGACTACTTGACGAAAATCCTTTTCACCAAAGCGCATTGTCTCTGCCATGATGTTAACAGGCTAACCAAGACCTCGTCACACATTGATGTGATTATGGGCTTTTCGACTGGCGAAATTATTTGGTGGGAACCCATATCACAACGATATACTCGTCTAAATAAGAAGGTATGTGACCTTGTAGCGGCACCTGTTAGTTGGTTGTCAAGCTGACACAACGGGCAATAGGGCCTTATCAACAAAACACCGGTATCCATGATCCAATGGATCCCCGGATCAGAAAATCTCTTTCTGGCAGCGCACATGGATGGAACATTAGTCGTGTACGACAAGGAGAAAGAAGATGCTAGTTTCTCACCGGAAGACGAGGCCGCCACTCGCGCCAGCGGGGACAGCAATGGGGTTCCCAACGGCGTCAAGGGTTGCAACTACACGAGCCAAATCCACGTCCACAAATCTGTTCACTCAAAGAACCAGAAGGCCAATCCAGTAGCTGTGTGGAAGCTTTCAAATCATCGTATCAACGCATTCGCCTTTTCCTCTGACCATCGGCATCTTGCCGTGGTTTCGGAAGATGGCACGTTGAGGATAATCGACTATCTAAAGGAAGAGTCAGTACTCCATCATCACATTTCCGGCTCTGCCAAAGCTAACTTCACCCCGCTAGGTTGATTGACCTGTTTTATTCTTATTATGGCGGCCTGATGTGCGTCTGCTGGTCGCCCGACGGCAAGTACGTCCTTACCGGCGGTCAGGATGACCTCATTTCCATCTGGTGTATATCTGAATCTGCCCTCATTGCCAGGTGTCAGGGCCACCATTCGTGGGTGACCTCGGTGGCCTTTGACCCCTGGCAGTGCGACGGAAAGAACTACCGGTTTGGAAGTGTTGGTGAAGACTGTCGGTTGTGCTTGTGGGATTTCAGCGTCGGCATGTTACACCGACCCAAAGCTGTAAGTGGTGCCTCCAGTCATCCTTCTGAAAACTACTATTTCGACCTGATAACTGACCTCGGGATGAAATCACAGGCATCAGTAAGACAGCGAGGATCTTCCTTCTCGTCCCGTTTCGCATCTCTTCAGAGGGCCGAAACGCAGAATACGACAGCTAGTAACCGTCTGCGATCGGATTCGAACCTGTCGAGTTCGGGAGAAGCGGCTGCTGAGGAGACGCCGGTGCCCACCACTCCAAAGCAAAAGGTTGAGCCGCATCCCGTGGAGCCGAGGGCGAGAACGGCCATGTTACCCCCTGTTTTGGTACGCCCTGCTTTCCTACTTGTACCCCCCGTGTGCTCACAGCTACGACGGGATGAAATCTAACTAATGGTCGGAAACTTAAACAGAGTAAAATTGTCGATGATGACCCGCTTTGCTGGCTTGACTTTACCAAGGACGGGATCGTGACGAGTTGCAAGTCTGGTATGTATAGACAGACCACTGACACCCCCTTCTGTTTGAGGCACAAAGTTAATCAATCCTGTGTACAGGTCACGTCAGAACATGGAACCGTCCATCAGACGACTCATCCACCCCGTCTCAGTCTCAACATGGAGATGATAACTAGGAGATATCATCCTATGTGCTCTTACGATGAAGCCTCCCTTCATCCTCCCTTCATCCTCCCTTTTCAACTTGTTGTTCCCCCTTAGGTGAACTAGCTACGGGTGAATCATCGTCATCAGTTTTTGGGATACTCAGGCGCTTAGACATTTTGGATCTTACTGCTTCATATTTCTGGTCTTCTTTTCTGCGGACGTGTGTACGGTCGAGGTGTCAGAATTTTTACTTCTTGTGCATAGTATATAGTAAGCAACAAGCGATAAGGGAGGGTTGTCGTCGTTCTTGGAAACATTGTTCGTAGTTGTTGGTTAGCTGAGCTTGCATTGGATACTTATTATCACCACGATATTCTTGGCAATAGAGTCTTTCTCTGAATTCATCATCAAATTATCGTGCAAATGGTAGGTACACTGACAGTCAAAAAAAACAACTGTCCTGCCTCTTGGTGTGTCTGGCTTCTGGGAGAGTGACAGTATTATTTTTTGACTGGCAATTTATCAGATCTAAGCACCAAACAGTCTCCACATCCCCCGAGCCGGGGCTGATACCTTAAGTCCGCGACTGGAAAAGCTAGGAACCGCCCAGCGCTTCCTTACTTTGTCTCTCCATGCCGCCCGTGGAGGAATAAAGGTCGAGGTACCTATTGTTTGATTCCCACAACACTGGAGAATCTGCACGAAGAAGGTGAGTTAACGAGATCTGATGGGGAGTTAGCACATACACCTCAAGAAATTCAGCTAGATAGCCAACTAGACGGCCAGCTATCTGGCCAGCTGAGGGTCGGCTGAAGGCCACCGGAGCAGGCTCCAGCGTGGTGGCGCCTTCCCTAACCCATTTTGTAGGCCACTCAGCATCCACTCAGCTCAAAAAGTTAGCCGAACTTGCATATGTACGAGGCATTCGTTCATTCGAACGGCCTTGGGGGGAGGTCGGTAAGATATGGCGCTAGACAGAAAGACAGAATTAAAAAAGAGACAGACAGCCGGAGCCTTGTCATAATCTTTTGGTATGGGTAGTAGCGAACACTTTCTGATAGCCGCGGTGGCGTATCTCTCTGCACGCAGAGTGGCATCTTTGGGAGAATTTGCACGATACTTTTTTTCTTCAGGTCCTGGCAGTCTCTTCAATGTTGACTATGCCATCCGAAAGGATTTGAGGCGGAAAACGGTGAGTTCCAGCCTGAGACCTTTTCCTATAAGTGGACTGATGTGGGATAAGGCTGGCGGCTACAGATAAAGGGGGGTTTCAGCCCCATTTCTCGCCGGTGTTCTGTTGTTTGATGCCTGACGTTGGTGATGGTTTTGTGAGTATATAGATATAGATGGGTGGTTGATGTCTTAATGGTATCGTTCTTCCTCTTCAGTAGCGGTGCTTTTTCCTATCCCATATCGTTATATCATTCCGATTAGCAGGCCTGGTGTACATTCATTTACGTCTCACTCTTTCACCCTTTTTTCCCCCTTGTTTTCAATCATGAAAACACTCTATTCCATTTTATCCGGCGGTAATCAAAAGGCCCAAAATCCTTCATCATCTACGAGCGGTATGCATCAAGAGTCTGTGGTGCCCGAGCACTCCTGGGATCCCGGATACTTCAAACATATTCCATTGATTGGCCTTGGTGCTCTACTCGTGACTATGCTAGGCTGTAAGTTAACCCGACCCCGAAATAGAACCAGGCATGGTGTGTTCAACAAGCAAGTACTGATTCACTCCAAGGCAATGGATTCGCCATTTTCATCATCCTCTGGAGTAACGGCAAA
This sequence comes from Neurospora sp. CHS-2018b, assembly GCA_009806015.1. Lineage (NCBI taxonomy): Eukaryota > Fungi > Ascomycota > Sordariomycetes > Sordariales > Sordariaceae > Neurospora > Neurospora sp. CHS-2018b. Next base: position 224,590 of record RAOV01000002.1, read on the forward strand.
GTAGTCAGTGAATGGCCACTGCCTCTACAGCCTAGTGAAATTCTGGCTTATACGTCAACCACGGCAAGTTCGCTCATGACAGTTGCTCTCGCCGAAGGCGCGGCCAAGTTCTTTTGGAGACAGGCGATCCTAGGTAACGTACCCTTGGCCAATCTTCACTACCATTGGAAAGCCGCCACTGGTGCGTCGAGTGCCTTAGACGCCTTGGGACACTGGAGAGCTGTTCGTGTTAGTTTGGGTAAGTTCAACCACCTCGGGAACTTTGGCGGTTGAACCTGGTTGACAGGGCAAATATTCATCTAGTGACCATCCTCATGGCCGCAACGAACTTGCTCCGAGGCCCTATGATGCAGAGAGCATTGAGTGTTCAGACCGTTGAAGTAGCGCTCAATGGTACCTTGGAGCTTGGGGTTTTGCCAGCCACCCAAGTCTGGGATCTCGAGCCAAATGATGATTATGAGCTCAAGCACCCCTTCTGGGACATAATACGCGAGTACCAGGCCAAGACTCCCATACGAATTCCTGGGGCCGAATCCTGCAACAACTGCACGGTAACTGTTGAGGTAAGTAAATAGCAAACAACACCCGGAATAGCTCTCGGGGAAATCGTACCACGCTTGTTACTGACCAAAGTTGTCTTCTGAACAGTTGTTCGGATTCGATTATTTCCAATCGAATTCCAATTTCAAGTTGTTCAATCTTTCCGAGCGTCCGCATCCAAACGAAACGGATGCTACGAAGAACGCCACTCGACGTGACGAAGACATCTTCGGGATTGAAAGCTACGCAAATGCTGATTATGTCACAGTCTCAGTGACACGGAAGGTGGACAAGGGATGCGATACTAATATATCAACGACGAATCGTCTGCTATACCCGGCATCAGTAAAGCATGAGTTACTTTTGGATGGAGGGAACGCAACTTTCCTGTCAAACAGCTGGAGGAACGACTCCGTTGTGGAGGGGCGGTATGTATTCATCTTACCATCGTATAGTCTCGCTCAACTAACGTCTTCAAGACAGCTAGTGCCATCATCAAATCATACCATGAGCCCCAGACTCAACTACTTCCGGGTGATGGTCGATAAACTCTGGGCCGTCCGAACAACCTTAACCGTGGCGTGGGGAAACGTCTCAATTGAGAGGACACTTGAAGGAGCGTTTTATGATCCGGTTTATACGGAAAATCCAGCAGATGACAAAAACAAAGTCCAGTATCGGGTTCACAGCGACGGACTCCTCTCCGACCTATATCAACAAGGACGCAGGGATAAGTGTAATGCAACCTTTCAGGATCCAATGGATGATATCCTGAACACCTACCGCGAACTGACCTTGCGCCTGGCCATCCGCGACGCAATAGATAGGAACGACGCTGCAATTGCTGCGGGAAACGGCACGGGAAAGCCAGAGGTTTTCCAGACCGTGAAGTACACGAGCCATCAGGTTCGGGCTGAGTACACCGCCAATAAAGCCAAACTCAAAGTGGCAGTCATAATCAGTCTTCTTGGTCCACTAGGCACTTTGATACTTTTCTGGGGCTTCTGGGAGCTTGGGCGAGACTTCTCAATGAGCCCACTCGAGCTAGCGAACGCCTTCCTAGCCGAATCGCTGCCACGAACAGCGACGGCCGAGACAGACAGCGACACGAACAGAACAGTGACGATTACCGAGAGCGAAGTGACGGATATAGCCCCCAATCACAATCAACTCGCCACTATCCTCGCTGGATTCAGTAGCAACGCTTCTGCTGAAGAGATCGTCAGCCACATTCGCCAGGACTCGAAGGAACCAACTGGGAAGGACTCGAAGGAACCAACTGCGAAGAACTCGAAGGAACCAACTGTGCAATATGGAGTCCTGGATAGTACCAACCGCCTTGGTTTTGCCGTTTTGGGTTCAGAAGGTCCAGGTGTCACCCGGCTCCCAAAAAAAGGAAAACTCTCCGTAGCGTGACTGTGTTATTTGTCGTTGTGTTGTGTTGGGAGAGGAGGCGGCTCGATGGCCAAGATGAAGAATGTTAGTTCTGTCCTCGAGTTCGGTGATGAAAAGTAGAAAGCAGAAAGAAATCCAGCCCCGCATTCGGAATCTAACCTAAATCCCTTTGGTTAGAATTATACACGTGACAGTCAGCCAAAGTTGCTCCTGCCGTGGATCTGACATATGTTGCTCCCGCGTCTTTTCCAACTCCAATCTGATCAAGCGATTTGCCGACTTAAACCGTGAAAAGTACCACGGCTTGCTCAAGAACCAAGACATCAGGTCCCAACTTCACAACATTGCGATACGTCCAACGAGCCCAATCCTCTCTGAGCCTTTATTCCACAGCCAAAGCTTCCAGCAGGTCGTAGCATCCAGTTTCGCACCTGATGCATGCCATATCTGCTCCATGGTCTGCAAGGACCTCAGACGCAATGGCGACGAAGACCTAATCAAGAGTGATGGCATCATCCAAGCACGATTCCAACTCTCTGGAGCGCCGCGGTAGGCGAAGACCCCGTACTCGGTCTGACCTTTGAGAGAATTACCGATCCGCAAGTCCTGTCAGAAGCAGCTAGCCTCTCTGCCGCCGCAGACCATAATCATGACAACGACCATGACAGACTAAACAAACTCCTCGTCGACCTTGACGACCCCCTAAAAGCCGTCGAACAAATTGGCGAGGTCCTATTGCTTGCAATCTTCGACGATGTCGATTTCCCCTACCCTCAAGGAAACCTTCCCCTTTCCACAAACTCGTCAGCCACTCTGAACTTGTCCCGAACTTGGCTAGATGACTGCCTCCAAAACCACCCAGAATGCACCAGCCAGGCCTCTTCACGCGTAATTCCCACGCGGCTCGTCGACGTCGGAGAAGCAGCACAAGGCCAGCCCGCTCCTCCTCCGCGTTTATTTCTCCCGCCCACCCACTGCTCCCAGTTGCAATACCTGACACTAAGTCATTCATGGGCCAAATCCAAGAAATCTCTCAACCTGACGACCGAGAACTTCAACGAGCTACAGGTTGAGATACCACTGGCCGCTCTCTCCCAAACCTTCCGTGACGCCATCGACATCACCCGGCGTCTGGGCCACCGCTACATCTGGATTGACTCGCTGTGCATAATCCAGAACAGTCGCGAGGATTGGGAGCGCGAGGCTGTCACCATGGGTGACGTTTACGGGAACTCGGCCTCCAATGTCGCTGTGTTGGGGATGGACGGAGTAGAAGGATGTTCTTCGCTGAGGAATCCGTTGGAGATCATTCCTTGTCGTATCCAGGCAGAGAATCCGGGCACAGGACGCAGTGTCTACGTCCTCCCCCAGCTGCTCCGTACAGATTAGTCCCTTTCCGCTTTGTGCCGGCCACCGCTCCTTTGGCGAGGTTGGGTCCTCCAGGAACGTCTCCTGACCTCACGGATCCTTTATTTTGGCGCTGACCGGCTTTACTGGGAGTGTTGCAACCATACTCTGTCCGAATCTTGGCCGATCAAAAAAAAAAAAAAACGAACCCCACAGAATCAACTTATCCCTTCTCCTCAAAAGGAAAATTCCGAGCCCTCTGCGACGCTTCCTCCACTGACAGCCAAGATGTGGCCAAAGCACAGACCCCCATCAGTGATCGAAACCTCCTCCTCTACCACTACTGGCAGGATACACTCTGTCGGTACACCGAGGCGGACCTGACCTTCCCAACCGACCGCTTCATAGCTCTTGCCGGTATCGTCAAGACTTTCCAGCAACACAACGGCTTCACCTACGTCCATGGAACTTGGCGCGAGTTCTGGCCTTTGGATTTGCTATGGATGTATTTTCAGGTCAGGCGCCCCGGCGAGTCTGGCTTCGTCGACCACACAGCAACAGGTCTCAAGGTTCCCAGCTGGTCGTGGGCGGCTAAGGAAGGAATCAAGCGCTTCGCACTGGTAGTACATCCCGATTATCAGGGTTCGGTGGTGATCGAGTACTTGGCGCCTGCCGTTGGGACTGGTACCGACGACGGAGGTGATATCACAACAATCAGCTTTCTGGCTCCTGTGCTGAGGGGTGTAGTGGTAGGGGCATCTGGTGATAGGCAGATTCAGGTGCGATTGGACGACGGCCATGAAGCCTTCATGTTTTGGGACGCGGAGCCACAAGATGGCGACGAAGTACTCCTCGTGTTGCTTGCGCTGTGGAAGCGAAAGGACTTCCACGTGAATATTGGTCAGGATGTGAAGTTCGAGGGGGGGTTGGTGCTAATGCCGGAACGCAATCGACGGCGAGATGGAGATGAAGAAGAGCCTATGTACCGGCGTGTGGATTCGTTCAGCTTGGAAGAACGGTTTTGTTGTTTTGAAGGGGGTGAGCGACAGCAAGTTGTGTGCATTTGCTGAGAGCTTGGCTGAAGCCCCATCATCATAACAACTCAATCACCCGTCTCTCCAAACCCTCGAAAAAATTCATCTCTAGCGGCAGAAACTCGTCTTCCTGGTGGAAGCTCTTCGCCGAAAAGGTGCCCGCCCTTACATATTTCCCCTTCTCCCCCATGCTGGGATGTACTAGAAGGCCAAACGGCTTTTCCAAGAACGAACGATATCTTCCACGTCCTAGATGCAAAGTGTCCTCGATAGGAATTACCGTCCCCAGCAACACAAGCATTAGTTTCCCGAGGTCCTTGTCGGTCTCATCGGGCATCCAATCCAAGTTAAAGTTGATCAGCGGTTTGTTCCCTTCATTCCCCAAGTAACACATCCCGTGGTGGAATCCGTAAAACTCGCTCGGGAGGTGGTAGCCATCCGACAAGGGATAAACAATCGCCTCGAACGAGAGGCTGGCAGATTTGATGGCTCCGAAGGGGTCCAGGCCTTTTTGTACCGTCTCTGCGTGTATCGGGGAGGTGCACATGTCCTTGTAGTACATGTAATCGTCGTCGAACAGGAAAAAGTTGCCGACATTAAAGGACACACGGCCACAGCCAGCCCAGCTCCAAGAGGGCGCGACGAACACAGGTTGTGACTCCACGAATTTGAGGTGTTCTGACAATGAAGACGCTCCAGGGCGCTCCTTTGTCCACGTCAATGCGTAAGGAAGGTCCCGCCTCCACATCCCAGCGACGTATTTCGACTTGATGGCTTTGCTTGCCCGTTTGGCAAGCCCAGAGAGCGCAGGGAAGATGTCGCTGGCGTATGAGATTTTGCGCTGGGAGTATGCGGCTATGACGGTTCTGTTCCAGAAGTCCTGATTCCCATGGTTGTTCTGGGTATCGTCGTCTTCGCCTCCAGCAGCCGCATTCAACCCGAGCCCGTTCATCCTGTTGGGAGACCCCTTTAGACCACCCCAGTCATACATTGCCTTGCTCTTACACTGGAAACCAACGCCAGACCTCCCAAAGTGCACAAACCGTGGGCTCAACGCCAACTCTTGAAACGTCCATGCCCTGCGAATCCATTGGCTCTGACTGATGTCTACCCCTGGGAACCACTCAGGATTCAGTACATCCTTGCCGACAACATAATTGCCATTTATGATAATCTCACCGTGGATGTCAGGGTCAAACGCTGACCGGAACGCCACAGGAACCGATATCTTCTTTTCTACGGGTGTAAACCCTTCCAAGCAAGACCACGAAGTCAGCGAGCAAACAGTGAAGAAGGCATTCGAGTAAATATCTTCCATCTGCGCTGATTCACGCTCCCAGTCCTGGCTGTCACCTTGTAAAATGCAGAGGGCGTCAATCCAGACAAACAAAATCGAGAGGGCCTTGGCTAGCTTGATTGTGTCTCGTTGGATGGGAGTTAGATCTGCGATTGAGATGCCGGGGTTGTGGAGAGATGAAGCGTTGCTGGGGGTGAGCTTTTTCTGTTGTGAAGCCTCCTCGGCGTTTCCCCAGCAGTATGTGAGGGCTAGATAGCGGGTCTCACTTTTGCTAGAGGTGGGAGATGGGAGATCCCGGGAGTGGATGATCCTGCATTCGTCCGAGTCTCTTGTAATGGCAATGAGGCGGGTTGGGAGGAAAGTAGACGACGGTTGGGGGTGGGTGCATGAATTTGAACAGCAGTCCAGTTCGCGGCGAATAAAGGAGAGACAGCGTTCTGAGAAGGGGTCGCGGTAGATGGAGGAGCCCATTCCAAGAAAAGTTGTTATGGATTCTGCTTGCAAGCCTTAGCAACATGTGATAGAGTAGAGTGATGTGCCCGAGAAACTCACCGGAAGCAGTTGTTAGGGGGAAGGAAATGCTCCCCAAGTGATGTCCATTCACTGTTTGACCCGTCGTGTGAGAAGATTGGCCCCCAAGAAGTGAGTACAGAGCAACACTTACATTGACTTCTCTCGTATAAATCAGCTGTCTGGAACCAAAGTCCTACATTTCTATCATCCTCGTTCTCAGTCTTTTTAAAATCCCATACGTAGTTCAAAGATATCCAGAGGTCGAGTGGGGTAACGTGACTGATGCCTGGTTTGGTCCTCTACCAGAATGCTGAACTCCCTCGACGTTAAAGACTGCCGCAAGAGCCGACAGAATTCGCATTCCGGGGATCTTGCTGTTAAAAGAGCGAGATCTGGGTAGCTCTCGATAATTGTGTAGTCGCAGTCAACCCGGTGACCACGCAGCGTGTACTCCAGTAGCTTGCAGTCTTCGTCTTCGTCGTCTTCTTGTTCAATGCCAGCTTCGTGGTCTTTGGCGTCATTTCCCGGACTACCGACAGGAGCCGCAGGTAAGGACGAGCCCGGGAAACGAAGCTTCTCGCTGCACTCGGAGCAAAGATGCGAGGATGCCACTGTATAGGAAACATCAGTAAGGCGAATACGATGGCCGTCTCATGGCGCCGTTTGGCAGAACTTACCTGGTGTAGACATCTTTTGATGCTGATCTATGATCTTGAGAGGTCGAGGTAGGTAAAACAATGAAGTCTTTTGCATCGTGCCAGCCCGTTGCCCGCCTCTTTTAGTACCAGGAGCGAGACAGAATTCAGACATCGTACTCCAAAGTGGGGCGCTTGTGTAACTGGCCCATCGTGCGACTTCGTGTACCATGAAAGAAGGAACAGCGTAGAGGAAAAGAAGAGAAGACGGCGCAGACAGTGGAGAGGGTTCAAAGACAATCCATTGCCCAAGGTAAGGCAGACAAGGCAAAGATGACGAAGAGTGGAAGAAAGTGGTTTTCAAACGACCAGGCAAAAGCAATTTCCACCCCGTACAGAATTCCGGATACCGGCCGCTCCTTCCTGCTCGACACGGGACTCGGACAAACTGAAGGACCTTTCCTACCTTATCAATTGGCGAATCGAGACGGCGTGCACGTGATACCCTTGGTCGTCACTACCTGCATTTTCGAATCTTATCCTCGACTCCCAAATAAGAGAAGCTGAAAATTGTCATTGTGATTCATCTCAACTTGAAGATATCCATTGCAGGAATTGAACATGACTAGGGATTGTCGGGTTGTAAGTGTCGTCCTTGCCTTCGGGAGAAATGACAAACTGTGAAGAACGGACAACACTCACCTCAGCAGCATATGTCAAATACTGCCTTTGCCAACACAACTCTCTCTGATGTCCATAAGTTCGAAATGATATCTCTCCCGGTGGCTCGCCATCTCTTTCTGACCCAGAACTATCTCCGCTTCTTATATAGTTCAAATTGTCGCCTCCCTAATGATCCTACCCAACATCCCACCTCTAGATTCTATAGTATTGACCATCCAGTCGTTATTCCCACTCGCCGCACAAATCTAATCTTTCCAATTCCCCTTCATTTTTTCTCCTCCCGTACCCATCGCCATTCATCTCTTCTCCTCCCTCCCCCCTCCCCCTTTCACCTAACCAACCAACTCCCATCCAGTTCCCCCTCCTCCTCCTCCCCTTCTTTCACACCCAACTCCCTAACCCTCCACCCCTTCCTCGCCAAACTATGTCTCGCCACCTCACAATCAAACTCGATATCAGCAATCAACGCCTCCAGCCCGCTATAATCCTTCTCATTCCGAATGAACCCCGTAACCAAAAGCCTCATCTCCACCCCGTAGAAATCGGCCCCGAATTTCTCCAAAACGTGCACCTCGGCCGAGCGCACCGTGTTCTTGTAGAAGGGGTTGTAGCCTATAGACATGACCATGGGGTAGATCTGCCATTGGCCAGTTTGTTGGTCGAGGAGTTTTTTTTCTTGGGCTGATTCACTTCCTTCTTCTTGTTGATTTTGTTGCTGAACAGGCTCCATGACGGGCTCAGAAGTGGGAGGTTTCTGGTACAAGACCGAGTTGGGATGCGAAGCGGGCAGCTTGAGCGAGGCCCACCCGAAATAGATGCCCGAGTCGATGTTCTTGATCCAGGTGTTTTCGTCGTCGACGGGTAGGTTGGCGGTGGGGATGCCGAGCTCTTTGGAGCCGCGGCCGAAGCCGGAGATGACTTTGCCCTCCATGCGGAAGGGGAAGGGGGCCTCGGGCCCGGTGGGAGGCCCGATTAGGAGGGGGCGGTTGTCTGGGTTAGGGAGAGACATTTTTGGTGGTGGTTTGGTGGTGATGGTTGAAGGGTTACGGCGGAAGAGAGGTTGTGAGATGTGACCCAGAGAATGAGTCGTATGTCGGGTGAGATGGGTGGTGAGATGAGTTGATATATCCCAACAAGGCTGGCGGATGGTCGGTGGATTTTCGGAGCGTTGTTGTCTCAAACCTCCGTCCGACTGATGATTACAGAATGCTGTTGGTGTGTGAATGCGGCGCAGTTCCCGAGTCACAAGCTCTCTCCTGATCAGTGAAGGTGAAGAAGGTGTCAAGTGTCTCCAAGAAGGCATGTCAACAATGCATGTGGGGACAAATGGAATCCGCCAGACTGTCATCGTCGCCGGGCCCGCGCTGACAATTGGTGGGGTAGTGGGGCAGATGCCGTGCAAATCCGTAAATATCCCGGGGTAGCGGCACGTAGCGATGTCGGTCGGCGTTTATTGATAAGCGAGGGCCAGCCTTGGTCGGGTCTGGCGATTAAGGTTGATCAACGTACAGGACGACCGTGATGAAAAGAACACCTCGTAATGCAGCTGGTTTGGCGGTCCTGTATTATATAATCACGGGCGACAAGTTGACATAAGACCTAGGTAATAGCTTACCATGTATTTTGGAACCAACCCGCCCTCTAAATCGTTTAGCCTCTAGTATAATCATCTTCTCGCGGACCGACCAACTCCTTCAACTGGAGTCGCATAACGAAGTCTGCAGGACATTGAAACGCCAAAAGTCGGGTCACATTTCGCTTTTCCTCAATGTAATGCCATCTTTTGCAGCTCCAGGCAGGTAAAACAGATCATGCGAAACCCAACTTGGGAAAACAATGGCACAATAATGGAATTAAGCTTGGGGAAAATAATCACACCCCGTGGAAAGCGTCAGAGTCCCCTTCCGACAACCGCCTCGAAAACGATCTCACACCTTGTAGAAGCAGAAAGCAACGTAGAAGCTCGCCGCCTCCATCTCCTCTGGGCTGACCAACAACTTTCCGCTCATCCTATCCCTAACCCCCATCCTCTCACTCAGGGGCCCCAAATCCCGGTCGTCCTTCTCCGTCTCCCACACGTCCGTGAAAGTCTTGTGGTACTGCAACTCCAAGTTATAATCCTCCGCCAACGCGCGGAAGGCCTCCCAGGGAACCACGTATTCAGGCACCTCCTCGACGGCTTCATGCAGGAAGAAGTTGTACTTCCACCCGAACGGAGGGCGGAAGATCCCGTCGGCGGGCGTAGGGCCGTTGAACCGCACGCGGTAGATGTCATTGCCCCATTCTGCGATGTTTGGGTCGGAGGGCGGTTTGGGTTCAGAAGTAGGTTCAAGTTCGCCTTCCTCCAGCTCCCCTTCTTCCTTGTCTTCGTCAGGTTTGGGCGTCTCTTCCGAGGCCTCGCCGTCTTCTGGAGTAGGCTTCCTCTCTGGTTGGCCTGACGAGGACTTCTCGGAGTCACCGTTGGGAACTGATTCCTTGGGCGTGTTTCCGTCGGTTTCAACGCTGGGTTGGGGCTGGTCCTCCTTAGCTTTCTGTTGCTCGGCCAATCGCTTGTTGAACTCCTCCACCCTTGCGCTGATGACATCCGAATTGGGGATACATCCTATGAACCGACCGCCCTTCTTCAGCGCGCCGGCCACGTTCTTCAGCATCTGCCGCGCCTTAGCCTCCGTCTCGAAGGCGTAGTGCATGCAAAACATCATGCTGACCACGTCGAAGCCCCGATGGCTGGGGCCACCAATGTTGGACGACGCGAACCCGACCTGCCGGATAATGTCAATGTCCTCAATCGACTCGCCATAGCAGTCCTTGACGTGGAACCGCGCCTCAAAGAGCGGCGGCTGTCTCCTATTATAGCCACCCCGTCCACCCCTACCGCCATGACCGCCACGAGCCACCATACTACGGTACCGATCGCGCGCCTGGTCAATGGAGACATCTGCTGGGTCCAGCCCGACATAAAGCTCCACGGGCTGTGGCGCCTGCTGCCACTTGCCCAAATCACCGCCCTTGCCGCATCCAATGTCTAGCACCAACAGCTGATTGTTCGAACTGATTCCCCGCTCACGGGCGCCAGGGGAGTGGTCCTCGTCAGGAGAAAACTTCTGGATGATACAGCTCTTGACCCAGTTGTTGAAGGAGCGTAGACCTTTGATACGACTGTCCGTCTTGCGCCAGTCACGGCCACGCTCGGGCACAGCATTGTAATGGGCGCGTACAACGTCATTAACCGTGTTGCGGCGCTCGGCTTCGGCGGCCGCTTCTGCCTCCCGCTGAGCCTGGCGCTCGCGCTCCATCTGGCGTTGACGAATCTGTTCGCGCTCGGCTTCCGTGATGCGGGCACGTTGGCCAGGCCGCTTCTGCTTTCTAGGCTCGCCGCTGGTAGTGGGGGTTTGAGTTCTCTTGGCCGGAGCTAATTTGCGGGCGTCAAACGGCTGTGGGAGGACATCGTTGTCGTCCTCATCTTCGTCATGCCTTGCAGACTTGTATCGACGATCTTCGTTACGGCCGTTGCGGTCGTAGTCGCGGTCGTAGTTCCGGTCGTCTCTGCGGTCGTCTCTGCGGTCATCATCGTAAGGGGATTCTGAGCGTTGCCTCTTGCGAGTGGACCTGTAACTGGTGTAGCCATCGTAGCCGGACATTTTCCGAGATTATTGGTATGGTCTCGCAAGGAGACTTGATCGGCAAGAATAATTATGGCAGGCGTCCAGGGTTCGTGTAACAGTAGGATAACTGATGCGACGGTGAGTGGTGTGAGTCGTGATTCTGACTGTTGATATCGATTTAATGTGAACGCCGACGCTGGTAGTTTTTGGCTCCAAATCCCGATAACGATTTCTGGGACTCGAAAACGGGTTTGCCGAAGTTAAGAACTGTTATTATTGTTGTCGAGGAAAGAAAGCAATTGAAGAGGAAGTTGGGATGTGAGTGTTTTGAGGATGCAAGCAAGGGTCGGTGTTTGAGCCGATGAAGTGCCTGCCCGAGCACTGTTCCAGCGGCTCCACTCGCCGGCCTGGCCCTCCAAGCTCGGGACCCACTTTCCAGTGCTGACGCGCGAGCTCTGGGGGCCTTGGTCACCTTCGGTCTCCAGTGAGGTCAGCTACTGTCAACCTTCCGAACCATTCAAGGAGCAACAAACCACAAACACCAACACCACCCAGCCTCAACCTCGACCCGGCATCTTTGGAAAAATCACCGCGCCAGTCCCAGTCTCAAATTGCGAACTAACTTCACGGAGCTTTCAACACCGCGAAACTTGCCATCTCAATCGGGCATCCACCTCCATAGCTGCTTGCCGAATTCCAGCGGGGTGCTTCTACTAGACGACGGACACTGACCAGCACCGTCTTCCATCTACAACCTCCTCTCCCATCTCCCTCGCAACCCATCACAACTACAAAATGGGCTCCGATCCTCAATACGCGAAATGGCCTCTGCTGCCCCTCGCCCAGCATGTCTTCACCCTCACAAACCCCTACGCCACCCGCCCTGCCCAACAAGCGGCCGTCAAGAACCTTCAAGATGCCATCACCGAGCACAAGATGGCGCCCTTCTACCGATACCTCGCGCACCCTACCGATGGTGTCCTTAACTCCGTTGGGGAAGGCAGCTCCAACACTGCCGCCGTTGGAAGGTTGGGTAGGAAGAGCAGCATCGCCGCCGGCATGATCGCAACTCACAACCCCACCACAAGCTTAAGCCTACCGTGGGATGAGAACCTGTACCAGCAGCTGCAGGCCGAGAACGAGAAGGAGCTCGAGGAGTTCCAAAAAGAAGAGGATGAGGCTGTTGAGAAGGCGGGAGACACAGAGATTCAGGCTGCCAAGGGGAAGAGGGCCGAGTTCTGGGCCAGAGTTGGCGATAAGGTTGGTCACTACAAGTTCATTTAACTATCCTTACACTCCCGCCGACATGATATTCTAACCAAGCTCTATTCATTATTTAGGAAAAAGCGATCGCCGCGCACCAAGATCTGCTCGAGAAGACGGGCATCCTAGGCACCAAGATCGATCTCGTCCTCGCCATAATCCGCCTCGGCCTCTTTTTCGGCGACAGGCAGCTAGTTCAGAAGACGGTCGAGCGCGCCAAGTCGCTCGTCGAGTCCGGCGGCGACTGGGACCGTCGCAACCGCCTCAAGGCCTACGAGGGTCTGCACCTGCTCACCGTGCGCAACTACAGCGGCGCCGCCCCCCTGCTCCTCGACAGCTTGTCCACCTTCACCTCGTACGAGCTCTGCACCTACAGCAACCTGGTGGTCTACGCCGTGCTGGCCGGATCCGTCTCGCTCAAGCGCGTCGACTTCAAGTCCAAGGTCGTGGACGCCCCCGAGATCAAGGCGATCCTCGGCGACGGCGAGGACAAGCTGCTCGCGCTCACCGGCGCCATCTCGGCCGGCCCGGGAGCCGACGCCTCGATGCAAGATGCCGACAGCGCCCCCGTGGCGGCCCGGACGGCCGTGGTCAACCTGACCACGCTCGGCAGCAGCACGGAGCAGCCCGAGGCGGAGATGGCGGTCGACTTTGACCCGCTCGCACAGCTGGTCAGCAGCCTGTACAACGGCCGGTACAAGCTGTTCTTCCAGGCGCTGGCCCTGGTGGAGGAGCAGTTCCTTACCCAGGACCGCTACCTGCACGAGCACAAGAACTGGTTCATCCGCGAGATGCGCCTGCGCGCGTACCAGCAGCTGTTGCAGAGCTATCGCGTCGTGGGACTGGATAGCATGGCCAATGACTTTGGTGTTACGGTGGATTTCTTGGATCGGTTAGTTCTTCCCTTCCCTTCCCCTCTCTCTTTCCCCTTCCCCTCCCCTTTATATGTACATGTTCCGTCCATAACTAACCAACCCTTACAAAATCAGTGACCTAGCAAAGTTCATCGCCGCCGGCCGCATCCCCTGCACCATCGACCGCGTCAATGGCAAGGGTGTCATCGAGACCAACAGGCCCGACGACAAGAACAAGCAGTATCAGGACGTGGTCCGCCAGGGTGATCAGTTGATCACCAAGTTGCAGAAGTACGGACAGGCCGTTAGGTTGAGGGGAAGTGAAAGGGCGTAGAGTAGAGGCAGGCAGGCAGGCAGGCGTGAACAAGGGAGGGAAAGAAAGGTTAATGATGTATGAGCGAGTTGTGCTATCGTTAGCGATTACCTAAGGAAGAAAGGAAGGGGATATGGGTGATCAAGGGATTGAGTGGATGGATGGATGGATGGATGGGGGAGACAAATCAGAAGAAAATAGAGTCTAGAAGCAACCCATCACATCGAATCGGATTGTTAGGGCCAACTCGGCTCTAGTGAAGACAGACGAAAGAAGAGACAAGACGACTTGCGCATGTGCTTGCTCCTCATTGTCAGAAGACACTGCGTCATATATACGTACGACCCCGTTATTCTTCTTGTCTAAGCTTTCTGTTCACTTTTGTTTTCGCATGCCCCTCATACCTTAACTAAGGCTACGTACGTACAATGCAAAAGGCTAGCAAAAAGTAAAAACGCTGAGGTATCATCAAAGATCCCGTAACCAACCAACCCAAAAGCTGAACCAAGTTACTCTTCTTGTCCCCCATACTCCGAGTTTCCGCTTGGTAAACAAGAACTCGCTCGCTTTTTCCGTTCCTTATTTCCTCCCAAGGTTCATTATCCGGCCCCGACGCTGGGATGGGCAACATACCTATCCCTAAGGTAGATGGGCGGACACGGCAGGTTGACATTCCACGGGAGGGAGAAGGGAAGATATCTCCAGGGTCACACCCTGTTCCCCCGCGACAGCTTTGATACCCCTTATGAGGGGCTGCAGGAACCGATGAACGGATGCCCCCCTTTGCGGAGCGACATAGTCAGACCATCCATCCATCTCAAGGACACCCGACACCCACCCATCACCACCATGACGGACGCAGAGAAGTCATTCCATCAAGTACCGTTTCGAATCAAACACGCCTTAACAGTGGTGTGAGCCTCTTAACGATACTGATCCATGAACTCCTTGTGGAACTTGACAATGCTGCCAACCCACTCGGTACCAGGCGCAAGGAAGGTAGTGCGGAAGTGCAAGGTGCCCTCCTTCTGACCGAACCCAGAGCCAGGGACAACGCAGACGCCGGTAGCCTCGAGGAGCTTCATGCAGTAGAACTCGTCGGGGGTGCGGCCCTCCTTGGCGGCGGCCTCGAAGGCCTTGGGGGGCAAGTTGATGGTAGGGAAGAGGTACATGGCGCCCTGGGGGGCACCGCACTCGACGCCCTCCATCTGCTCGAACGCCTTGTGGAGAGCGTTGGCGCGCTCCTTCATGCCCTCGTAGATGCCGCGGTACTCCTTCTCGTAGAGCTCGTAGGAGGGCTCGCCGGCCTTGGGCGGGTTGACCATGAGCTCGACCAGGCACTGGCCGATGACGGGCGCGCAGAGCATGATGCTGACGAACTTGTAGATCTCGGCCTGGACTTCGGGGTCGAAGTTGACCAGCTCAAAGTAGCCGCCACGGTGGCCGCACTCGCCCACCATGCCCTTGGAGACGGAGTGGAGCGAGGCCAGCTCGACGCAGTCGTACTTGCCGTCGGGGTTCTCCTTCTGCAGCTGGCGGAGCACGCGCTTGAACGAGATGAACTCGCCGATGAAGACGTTGGTCTGGTAGACCTCGTCGGCGAGGACGACGAGGCGCTCCTGGCGGGCGAACTCGAGGACGGCGCGGATGTCCTCCTCGGGAAGGGAAGCGCCGGTGGGGTTGCCGGGGTTGATGATGACGATGGCGCGGGTGTCGACGCCGGCGTCCTTGGCCTTCTGGTACGACTCCTTGATGGTGTTGACGTCGGTGCCCCAGTTCTTGGACTCGTCGAGGAGGTAGGGGACGCAGGTGGCATTCAGGATGGAGAGCGAGGCAGTGTAGAGAGGGTACTGGGGGATGGGCACCAGGATGCCGCTCTTCTCATCGGCGCAGATTATGTGCAGGAGGGTGTTAACTCCCGAGGAAGCACCCGCAGAGAGGTAGATGTCTTGCCAGTCGGCAGGGAAGCCATCGCGCCCTAGGGAGAGAGGAAACGGCTGTTAGCAACACACAAAGCTTATAAGCAAGGATGGGTAGGCCTGCTTACTCTCGAGGAAGTCGGCAATGTGCTGTCTAATAGCAGGGGCGCCGTTGCTGGCGCTGTAAGCTCCTACGGAGCCGACATTCTTGAGGAACCACTTGGCGCGCTCAATGACATCAGTCTTGTAGCCGAGGTGGTTGACGAGGATATCCTCCTTCTCGAGGAGCAGAGGGTTCTCGAGGAGACTGAGGACCTGGCGGAAGAAGGTGATGGGCTTCTGATCAAGCTGCTGGGGGTTGCCGATGTTGGCCGAGATGACCTGCTTGAAAGGGAGGTCGGAGGTTCCACGGAGGAGGGCAGCCCGGAACTCCTCGGACTTGACGGCAAGCTCACCGCGCACAGCGTACTTGGCCGCTCTGACGTGCGGGTTGATGTTGTCAATGTTGAGACGGCGAGTATTGGAGGACGACATTTTGCGAATCTGGGTGAAGGACTGGAACCGAGTTTGTTGAGGGAAAGAGTGAATAATAACCGGCGGGGTATTATTAGACTTGGACAGCGGGGCAACGCGTCCCGAGGAGGAGTCACGGCCGGAAGCTAGAGAGTGGACACACGTTAGAAAACTTTAGTTTGGAACCCACACTCCCCGTTCAAGAGGTACAGTAGTCTCGTCTCTCGCTATCTTGAGAATGTGCAAGGGTTGCTTGTTTGATATCGTGCCCAAGAAACAGGAGGGGGTGGGTGAGAGCAAACAGTATGTACGTGGACCAGCTAGACAACGATTTCAAAGAGATTGTGGTCACGGTTATAAGACGATTCACCAGCTTTGGTGAATCACGGAGAGAAGGCCGGCTCAACGGAATGACAAATGGGAAGCTCAAGAGGGGTAAAACCAGGGACCAAGCACACAAGCGAAACCGACGATAAATGGTTGGCTTGTGTAGCTCTTTCTTGCCTGAGTGTGTATAAGACGGGCGGTTGAAGAAGAATCAGCGCATGTCTCGCCTGTCGTGTCGTCTGATGAATCCCCGTCCCACGCTTTTTTTGAGGTTGCCCATGTCCAATACACCAACTCCTTTGGGATTTGGACGGCTGGAACAAAACGCTTCAGGTTGTTGTTGCCCTGAGGCGCTTTTAGCGCATGGGGTACCTCTTGGTACGTATTCTGCCATGCGACGGGAGGCAACCGCAACATTGATAGACTGCAGTGCTCCCAGGGCAGGCATCGACATCAAGCAGATAGGGACCATGCACGCACTGCATGCCACGAGGCTCTTGGGAGTTGAAGATTTTGGCTGCAACTCTCCCGTGTGTTGTGTTCGCGTGGATGTGAGGTTGACTGAGCTTTGCCGAAATCGGGGATGGTGATTTCTATTGTGGAGAGAAAGGGGAGACAGAAATGTGGAGGTGACATTCTGAGGATGGGGTCTCAGGATGCAACTCGAATCATGAACTCGAAGCAACATCAAACATAGGGATGGGAAAGTGAAGGCGAAGAAACAGCTGCCAAGCAGGTGCCAAGACCGTCGCAACAGCCATGAGGTGGTGAAGTCGTGAGATTGGTGTTGCAAAACGCGGGGAAAGAAGGCCAAGAAAGTTGGGGAAGATCGGGGCGAGGGGAACTGAAGCGACGGGAGTGTGAAGCGACGCAAAGCGCATCCGAGTCGGACGAGACTCGCGCCGCTTCGGTGGGTGGGTGGTAATCCTTACCTCCGCATGTAGCCGGACCCCACGCCGGCTGCTGGACAGGGGTTGAACGGGAATAATTTCTCACGGCCGCGCTGGGCACCCGGTGACGGGCAGTCCGCAGGGCGCTTGACAGTCCGGCAGCCATCTGAGCGATTGTCGATCTTCCTTTGGGATTTGTTGGTGGATGATGAGGGTCTCGATATTGCCCGGTATAGGAGACAGGATTCCAGGGGATGCCAACGGAAAGGTGACTGAGAGAAGGGCTTGCCGTTGAAGGTGCGCTGACTCGCTAGCTCCGAAAGTACCGAGAGGCCGGGATGTGATTTAGGGCTGAGTCCGGTTTGTGTCAAATGAGTCGTGGTTTTCAGAATCTCTTTCAACACAGCAGCCGCAAAGAGCTGAGTGTTATGAAAAAAATTGACACACAGGACAACACACCTCTTTTCAACTGCAGTGATCCGAACTGACACTAACGAGCTCCGAAACAGGAGGGCGGAAAGCGGTGTGATTAGAACTTTTTGTCGCGCAAGAGTCCTCGTTCCGGTCCGGTTCAACCTCCGTGATCCATTTCTGGCTAGGGTCCCGTCGCGGGCTTCCTTGTTTGAGCTTGGGGAGTTCAATTAAAGCCTTATCTCTACCGCTATCAGCGTGACGCGGCGTTATCGCTGAGCTGTTTCGTGACAGCAAGGTAAGTGGAAGCTGTCGTGCTGGCAAGCTCCAAAGTACAATTTGTTGTCTTCCAGCTGCGATATTCGTAGGACCGATGGACCATTTGTATTTCCAGGAACGATAGGTTGTTGAGTCAACTTACCAGTTACCTTTCAGCGGATTGTTGGCAGGACGGGCAACATCCGTCATGGCCAAGATACTATCACGGTGGCCATTTTGAATTATGGTAAATGCATAAAAAGCTGCTGTGAATAGATATTGATTGATGCACCAGGCCGTCATGATACTTATGTTGACTCTGGGTTTGTACAATGTTGACAGACATCTCGCGAGTTGGGCCTCGTCGGTGGAACACATGAAGTTAGGTCGGTTGCCGGTGGCTATGGGCAAAATGCCAATGCTCTTCGAAGATGATAAATCCCTCCTTTTCAGGTTATTACAATGATATCTTCCTTGGGGAAATTCTGTTATAGGACGGTCTTTTCCGTATCATGTCCGTCCTCCCATTTTCTCAAAGCGACCTTTTTGGAGTTGCTTCGGTGAGCAGCCCACTCCTTCCTCACCGGTCCGACAACCACCTGTCAAACCCCACCAACCAATCAAACGACCCACCCACGGTCCCACACACCCGGCCGGCCGGCAGGCAAAATTCCAATCGCAATCGCGAAGCGCGGAACGACCCGACGTCGATTGGAGAGCTTCCGGCGCAAAGACCGTGCTCCGTGAATCCGTGAATCCGCGAATCCGCCCGCCGTAGTTCGCGAACCTCTCCGTCCGGACGAGCCCCAGCCCGCCCGTCGCCGTACCGCACTTCATCCAGTCCAGTCCAGTCGCCGCCGTTGCACACCACAACAGCGCAACAAAACTCGTTCAAGATGGTGAAGAAGGGTAAATAGCACCTTGTCCCACCTACCCATTCCCAATTACTTTTTTTGTCGTTGGCGCACTGCAGCGGAAACGGAAACTAGAGAAAACAGAAAACAGAGGACCAGAAGAAGCTAATCATGACTGATGTAAACAACAAACAGCCAAGTCCCGCATCATCAACGTGCGCCTGATCTCCATGGCCATGACGGGTTACTTCTACACCTTCACCCGGCCCCGTACCTCGCTGCCTATGAGCATGCTGAAATACGACCCGATTGGTATGCGCATACTCTCCTCGTCCCTACAGTTCCTACATCTTCACTTGCGAGCGCGAACATGATATACCCGGACGAACACGACACGACACGACACGACGACACGACACGACATGACACGATACGGACATGATAAGGAAGTCCTGGAGATTCTTCTGCGGCGGAAAGGATGTCAACGGTGGTGGGCTTTCTCGGCTTGCGCGATACGAAACATGCATCCAGGATACGCTTCATCGGACGTTCTGGGAGCTTTTGATAGTTTGAGGCTGGGACTGGGACTGGGACTGGGACTGGGACTGGGACTGGGACGGACAGAGCTCTCGGACTCGACGACATGACACCGACCACCTACCACACCACCGACCAACATCCGAAGAAAAGTCAACCGTCGGCCAGGGAGGGAATGAAGAGAGAGACGAAGAAACCCTTGCGCACGATATGACAATCTCACATACCGATCACGAAGAAGGGAAGAGAAACAGCTGCTAATACGGTTCCATTATACAGTTCGCCGCAAGGTCCTCTTCCTCGAGCAGAAACGCAAGGGCAGGTCATAAATGGTTACGCCCCCGCCCTTAACGACTGTCGAACGAACGAGAGCGAAAGCGCGGAGCCTGGTGCGATACGGAAACCGAAATCGAAGCGGCGAAGTGTCGAGGAATAAAACGCTACAGCACCCCCTCCACCGATTACTATATGACACCAAGTTATGATATCCACCGGAACGTGTTTCAAACCAGGTCATCAGCAGACAATCGCCAGTGCTGATGAGTGAGCTGGAACTGGAGCTGGAGAGGGGGGGCTGGACCGGAACTGGACTGGATATAAGGAAAAGAGAGGAGCAAGAATAAGGTGGGGTCCTCCTCGTTTCTTCCAGTCCACGGTCGTGTATTATTATGTACTACCGATCCATCAGTGTATAACATCACCCTATGAGCTACGGACTGGTACCATGGAGGGTATGTGGCTTCTGGAGCTCTTGCGATGGACCAGCTTGCTTAGAGAAGGAATCAAGAAATAAGCACACTGCCCCTCTACCGTCGGTTCATGCTGGGCGTGACCCAGGTTACAGCCAAGTGGCTCTCCCTTCTCTTGTGGTTGTGGTAAGGATGATTCTTCTACCCGATCAGACAATTTGTTTTGACCGTTCCACATCTTTGACTATTCTTACCATCGCATCTTTCTTCTTTCCTTTCTTTCTTACATTTTCGGGAATATCGACCTCATGGCCACAAATTTATCCCCCAAATATCAGAGATTCTCTAACACTCTCCTCATCGTATACACCTTAACTCTTGAATCCTCACACATCACAATCTCATATCACCACAAATGCGTCATGCATAGAAATATGAATCATGAATTAATCCCAGGCGGGGGCAGAAGCAAGTCATCTCCGCCTTCTTTACTTGCATTTTGCGAGAGGGTCATGGAGTCCTGGGTCTCATCATTGGCGCCCCAGTACCGCGAAAGTGGCTGGGACTGAGATCGTGATTGGGACTGGCCGTTTGTTTGACTGGCCGAGCTGGTGTCTTCCGCAGGACCAACGGACTTTCGACTACCATAAGTCCGAGTCGGTGCCGATCTGGGTGGCAAGAACCTGTTGGCACCGTTCAGGACCTCGGGCGGGAGGCTAGATGAAGGCTTGACGTTGATGGAAGTCGATCCGTTGCCAGAGGGCTTGGAACCTTCGCTCAACTTATCCATGGCGTGACGGCTTCGATAAATCCGTTGTGGTTGTACTATTCCCCGAGGTCCGCGTTCATCTGAGCCATTAGGAACCGATGCTGAAGCTGGGGTAGAAGCTACAGCTTTGGTCGTACTCTTTCCGCCCGCCCCTCTCGAGTATCTCCCGCGCCGAACAACTACTGGAGAGTCCACGATATCATCAGATCGTTTCCGCTTGTTGGGTCTTCCTGAAGCAGAGACATCTGAAAAGTGGCTGGAGGTAACCTCATGAGACACGGGATTTGGCTCCAAAAAAGCACCCGTACTGTCAGGAGGAGTTGCTGTGAATGTTTCAAGTGGCCCGATCCTCCCAAACGCACCACTCCCCGAAGAATCTTCTATCAATTGTTCCCGAGATGCACTTCGCGTCACTCTCTTCATGATCGATTTGGGAGGTACAGCTTCCCTCCTCCTTGACTTCTCCTGAGCAACAGAAGGCGGCGGAGGCAAAGGGACTTTGCGTATACCTTCCGTCGATGTTGGTCGTCGAACAGCAACCCGCCGTTCTTGATCCTGAAGGCCCATGACTACACGATGTTGCAGAAACGGAGGTGATGTCTCCTCCGTGTTTGGTGGAGTTGTTGTCATGTCGCTGACTCCATCTGGATTGCCGCCTTGGCTTTCTTGCAGTGGGTTTATTCCGAGATTATTGCATGCATTGACAAGCGATGCTTGAGAGTCTTCATTTGTTGACAATCCTGTCTGACTGGTGATTTCCTTGAACGCTTCGAGCTGTTTGCGTTGCTTGTCGAGAACGGCCTGATATTTCGTTGATGCCATCTTCATCAATTGTTCGACAACGTTGGATATCTTTGGCCATACCTCATCCAACGTTATACCGCCATCGAACAACTTCGAGGTCCCAGCATCTGAAGCAACAATTCCTTCCTTCACTGCCAGTTGCTCTATGGTGGTCAAGCACTCCTGCAATCTGCCCTTGCGTGCTTCCTCGATCTTTTGCACCTCGGAATATGTTGCTTGAAGCTCGGCTGCTTTTTTCTGCCAACTGGCAAGCTCTTTCTCCAGGTCGGTGATGCGAGAAGAGCTCCGCTGATTGGACTTTTCGAGTTCGAGTGACTTCGCTTTTAACTCCTCAGAAAGTGATGAGCATTTGCTTTCCGCAGCAGCAAGAGTACCTTTCAAGGACTCAATCGCACCAGTATGCTGTCTCCCAGTCTCTTGCAGCCCGGTGTAGTTTGCTTCAAGCTCGGCTGCCTTCTTTTGCCAAACAGCGAGATCTGCCTCCAAAGCGCTGATCCGAGTAGATCTCTGATGACGAGACTCGGCGAGATCATCCGATCTCGTCTTCAATTCTTTAGCAAGGGATGAGCATTTGTTCTCAGCAATAGCCAGGTTGGTCTTCAAAGACTCGATTGTACGAGCGTGCTGTCTTTCGGCTTCTTCCTTGCTGGCTCTCTCTTGTCGAAGTTGCGCCACTACTTCGTCCAAGACGTTCCGGTCGCTGCGTAACTGGGAGATCTTCTTGTTTAGTTCAGCAGTCTCCTTTTCCTTTTCTGCAAGGAGTTCCCGACGGACAAGCTCTACTGCTTTGGCGCTTACTGACTCGATGGTCGCATCTTTGTCCATTATCAGTTGATTGAGTTGTTGGACTTGTGAACCAAACTGCTTGACCTCGGAAACGTATGCTTCTTCCTTTGATCGGATTGTTTTCTCGAGTTGTGAAATAGCTGTTGTTCGAGAGCTAACCTCTGCTTCCAACCGCTCGATTTCTGCTTGAGCGAGTTGGAGTTGTTGGTTGAGCGGTTGGTTGTCCTCGTGAGCGACTTCCAACTCTACGGCATGCGCCTGAAGTTGACTGAAGTGGACTTGTTGGTCCTCGAAGCGTTTCTGCAAATCTTTTAGCTCCTTCTGGCAAGTCTTGAGTGCTTCTTCCTTTTCGGCAATGCAGCCAGCAAGCCTGCCGTTTTCCGTGAGATTTTCGTTCAACTGTTGACTCAGACGGTCCTTCTCGTGGCCTAACTGTCTCAAAATCTTCTCCATGTGGGCCTTGATGTCCGTCGAGATTTGGGTTGTCGTTTTCTCGGTAGTGCCGGAAGACTCCATGACAGCCTCAAGCTTTGACGTGATGCTAAAGACGTCAGTATACAGGCAATGAATGGCCGTCAATATACTTACAGCTCCAATATCTCTTGTTGCTGGCTCTGTAGAGTTGACAGCGCTTGAGGCTGCTCTGACACTGCTTTGGAAAAAGACCCAACTTGTTCGGCAATCTGATCCAATCTATTGAAATCAGCTCAAGTACATTCAATGTCCCATCTGAAATACTCACCTGGTTCCGAATGCATCTTCGGTATTTGCTTGTCTCTGGATTGCCTGCGCGTGTTGTTCGTCCATCTTGCCCAGAATGTCCTTTTGCTGGGACCCCAGCGCATCGAGACCTTCGTTCGTGATCTTGAGGTTTTCAAGTTGCTGTGATAACATTCTTGCAGCTTCCTTCTCGTGCCTTAGCTCGGCATCTTTTTGTTTTATCTGGCGCGTGAGGGTGTCGACCTGGCCGTACACTGGAGAGTCCGTTAGAATCTGTCGCTCGAGCAATACAGATCTTACTTACATTCCGAGGTGTCCTGTCTACACTGACCGACTGTCTGGCGAACCTTTTCAAGCATTTGTTGCCTTATCACCTCTGTCTTCTGTAACATCTCTTCCAAGGCAGCACCATGGCTGCGTTCAGTCTCCCGGACTTCCTTGATGGCCTTCTCCCACTGCGACTTGGACATGAGGTATAGTTTTTGTTGTTCCTCAATCG
Source organism: Neurospora sp. CHS-2018b (assembly GCA_009806015.1). NCBI lineage: Eukaryota > Fungi > Ascomycota > Sordariomycetes > Sordariales > Sordariaceae > Neurospora > Neurospora sp. CHS-2018b. The sequence continues at coordinate 248,046 of RAOV01000002.1, forward strand.
CGGCATTGAGGTGGTCTTTGACTTTGCGATATTTGTCTTCCGCCTTTGCGCCTCGCTCTGTGGTGGCTTCAAGCACTGCCTCCATCTCTGCGATCTTCTTGGCCATTTTTCCTTTCGAATGTTCGAGCTCTTCGATCTTCTTGGTCATTTTTCCATTGGAGTGTTCAAGCTCTCGGATATCGCTGGCTTGCTCCTCAACCCGAGCAAGGTATTCCCCGGCCTCATGTTCACCGTCCTTGATCTTCTTCTTGAGCTGCTTGATGTACTTGTGATACCTTTCCCTCAGCTCCTGCCTGGTAGAGTTGTGCTGAGTAGTGAATCGGTTGAGAACACCAGCCAGATCTTTTGTGAATTCTTGGCTAATCTTGACACTCTTGTTGTTGGTGGCCGGGCTCGATCTTATTATCTCGCTGCCGGGTGTACTCGTGATATCGATTATTTCCGACCTTGCAGTTGTAGAGACGGCTGTCCTTCTCCTGGACACATTTGAGTCTTCCAAAGGTGGCCGAGGACTCTGTTTGTACGCAGCTTTAGGCTCCCCCGACGCGTGGTGTTTGTGCAACCGGGCGGCCGGCGCAGCTGCACGTCGACGGATTGGAGAGACATGTTGTGTCCTCAAGGAAGAATGCCCTTTTTCAGCTCCTCTGTTGGGCGGTTTGCCTGAGCCAGCAGTGTTCGTGTTCGAGCCGTCATGAGATTTTTGGGGCTTTTGGCGGCTAGTGTGGGACGGCTCTCCTTGACGGAGAGACTCGAAGTATGGGCTGGTGCTCTTGGGCTGTCGAGTGTCAGGGCGGTCGAAAGATCTGATATGTGGCCCTCTAGACTCCACGTTGACAACATCCTCGGCCTCAGGGTTGCCGGGAAGAGTGTAGTCGCCCATGTGAATGTCTTGGTAGTGAGGCCTGTCAGTGTGTGACTGTCTGCCCTTGTGTGACATGGTAGTGCTCGTGGGTGAAGACTGATCTTTTGACTGGCCGTCCCTTCCTTCGGACTGATACTCCCCATCAAGAGCAATCCCTTTCTCGTGAGATACCAGAAACTGGTCGCCATTACCGCTGATGTGTACTCCGTTAACTGTTGCGGCAGGATTTCCGTGCTGTTGTGGGAGTCTTGACGCATCAGCGGCGGACGCTCGATGGTCGGTTTGTGAGCGGGAATCATCCGGTTCCTGGCCTGGCGTAAAATGTCGACTGGTCTTCACACGTGGTATACTGATAGGTGGCCGTGGCAGGGGCACTGCGACCTTTAAAGCTCTTTGGGCGGACGGTGGGGATACATCTGCAAAGGGGCGTCCCTTTGGTGGAGGGCGAGTGTCAACCGTCCGTTCCGGAGGTTGTTCAGTGTCCTGCGCTTCGTGTTCATGAAAAATGACGGGACTCGGTTGGTCTGTTGCCCCAGGAGGGGGCCGGTTGTTTGCAGAGACAACATCATTGCTGATCCTCTCCTCGGTTTGCTGCCCTGGCAATGGTTCTTGTAGAGGAAACGGGAATTGTCGAGTTGTTTTGTCTTTACTAGCTGGCTGGGAAGTCAAAACTGGTGATTGAGTACTCTGATAGAGTGGGCCAGGATTCTTTAGCTGCTTCGTGAACTGTCCTGGATTGATCTGGAGCGCAGGACCGAACTCGAATTCTTCGTCAAGCTCGAAAGTCTTTCTCATCCTTGGTCTTTCTATCAGCCCCATTTCCTCGGGAGCAAGTGGCAAGCTTCTGGGCGTCTCTTGGATGACATCTTGCGACGTTTGTGATTTGTTCTGGTATGCATCGTTGTGGTCTGAGTTGGGGCTCGCTATGCCCGAGTATGGTACCTGGTCACCGCTGCTGGGTTGCGCATGTTGATAGCTTGTTGGTCCGACGGGTGCATTGTCCTCCGAGTTCTCAAAGTTGAAGGGCCTCATGCGAGGCGGATGATCCATGTTGGATACCTAGGTGTAACTCGAGCATCGATGATCGACCACTGAGGAGACGCCGGCGAGGATATCGGACGGAATTGAGCCCAACACAGCAGAGATAGTGCTGAACGTGAGGTCAAGCGAAATGAACAACGAACGCTACAGGAAAAGAAAGAATGGTGGGATGTGAAAGGGTCCAGAGCCTCCGACCAAGCAGTGAGTACCATAGAAACCAATGGTGAGCACAGAATAAACACTCCTGAAGAATGATGATGGAGGTCAGGAGAAACCATTCTGTCTTCTGTGATACTTCCAGTTCCGAGTTATCATCAGGTCACAGGGAAGGTGGGAAAGAAGACACTGCATTGGATGCCCCTTCCCGGTCAAGTCGGCGACTGCTTGGTCTTTCGTACCAACATCGTGCCTTCCTTAACAAGCGAAGATTAGCTCGACACTGGTTGAGTAGGTGGAAGGTACGGATGACGAGTCATCAGATGACAAGAGCGCCTTCCTAGAAACGTCGAATCTTATTAAGACTGGAGACGAAAGAGAAAACTCAAGCTCCAAGTTGTCTACTGTTGGTCTGACAGAATTATGATCGGGCTCTGCCAGCCCAACCGGCATCTCGTAGAGAGGTTGGCATCTGTTCGCAATGGCAGGACCATTTTCCCGTGTTGCAACCTGCGTGAGGAGTATGAATGCTAATCCGGAAGGGGAAACTCGACTCAGATCGACCCCCATGATTTGCGTGCTACCACTAGGTAGGTACCTAGTAGAGAGGGATCGTCTCCGACGTAAATCAATGATGTGATCAGCCTGTTCCTTCCCAACATTGTACATTACACGCATAGTACTTACCTACTTCGCGATCTTAGACCTTTCTCTCGCGGAAGGACCCCATGGAGCTTGACCCAGAACATCTGGCGTGTTCAAATTCTCAGAAAGAAGAAATAAAATCCAGATTCGGATGAGCTAGCTACGAGCGATGCTTCCATATTACCAAGATGCCAGCGTTAAAAAAATAGTAAAAAGATGGCGTGGGAGGGTCGAGCCAGGAGTCGAACCCGGATGGTTTCCCTCATTGGGACCTTGGGCCACCTAATGAGATGCATCAACCAAGATCGCTCATATCATCGGGACTGGTGCACCACACCACTCGACCACTGTACCACTGACCGTTGAAATCAGGTACATAACACCTAGCCCATGTACCATCACGGCGGTAACTTATCCCTGCCACGGCATGGTAGAGGTGCCCTGGCTATCTGTCAGACAGACAGCCCGAGAAGGAATGATCTGCCACCGCGATCAATTTCAGATCTGAACCCTCCTTTGCTGGGGAATAGGTATGCTGTAGCGAGTTGAACAACTGTCTGGCGCTCTTTCTAGTCCCAGCATGACGTCACTTTATCAGTCATGTGCGAATAGAGCACGGGATAAGTGGTTAGAATACTTATCACTTAAATCTCGTGGGAGGCTTTCCTAAAGCCCTTGAGCTGGAGGTGAGAATGAAACAAGTGGGAGAGGTCGATCCAAATGTGCATCCCCTATTTCAAGCTCTCTTTTTGACCCATAGCACGCTGAGGTACGCGGTTTGACGAAAATGGAAGCAATCCGTGTCATTTCGGAGAATTGATTTGATTCAAATGCCACATGGCACCGCACCTCAGTACAGTAGTGTAGTCGGTCTCAAAAAGAACCCATGCCGGTGGGCGGGATTGCGGTGTGGTATCGTGGTTCCCCTTTTTAGGACTTCGAGAAATGACGTACAGTCGAACCCCCTGAAACTGCATCCTCCACATACTGCATAACCGCCAGTTAGTGCATAGGATTTGGCTGGCAGAATTGTTTCCCAGCTACAACTACATAACTGCATACTGCATATGATTTTCGGACAATTTTTGGTGCGTATGCACTTATGGAACCGGTCCTGATCAGTGAGTTTCTTAGCAGAGGGTCGGAATTTAGTGTCTCGGCCTCGAGTTGGCCCCTGGCTGGCTTCCCTTTTAGGCCTAGCTCCGGTCTAGAAACTGCATATATGCCACTTAGTGCATAGAAATCCCAGGTCTGAATTACATGCAGTTTCAGGGGGTTCGACTGTACCGACCAAATACAGTTCCGCACTGCATGTCGAACGAACGTGGTCGGTCACGGATGTCACGGACCATCCAGTAAGTTTCTCGGTCGTCGGGCTAGTCTGGACCCTGTCGGTGGCCGGGATGGAAAGCGTGAACGGAACGTGGTCGGTCAACAAACCTCAAGTGATGACAGGTGGGACCGCGCCGGGGCTCGTCCAGATCTGCGGAATCTCGGCAGTCGTGAAACGAAGTGTCGGCGTCAAACGTTGGGGAATGCCAGCCAAACAGACATTTGGGAATCTCATCATCTTTCTTTGAGACTCTCTATTTTTAGCCATGTCAGAAAGTGAAAAGCGGGAAACTGACTTCTCTTTTCCCCCAGCTTCGGCGATACCGACAATTTGGATACGAGTGATTCAACATTGCTTTTTGCCATGCTTCGGCGCAATCGGTTGGGACTAGGAATTGTGGACCATAAACGGTTCTTGGCATGTCGATCGGGTTGAAGCCATCGAAAAGGGGTTTAAAACCCCAAATCTGTCGGCATGAATCGGTGTTTGACCGAAAGTTCTGACGTAGGTTACAGGTCACTGACGATATTGTGAGTGGTGACATGGAATTGGACCCATTCGATGGTTGTGGTGTTGGACTCGACGAACTATCAAGGTAGAAGGGAGTTCATGCGACAGAATCACTCTCCCATCCCACCTGAAGACCATGTTGAGATGCCTTCATAGTCAGAAGATGGTTTGTTCACCGCTAAAATCTTGAGAAAAAGGAGAGTTCCATGTCCCCCAGGCCGATAGTTCGTGTATCAATGAAATGCCCCGAGTTCAGTGTGTGTCGTTGTCGAAGCTCGTCGCGCAGAGATCCAGCTCTGTGATTGGTCAGATTCCTGGAAATGGTGGGGCACGGATGCTGTTCAGCTTCTGGCGGCCGGCGGAAACAGCTGGTCTGAGCCCCTTACGATGGGAAAAAGAATCAGCGATCGCTCATGGGAAGCATCACGAACGATTCATCTAAAAGGGAAAAGGAGCGTGGTGTTGATTTTCCCGTGCGGCAGATCAGCATCTGACGTACTGTTTCACCAGAGGAGGTCGGGTCATCTGAGACTGAGGGCGGGGTTCTGTGCTAACATCCAACTCCAAAACAGCACCTCATGCCGCTTGCCGGAACATCTCCGTGTCCATCCCACTGACAACGTCCGTTGAAACGTCTTTGACGACTAGGCTATCAAATTTCTGACGATATGAACCATTCTTTCAGCGACTTTGGTTTGCGGGAAGTACGAAAGGCGTGTGGACGGCCATCATGATCTTTCCAACTTGTTCCACTCCTGTGTTAATGTTACGCGGCGGTGAAACTACGATGTCCATTGGTTATCCCGATCGATAGTTTGAGATTCCAATTACTGTTGACTACCCAACGTGGATTCTTTGTAACATTGATTTCCTCAGCTGACGGTAACAGGAGATTGGTTGGCGAACGAGGATGGAGATTCGCCCAGAGTTGACAGAATTGGGTGGGCATCCATCTCGTGTGGCATGAACCAGGGGTCCACCTCATAGAACGATCATCGAACATTGGAAGCTTTCGAAACGTTCTGTGATGTGTCCATGTGCACCCCTAGAACGTCGGCCTGCCCTGGCAATTTCGCCCTGTCCTGGGTGCCTTGCTTGCCTGGTTCCGAACTGCCGCCCTCCACGTTTCCACGGATCCAGGCGTGCCATGGCAGCAAGACCCAGCTTGTCAGATACCCAGATACTATTTGGGGCTCATTTCAAGAATCATCGTGGTGTCGATCAGAACGCTATGTTTGATTTGTTCCTGTATCGTGTGTCATCTCTTTTTGATCATTTTCTTTCACCGTTTTATCTTCTCTCATCTAGATGCCATACCCACCTCATCTTGGCACTAATCTGTGATGGAAAGGGCCTCTGGGCAGTAGCTACAATGGCTTGCATGAGAGGATGGACGCAACTTGCATCAAGAGCCAAGGATTGCCGCGAGGCGAGGTGCATCATCCAAAACAAGCGGAAACATGGGGCTTCTGGAAGCCTTCTCGAAACCTTCCTCAAGAGGACAAGTTTCAATCTCTCGCCAATCTCAGGTACCACAACAGCGCCTCCACTGCCCCTGTCCAGAAATCCACGGCGTGTAAATGGCAGTCCGTCCAACAGGAGCGCCATTAGTGCAACCACCCGAAATGCCCATTTTATGCAAACGGGAAACGGGCTTGGCTGGCTCCACCACCAACGTCCATCCAACCGCGAAAGAAGCCGCGACGAAGACGTGAGAGGCCAGCCTCAAGTCTTCTCAGCTGTCATTCTCCAGCCGTGAGCTTGCCGCGGGGACCCTGGGGCTGTTTCACCGTCCTATAGCCTGAATCAAGGGGGAAGACACATCTGGGTACTAGCACGACATGATGGCAAACGATGGGGCATGCAACCTACGTATATTGAAGCAGGCGTCAAATATTTAATATTACCCGTGCGTGGTGGTGAGGCCCGGCTGTCCTCGCAACGTACTGATTATGCGTGTACCATACCTTTTGATGATAACGATCATGACCGACAGGTCCGGTCCAGGCTCGATGCACATGCGCAGGTATGCAAGGCTTTGCAATCGATGATGACACGGACACATGTAATGGAAACTGCGCAGCAGACCCAACAAATCAGTCCTGACAAAACTTTGAGAAAACCGATGAGGCCGACCGACCCTTATCACCATGAGATCCGAGCTCAACGCGCTTCGCGAATAAACAGCATGAACAGTTCCTGGCATGTGTGCGTACCCGTCAGTAGAAGCATCTCGAGTAATTCGGGGCCGCAAAGGGCAACCTCATTGGCTAGAGGTTTTATGACCATTAGACGTTCTCTGAGCATGGGCAGTTGAAGTAAGGGAAGAAAAATAGTGAAGCAACAACAAAGGTAGAGCCTGGTCAGTTACCACGTAGCATCCCGCTTTTGGCTCGGAATAGCACCTTATATTGGTGAATTTTGATGAGTTTGTCGCCATCGATTCTGTGTTTGATTTGGCGTGCCCGACTCCTTCAGTGGGCTTGGTGTTGACACTTGACATGAACTCGATATGGACACATCTCGCGAGCTGGGAAACCTTGGTCAAGGATTAGGGTTAAGCTGCCAAGATACCTACACAGACTCTCGCATGCCATTTTTTCTCGCATCTGAATTTCAGATATTCACTCGATACGCATGTCCGATTGTTGCACAACTGGTGAAGTGGTTGACTGGTGTTGTGCTTGCAGAGGTTTTGTCCATTGCGTGTGCCGCGTAGGAATCGGATGATAAATGGAGGTCCGTAGCGTAGCTACTGTACCTCTCGCAGCTAGCTCTGCCAGCTGCGTCTGGGAGGGACTTGCCCGTCTTTGGCCGATATCAACACTTCACCAGCTGTCGGACGGCTGCGAAAAACAACGCACGAACAGGGCAGGCTTGGCAAAACCAAAAAGCTGGTGGAGACACACCGAGCTGCCAAGCCACAAGGGCAGGGATGCTTCACCTTAGCATCCGCCCGTCGTTAGTGCCACACTCATTCACTCCATTTCCCGCGGAGCCGTTTCGTTTTTACTTTTTCTGCTGGCCCTTCGTCTTGGCACTGGCAGCCTCGATTCCACCGATTTATTTTTCGACCGTGCCCACCTCAATCCAATCCACCCACCCACGGCCACACGCACGTCCAGGACTCCCGGGCGGTCAAGCGACTTTTGCGACACGGCGCTCCATTACCCATTGTCTCTTTAACATCGATTACATTCCACCGTACGTCAAATTTTCCAGCAGCTCGGTTTTTCTGCGAGTTGTTTTTCCCCGCGACGCATTTTTCTCCCTCCTCCAAACCCGCGCGCTCATTCCACGTCACCCTGTTTAGGCGGTTCGTCGTGTTGCATTGAAAACGCGGTGCTCCGTACTCCATCGTGACGGCAGACACACGGATCTCACGAATATCAAAGTGCCAAAGAGGTACGTGCTTTTCATTTGGACTCATATCAACAAAGTGGTCCGAGCATCGTCAAGTCCGCAGTAGCACCTCTCACCTACCCCCGTCGCCCTGTCACCACTACGGACTACTAGTAGTGGGAGTTGCCCAGCGCGGTACAGGACGTGCTGCTTCAGCTTCAGCTTCAAGTGTTCCTCGAACGAACAGAACACCCGACGACTCCGATCTTTCTTTCCCATCCCCATTCCTCGCCTCTCCAATTGTACCACCGGTGGCCAACGCGCGTTTGCATCTTCTCGTCCCGGAGCTGGCTGTTTGCATTACTTCGCAGCTAAGCAGGTCTCGCTGCACTGTCTCGGTGTCTGGCTATCGCCTCATCGGACATCGATATTCATACATACGCTTTTGGTCAGCGCGCTTGCCTTTCACTACCTACATCGTCCTCGTTGTCATTTTCTCCGTTCCCCCCAAAAAGATTTATATATCTTGTGGCAGTTCCCAAACCACCCTGCGGTGCTTGCTCTACTACTACCATCGCTCGCCTTTCCAGCACTGATAGATATTACTCTTGCCATTCTCGATTGTGCCGCCTTCCGTTCAATCTGATCGGAACCCCAATAGCTAACTTGCATTCCTCCCTAGCTCCCAGGAGCTGTCACTGATCAACTCTTCGACAATCGACAACCCCCAGAACGATCCGAAGGCCACGCAGTATCGTGCACGTACTTTGTCGGTTCGATTCTTAAATAACACGACGCAGCTACCACGTGCGATACGACCGGCGATTGTTTAAGCGCAGGACATAACAAGGCTCGAGCTGTCAGTCAGCACAACCGTCGGTGCTCAGCAACAGTTGTTTTGCGGGTCGTTCTGAGCTCACAAAGCTAAGGCCTTCGCATTGGTCTTCTCTTTGAGCGGCAAGAGACAGGTCGCTTCGAACCTATCATTCCAAGCTCGTCTGCTACGATCCGCCCAGGCCATTTGTTTGACGGTTCATCCTGCATCGCAACATCGGCATTTCCCGTCCTTTCGGAAAGAGCATAGCTTATACCTGTAGCTAACGGAGAAAGCGGAGCGTCTGTGACCCACTTGTCCTATCAACTGACGAAACCGGAAATCTCGGTCACGGTTTTTGAGATTCTCTTCAGCACGTAGAACGAACGGGCTGTGCGGCGAAACCTCGAAACTCGATCAGCAATCGGGATACTGCGACGGTGCAAACGACTAGATTGACGTCGTCATATTTGGGTATTGATCGGTGGTCAAGGCGTCCCGCGTGTAAGGACCCCTGGTTTGCACTTGAACCGTGCACGATTCACCTCATCGACACTTCAACGACAAGGCCATAAACGGTTTCAAGAGTCGGCCTTAGATATCAAGCCCAATAACACAAGACTGCCGGTACCCTTTTGAGGTCTTCCTTCTCAAGCTTCTGGCTTACTCCTGAGGTAAGAGTTTTCATGTTCGTCTCTCGTTAACTCCCCTGTTTACTTTCCCCCCTCATCTTTCAAGTCCCGGCAGGTGCCAAAAAAAACGTTGTATTTCATGCCTCCAGGGCCACTGGAGACGCGTGCAGGGTCCACGGCTTGCCAAGTCCCAATCAACTGTTTTGGCATCTCCTTGAGCATCCAGATCCATATTACAGAGCTTCCTCACCGCTCAAGTCACCATCGACCGCCTGCTGACCTCTCGCTATAGCTCTTATCTATATCAGGAACAGCACTTGATCATCCTGCAGTTTTCTGCCATATCAAAGATCAGGGTCTAAACTTACCATCCAGCTGTGCGGAGTTTTGCCTCGACAGACATAGAATCCCCTGCATATACCTTAGAACGATATTCTCAAGATTGGTCGACACCCAAAATGTCGGAACCGGAATCTGCTACCGCCGCCATGGGAATCGGTAGCGTACTAAACACCAAGGGCGCCCAGGCTAGTGCCGCCCAACTCGCACAAGCGGCTCAAGCTGCTCAGGTCGCGCAACCGACACAGCAGCTTGAACAATCTACTCCTGTTCCCCAACTGGCTACACCTGAACAGCAACCCTCGCAACCGCTCACACAACAGCAACCCATGGAGCGTGCCAGCTCGCCGCACGCTTCCGTGAAGTTCGAACCCAGCATGTCCTACCCTTCGCCGACCGGTATGGGAACCGCAATGCCCGTTCCCACTGTTCCTAGCACACAGATGGCTCCTGGTGGACAAATGGCTCCTAATGCGCAGATGGCCCCCAACCCACAGATGGCTCACAACACCCAGATGGCTCACAACCTCCAGATGGCGCCCAATCCACAAATGGCTCCCAATGCTCAGATGGCTCCGAACACCCAGATGGCCCCGAACACCCAGATGGCCCCGAACACTCAGATGGCTCCCAATGCTCAAATGGCCCCGAACACTCAGATGGCTCCCAATGCTCAAATGGCGCCTGCACCGATGGGCATTCCTGCTATGCCTACTGTACCAGGTGTCCCGTCAAATAACGGAATGGTACCTACTCTCCACCCTTCGTACAAGCCTCCGGTGGAGGGAGGCGCGCCACCGGGGCCGCCTCCGAAGGCCTACGCGTGTTCCACCTGCGCCAAGGCTTTTGCACGGAGAAGTGATCTCGCTCGTCACGGTAAGTGACCATCGGTTTTCTCCTGTGTTATGACTCTGCTAACTATTTTGCAGAGCGAATCCATAGCGGAATTCGTCCTCACGTCTGTGATTATCCCGGCTGCGGGAAACAGTTTATCCAGCGATCAGCCCTCACAGTCCATCAGCGCGTGCACACGGGAGAGAAGCCCCATCAATGCGAGAGATGCGGCAAGGTAAGATATTTCACTCTTAAAGGCCACAGCGAGACAAAAACACTAACGGTGCTACAGCCCTTCAGCGACAGCAGCTCTCTTGCGCGTCATCGCAGGATCCATTCTGGAAAGCGTCCTTACAAGTGCCCATACATGGACTGCCAGAAAACTTTCACTCGTCGGACGACACTGACGAGGCACCAGAATCATCACACTGGCACTGTTGAGGAATCTGCCAAGGCTACAGCGGAGGCTCTTGCTAGGGGAACGTTGGCAAGGACTAAGGAACGCTCGGAGAGCGAACAAATCTCCAATCAGGCGACGCCAATGACCACTCCCTCCCCCGCACAGCGGCCCATGTCGTTGTCCCCAAGCACGGGATTGGCCAACATGGAGATGCAGTATCTGCAAAACAACACTCTTCCAGCCCACCTTCGTGGAGACGTTCATGTTCCCAGTGCACCAACGACTTCACCGGGCTACAGCAACGGACTGACCCGGCCCACGTCGCACCCCACCGGGTATGTTCCGCCCGCAACAATGGAGCCTACTGTTGAAACTCAGCAAGGGCCCGGTAGTGCGGCCGGCAGTCCTCAGATTGGAAGTGCTGGTTGGGCGTCTCCAGGTGGTGTCGGATCTCCAGCTCAAAGCCCCAGCGGTAACGGCTATGTCTATCCGGATCCAGAACCCTTTCCCGGCGCCAGTGCCGGTCAGATGTTCTACGACAGTGCGGTTGGGACTGGGAGACGTCTCGGGAGCGGGGAACCGCAGAACCCCTCCTATCATACTTAGTGTGGTTTGAAGGATCGTGGCCTGGACTCCCCTGTCGGTTCACAGGATCAGAGCTCCTACAGCAACAGTTCGGTCTATCCTGATCCAGAACCCTAGCTAGCCGGTACCGAGCAATGCCCTGCCAGATTGCGGTTAGGCGGGAAGCGTGGAGCCGCAGAATCCCTTCCGTATTAGGAGGGATTGGAATACTGGCTGGAACTTCAATCTCAACTTTTATCTCTATATCGGAGCCTTTGATGGCATGGAAACCAAGATTCCTCTGTGGTTCAGAGTAGCGAACCCCCCAACAAGATTTCCATTTTTGTTTTATCTCCCTGGTGTCTTCCGTTATCTCCATATCTCGAAAAGAACAATAGGTTTTGCATGATGGTGGGCTCGACGGGAAAAAGCGGGTATCATTGAATTTTCTTTCTCCTTACCAAATAAACACGGTCTGGACCGGCGTGGACTATCCTAATGATTCCGATGGCGGAATAATGGCAGCGCCTCTTCTCTTCCGCTTTTCTGTTTTGTTCCTCTTCTCTCTATTGGCTTGCAGCACATCCCTCGCATGTTATTCGCTCCACATTACGCCTGCGATGTGCCGCAAACCTCGCACTAACTATCATAACTCCATTCAGACTGGCAAAGGGAGAAAATGTTTCATACCCTCGGGGAATGGTATTGTATCAGGTTCATGGCGGGTCAGTCCTGGGCTCTGTATCATTTCAACAGCATGGTTCGGTGTGGGTTCTTCTGGGATTTCCTTTTCTTCTTGTTTTTGTCCCGGTTCCGTAAACTCAAGAAGGCGAATGGCTGCTCTAGTCTGGTTTCAATTTTCCCGTTTCGCATTTTCCTCGTTTGGTTCGGAAATACGGCGATTGGCAAGGTTTCTGGTCATTGGTGTTCAAGGCAGTTCTGTCTCTTAGATCTATCTCGAACTTCTCTTCACTCCCATCCTGGGCAATAAGTTGAGAGTGAAACTTGTCAGGATGTTATATCAATATGGGCGCTACCGTGGACGATGCGCTGATGTCCGGTGTTAAAGACGAAGAAGCAGCCTAGCAATTATAGATCATGCATCATGCGTTTATTTCATCTTTTTAGAACATGTTTTATTTCGGAGTTTTTGGCATTGGCGTTGTACGTTGAAAAGCCACAAGGCGAATGATGGTGGTTGAAAGATTGCGAATATTCAAAACGAGTATTTTACACCGGATCCACTTTTCTTCGTTTTTGTACATGGCATGCTTTTGATCATGATAAGGAGGGACACTCGGGCGTTGTCTAACAATTATAACATGGCATGGAACAAAATTGCTTTACAGCTAAATTAATATCACTATACTTTTGTCTATATCTCTCCCATTGTTATGTATGCGAACGTTAAAGCTATTTACGGTCTGCAGACGCCTATAAAATGCCGGTATCACCAGCGAAGCTGTGAAGCATCACAAAGTCCACATCAAATCAGATTTTCTATTTGTTTGCAAAGACAGAGAGATGAACTGAATCCTCAGCCAAGTATGGCATGGTTACTTTCAACGCCAATAGCTCGAATTATGAAAAAAAAAAAAAAAAAAAGAAAATAAAAATAAAAAATAAAGGTAGGTGCCGACCGTCCAGTGATTTGGCGTAGTCCCAACGCTACAAAGGGAAAGTGATGGAAAAGAAAAGAGGTAAGAAAACTGGTCAACTGATGTAAGTACTGTGTACATATTGGCAGAAGTGACGCTGTGATAGGGACGAATGAAACATAAGGCAGAGGAAAAAACGGTCGAAACAATAAACCTCCCTACCGTACAAGTAAAAGGCGGGATGTGTAGTGGTGTTTGATGTGGAAAAAGAAGTTTTGGCTGAGGAAGAAGTCCGCAGCTCTCACGAATTGACTGGATGTCGTCGATGGTAGCAAAATGGGAAGAAGGAGGGAATGTCGTTGATGATCCCCTGAGAAGGATGAGCTCGGAAGTCGAAAGATGAACGTATGTAATTGACAATGAAGGGAAGGGTCCCAAAATGAACCCACAATCTCCTAAATATTATGATGACAACAGGCCCCAAAACCTAAGAGCGCATTCTACCACCGGCGTGAAAATCCAACGGTCCACCCCCGTTTCTGAAGAAAAAGAAATGAACAGGTAGTACATGATAGGTAGCTAACGGAGACAAACACCCCATTCAAAACCTCGCCCGTCCGTTTGGCTCCCAAGCCGCAGGGATGTTCTTCGCCCGCGCCAGAAGAGCCATGATATCTCTCGCGTCTCCGGTGCGTGCGTAGAGAGCTTCGGCTTTCTTTCTTTGCTCTTTGAGCGACTCGATGATCTCTAACTCGATCCGGTTCTGATTCTGGGTCTCCTCCGAAGAGTTCGAGGGGACGTCGCCGTTGCTGTCGCCATTGCGGTTGCCGTTGTCACTGTTCCACTCGTGGTGGTGCTGCTGCTTATGGCCCGAACCCGAGAATGGCATGTTTGTGTCTGTGTCGTAGTCGTAGCCCTTGATGGATTCTGTTGCTCTGATGGTGCTGGTGGTACTGGTGGTGTTAATGGTGGTAGTGGTGGTGGCCGATGGGGCTTCCGAGCAGGCTGAGGTGTGGTCATCATCCTCATCGTCTCTCTCCGTCTCCGATTCTTGGGTGGCAACAAACGAGGAAGCAGGGGTGGACACGTGGTTGCCCGGATGCATGACCGGCAGCAGAGAATTGACGTGCTCCAACAATTTCTTGGCCCAGTCCAGGCCGCCGCTAAAGCTCAGATCCGATGAGGTAGATTCCGTTTGGAGGAGATGCCGAGTCGTTATTTTGGGACCGTACTTGTGCTCTGGAAACGTCCACTCAACCTTGCAAAAGCATTCTTCCCTGTTTCCCATTGCCACATATTCTCCAATGGGCTTTCCCGTGAGAACAGAGAGGAATCGAGCTGATACCGTGTTAACACCGCCCGACTCATGGGTGGATACGTCGACATAGTGGTCTAGGGAATTGGCCGATGTATTATCGTTGGAGCCAAATCTGGAAACGTGTAGAATGCAGATGGTGTCCTTTCTTATCTGTCTTTCATGTTAACTCGTGATCAGTTCATTGACTGGGGTTGTAGGTGTTCTGCTGACCTCGTGGCTTCCATTTAAGCTACCTGTGCCTGCCAACGTCTGCGGTGATGTACTGCTTCTGTATGGCATCATGGCTGGCAAAAAGGGCAGGACCTTGTTGAAGTCATTTCATGGAAAATTCTATAAAGATGAAGTGACATCTTTATACAAAATCCAGAGGCCTTCTTCGGAAGTCCTTCCGCGAGGGACCGCCATATTCCTGCATGTATGGCATCCCATGTCAGCTGGGAACTGTAAGCACTTTCGCTTTCGGTCTTTTTTTCGGAAAATCGTTAGAAATGCATTAAGAACTACATCCTGTGGTCCGGCACTCGACATGCAAAATTACTCGGGAGATGGCTTCAGGTCGAGTGAGATGTTTGATCTCGAAGTAAGTTGCTCTGAACCAAAAGATGGGAGATGCTAGGCGTACAAACCTTGCGTGTGTCTTGTCCCCATTTGTAGCGATGTTCCGCCTCTGAAGTAATACGCCGGCATTCCTGCCCGTCGTTCCTCATGGGGCTCTCTGTGAGTGGCTTATTTCACTGCCTTTCGGTCAGCTTCATGCTCCCGATTGGCTAAAAATATCTAGTGCATATGACTTGCCAATGCTGTCGCGACCCTTGATTGGTCATTATTATCCCTGCTGTTTGGCTTGTGCAGCACAGCAGTTCCTCATCCTTGGGTCACCGACGGCAGGCTTTGGTTTCACCGAACAATCAATGTCTTCGCCCACGGTGCCGTCTCATTTTTGCTTCAGCTAGAGGTCGATAGATTCTGAAATAATGGCATTTTTTCGGAAATTTTCAAATTTCGGAAATTTCTGAAATTTCAGGGCCCGTGCACGAGTCCGTGCACTATCACTCATAGCCAGTCACAAGGCTTACCAAAGTCATGTTAGGGGCACTCCAGCGCCTCAACTCAGAGGGTGCTGCTAGTGGGTCTTGAAAAAATGGAAATTGACCTCATTTTTTCAGAAATTTTCTAGAAATTTTCGAAAGTTTCTACGTTCAGAAATTTCAGATGGACCTCTAGCTTCAGCTCTGGATGACGTCCATGTGAATCGTTACACTGCAACCATGCAACTCGATATAGTTGCGATAATGACATTTGGTGCGCTGAGGGAAACTGTTAGTCTTCTCTTTACCAGATATTGAAACTCATGTTTCGTTATACAATCTAATGCTGAATTTCGGAAAAAGAATATTCAAGGTAAGATTACGCTTTGATTATAGAACGAAACGAATCAATTAGACATAAAAACGCCTAGGGAAGTTGACCCGAGGTCTCGAGTTAACAAACAAACAAACCAGTATTGGACTGTAGATTGCCGGTACACCTACGAGTGGTTCCTCTCGTAAGAATAAACCGAATACGGACAGTCCAAACCGCTCTCTTTGACTAAGAAAGGCTATTACAAAACTGCAATATGCGTCGTAATATGTTAGAAGTACGTTGACCAAAGTCTATTAGTGATTCTTACGTCCAGAAAATGTTCGAAATTTCGGTTAGAAGGTATAGTAAAGACTGAAAGATGCGTACAAGACAATACTAAAGGTATTATGTATTAGACCATGGCGTTTTCGGTTTATTCTTATGACTACTCGACCTACCGAATATGATTTAGAAGTAGGCACTACATGTCAAAGCTTTGTTATAAACTGATTACAAAGAGTGTATTTACTATTTATTTGTATTTAATACGGTTAATCTATATATGTCTCTCCAAAACCCTCCCCTGAGCCCTCCCGTTGCAAACTCCTCGACACCTCATAATTCACATTCCTTCGTGTAAACCAACCCATCCTCTTCTGACCGTATTAATCCATTCATCCCTCTTTGTTATCTCCTCTCCAAACTCGAAAAGCTTTCCGTCCGATGTTGTGCAAAACCATCCAGGGGTAAAATAACGCAAGGGTAGCGAAAGTATTACAAGAGCCCTATATAACCAAGTGTGACTATCCGTCGTTTAATGAATGTGTGTGTATATGTGCGCGTGTATATATTTTTGTGCATTTACGTGTGACTGTGATAGCGAGGGATGGAACTGAAGCAGCGTGGAGGCAGGCCGCATCAGCATTAGGGGCCATACGAGCGTATGAACCCCATGGCCGATGCACCGCCGGATCTCCAGTTGCCCCCATTGAAGATTAAGTCGACCCACGACCCCCCGAAAATTGCCGCTACCCCAACCCCGAAATCATCGAGAACAATGGCTTGGAGAAGAACGGGTCCATACTGCAGGTGTGGAAACGAAAACCACATGGCGACTTGGCGATAGGCAAGTATGGTGCCTTGCGGTGTTTCAACTGGCCTGGGCTTATTGTCCGGGAAGCGAATGGCTGGTAATTCCAACAACTCAAGCCACCTGGCAGCAATAAAACACTGGTCGGGCCAGCGACGGCTGACAAGAGCCATGTTTGGCAAGTTCTGTAGAGACCCATTACCATGCATAATGGAAATGTCGGTCTTGTATTCGAGAGGGCTGTGGTAGAAAAGCAACGTCGCAAGAGGGTGTTGTTCTGTGGTCCCGACACAGATCAGACTGTAAGGCACCGGGTTTTCTTGTTGGGCGTATCCGGTAGAGGTAGGCGCTGAAGACGTGCTGGCAAGGGCGTTTGGTGTAGGCGGTCCAAAGTTTTGCGAGTGAGAATGCTGCCTTTGTTCTTCCAAATGAGCATTGTCTTGTCGGCGGACGTCTGGTCGGGGGGCTATCGGGACTGGCTGTAAAGGGATTTGAACAGGGATCCTCGGGGGCCGCCCTGGCCCGCGTCTTTCTGGCTGTCCCGGGAGCTGATTGTTCATGGGACGGGATGTTGGAGATCCTGGAGGGGCCACGACGAACAGGCGTGCGTTAAAAACGGAAGGTAGTATGGGTGATGGGACTTTCTGTCGAAATGGTTGCAAAGAGTCGGCCGCGTTACTGTACTGAAGCTTCGATCGCTGCAGTGGCTGTAGGGAATGACTGTTTTCAAGATCGAGTCGTCGCGATGACAATGAAGATAATGAGGAGACGGCTGCTGTCGTCCTGGTTTCCGAACCACGGAAGAGGTCAAGGAGTGTAAAATGCGGCAGGAACGATGGAATGATTCGGTAAAATGAGCGTAGTTGCCGTGCGGTGGCAGGGTGAGAAAGGAGTGTGAGAGAAGGACCGTAAGAGAGAGACGTGTGAAGACAGCAACGAGAAGCTTGTGCTATTCTACATGTTAGCGTGAGGGGTGCCGGCCTTTTCATATAGTGCTTGATCCTTCGGGTTTCCCGAAGTCGTTGAATAAGCTAGAGATGACTTCTAGAAGTGTTCTAGAACAGTGGAACTAACCCCATTTTGATGCGCATCTCTTCCTTAGAACATCACTGTCGGTCAGTTTCAGGCACCAGGTTGTCATTAGTGCCAGTATCCGTTTCAAGTTAGTGCCTTAGTCCGTTATCGTGCCTCGTTGGTGAGAGTGCAACGCTACCTTGAACAGTTTCCTGAGTCAGTTATGGCGGCTGAATGAGCAGGGGGAGGCTGTGCGGATTGAGAATAGGCTCAAACTATGATTTCCATGATATCACAGGAACAATACGGACAACGAAAAAACAGCGGTGCCTCGATGCGTGAGACCACGTCAAGTGCGTTGTTCCCACTCAAAACTTGAGCTTGCATGCATGAGAGTCTTAACGAAATATGGACCAATGAGAGACAGCCCATCGCTCGGTGATAACTGGCAGACACGATCGACAGGAAGATTTGACGTGAAGACGCTTTTCCTCCTTGGTGACGCGCAAAATATCACCATTCAATGTCACGACACTTGCAGCCTCGAACCAGCGCCATAATCCTAAAAAGTCTTCGGGGATATTGTAGCTGACCATTCCAAAGCATCTCCGTTACGAGTGAGTAGTTGCGGTAGTTAGAACGGCCACGCCGACAACGGTTCTCCCGACCAGTCTCGTCATCCGCATTAGTGAGTGGATCCATGTGGATGGCGTTGGTTCACGTGCCACCTGGAAGCTGTTGGCAACATTCCAATTTCCACTCCAGTTGCCTACTCGCTGGGGTATTGCAGGACGAGGCATCGAGATCACGCGTCTCCTGGGGGCCTGCTCGCGGGATAGCGGTGCCGGAGCGATGCCGGAGATGTGCTGGTCTCCTGGGAGGCCTCTCTGGGTCGCAATTCCTGTCTCGAGTTAAGAAATTAGGCGGTGACCCATGATATACGCAGGTTGGCAGTTGGCGGTGGATAAGGTGCGCGGCTCATGCAAGATTCGTGAAGGGGCTTGTATTTTCGAGCCTCGACTTCCATTCATTTGCTTTGATAGTGGGAGAAGGAGGGGTCCATGTTCGCCGCTGTCGGCCCTTCACTGAAGAGGCTCTGCAGCTTTGCAGTCGCATCCTTTTGCTGGATCCTTGTGCGTTTCGTCCATTTTCAAAGATGCTAGATTGGAATTGCCTGGCTGCAGAAAGTAAGCGAACGGAATGTCAAGTATAGGATGTTTTGGTCATGAAGATCCGCTCCTGCTTTCAGGGAACCCCGCGTGCTGTGGCCTGTGGGTACCCGATAACCGACAATCGGGGTGTGGGGTATGGGGATCCATTGCGTGTCCTATAACCGGTCTAACTATTCTCACAGCGCAAGGTCCTCTTGTTAATGGGACAAACGAGCCTATTCCGGTTATTACAATTGAAATATTATTTTGCCCTGTGAACAGAACCTTGTTAGCGATGAACTTAAATTGAACGACGTCGACCCCAGGACGGGAAGACCTACCCTCTATTCGAATCACAGGCGGCTCTCACAGCGTAACGATGCCCTTCTCCGTTTACAATCTCACTTTTCCTCTGTCACAATGCGCACCTCCTGTTACTGCTCAGCTACTGGGAAGATGTGCTGGGCTAACAGCTCCGGAGATAGATGTACCTTAACAATTTTCATCGTGCGTTATCAGCATAGCGGGTCTTTAGCGGGATTTTAGCGGGGCTGCTGAGTGGCAACTGTTAGTGGTCCCATGCAAGTACGTGGTTCTTTGATCTTGGCCGTAATCGTCAAGATTGATGATGAGACACTCCTCGATAGCTTAAGCATGTGTATACCGAAATTCATACAGATGAATTGGGATATTTATGAAGCACTTCTCTTCATGTATATGCACTCTTATAATTGTAGACATACGTGGGATGGCTTTCTCGGGGAGTGGCGAAGACGTCTTCTCAGCCCGTGAAAGTTCAACCAAAGACTCGCCATAGGGCATCTTTCCCAAGTTCCCTTCTGCAAACCAACAGTCCGGTGTTTGGTTCATGCACGGCAGTCTCAAGGTGACAGGATGGATGGTCACTGCCCGAAAAGCTGCACGAACTGCGAAATTCGAGCTGCGATGCACCTCGTGCTTGAAGCACCTGGATAAGATAAGTAACAATACTGTAACAATACACCCGGAGTTCCGCAAACTCCGCGGAGGACCAATTCTTATGACCGGTAACTTACAACATCAAAGTTTCCATTCCACATCCCACTCATGTTGCTTGCCAACATCGCATCTTGCATCTTTGCACGCAATGTTTCACGGCAAAACCGTCCAACCAAGGTACATGGTGAGATACAAAGATGCCCATACAATTTCATCATGCAGCGTAGGTCCCTTTTTGCATGACCTTCTTGTAAGCCGGAGCAATCTGCCCAACGTTGTGTTGTCTCTTCGATTTTCCCATCGACATGGCACACGTGGATGATGCGGGCTTCAAAGAACAGATTATGGTAGCTAAGAACATTCTTGTATTGCGAAAGCTAGTGAGAGTACCAGATATCCAATCTTGACGGGGAAAAAAAAGAAGAAAAATAGAGAGAAAGAAAGAAACTCGAAAAGGAGTGCGTTTTCTCGTGAATCTGACTTGACCTCTCCTCGTCCCATCTTTCCTCTCCCTAGGTGGATGATTGACGAAGATGGAAGGGGCAACAACAGAAAAATTGTGGGCCTGCTCTTATCGCTGTAACAGAAGAGAGAAAGCGGAAACAACCACGGAGGGCAGCTGGAAATACCAGAAGAGCTGGAGTGCCGGCGAACGGAACGCAAGGCACGAACTGCCGACAACAGTCTGCTCACAAAGGAAAAAGAAAGTTGTTTTGTCTCCTTATCGTTTGTGACATGAACGACTCGCTTTGGCTGGCGTCTCTAACAACTCATTCGGCCACTTGTGGGCAAACTCGTTCGTTGAGTTGTCAAGGAGTCGTCGACCAAGACACTGTGGTCATTTGCTTGTCAGCTTGTGTTCAACGTCTGGGCGCATGAACCGGAATCTTGATCTTACCATTATGAGAGACAATCAGCGGCTTGAGGTGCCGTTTCCTGGTTCGGCGTTCATGTATGCCCTGTCGCTGGCCCAGCCGTGGTTGTTACTTGCACTTGCACTTGCTGTCGCTGTCGGTGGGGTTTCAATATCGTTGTTGCTGTCGCTGTCGGTGTTGGTGTTGCCGTTGATGTTGATGTTGGTGTTGATGGTAATGTTGCCGTTCCTGTGCTGTTGCTGTAGTTGTTGCTGTTGTTGTTGCTGTTCCTGTAATGGCAGTGGTACATGGAGTGGTAGACTCAGATCAATTGTGGGGCACTGGGATCTGGTTCCAGCCATAGCAGCAAAGGAGGCTGCACCGACCCATCGAGAACAACCCATCCGCCGGTACCTGGGGTTCTTGGTAGACGATGAAGCAGACGAGGCCGTTGAACACTGCGGCTGAGTGAACGTTGACCAGCACCCTCAAATCTACCTCTAGCCTCACGAATCCAATCGCGAGGACGTCTCGGCCGGAGGGACTAACAACATAGCCAATAAGGTTGGAGGTGGGCTCAAATTTATTGTAGCCAACACCCAGGCGAGCGAGAGTGTGTACGGAGACCAGGGAGAAATCAAGCTCAGGGGTAATGAGGAAGTACCCCGGTTGGGTAATGGTTGCTTGTCTTCCATTACCAATATCTAAACTTGCCCATGCCGTCCTTACAGCCGGATGCTCGAGGAAATGGTTTCCGTTGTTCATGTTGTTGTTGATCTTGGTTGTGTGGGGGGATTTTCGGAAAGTAGTTCCAGGATGCCTGTGAAAATGTAGAAAATGATGAAAATATTCCTACCTCTTTCTACTTGTAATGATCTGGCCAGAAAGGAAGGGCCCAAAGACGCACGGGTCAATGTCAGGAAATTCAAATGCATGCGTTCTTGCCCGTATGTTTCAGCCTTTTGTCCGGCCTCATGCGGCCTCGAGTCTTCACTGACCATATAGGCACAGATATGTACGTTTACTCTGCCTTTTCATGCCCGTGTGGGAATAAAAGTTCCTCCTCACGGAGGTCAGAAAGCATGAAGTTTCTCATAAAAGCCATTTTCTCTACGGCAGAGAAATCTTGGAGGAGGGAGTGGTGCATAAGATTCACCGTCTTGCACACAAATTTGGGCAAGCATATATGCCCATAGATGCCCTTCCAAAAATCTGAATTTCGAAAGTTTATACGGTAGGCTGTGAGGCGAGCCCAGACGCCGGCATCGGATATGTTGCAGTCAATTTCTCGAAGAGTGCATGTCCGGTATCATGCGTCCGAGTCGGGCAGTACCTGACTCTTATTTCGAAGTGCCGGACGTACATACAGCATGCTCCGTAAAAAAAAAATTACAAGAGTTGTCTCCGGAATCTCTCTTATAAGTCCCCTGAACCTTCCTTCTTTCTTTTTCTGTCATTCATCGTCAAACGTAACCAAACACTCATCACCATCCCCACCTTCCCCAAAAATATTTCAACCACGTTAGCAAGCTACAATGTCAACTTCCTTATTTCCGCCAGAGGTACTTGAATCCGAATATGACGAGCTGTGGGAGAAGATCCGGGAGTACGGTGCCAGCACCCCGTCCCCGCCCGCGGCCGCTGTCCAGGAGCCCTTAAGACCACCCCACCAAGCCCATTCATCGACCAGAAACTCCCACTACTACGATAGGGAATTTAACCCGTTCGATTATCAGTTCGGGCAAGCCCTCGCTCCAGCCGCCGCTCCAGCCGCCGCTCCAGCCGCCACTGCAGCCGTCTCTCAAGCTGTCATCCCGGCTAACAATCCAGCTGGCCCTTCTCAGCAGCCCAGCAGGAGCAACACACAAAACAACAGAAGGAGGCAAGGGCTATGGAGACTTTACAGCTCCTTCGCGACAGTTTTCGCGGAAACCGAGACCTCCCAATCCCGCCGAGAAGCTTGGCAGCAAAGCCTAGTCAACGTTAGGCAGATCCTGTCGATAGACGATGACCAAGACCCCCAACCAAATTCGGGGGAGGCGTCGTCCCAGGTGGGGATGAGCGGCAACTCGAGTGATGGAAGGGTTACCAGGAGCTTGTTGACCCCTGATGAGAAGGAGGACGAGCTGCGCTTTCCTCAGTACGGGTCTTGAAATTGTTTTGTGATCTTGCCAAACTCTACCTGGCTATTTTTTTTTAATCCTGTCTTTGGTCCTCCTCTTGATGAATCGTTTCCTTTGGCACTTTCCTTTCTCACTTGGTCTTTTCTTCTGCGAGCTTCCTTCTGCTTCTCTTTTACTCGGAGCCGGCAACAGCAACAACGACTGACCATCAATCAACCAACCTCACATCGGAAACAACCACTCAACCCAGCTTCACCGCCACAACCACCGATCCCCACCCAACTCAGATCAGACGGAAGCCAAAAAGAAAGAGTGGAAAGGTCTCGATCGCGAATCGAACGGAGGACGTAAAGCAACTGGAAAGGAGTAGAAGAGCCTTATTTGCATAGCCGGAAGACGCCAGTTACAGTACTACCACAGAGGGCTCCGGTGGCCTCACAAGCACGTTCCTCCACTGTGCCTGTGCCCCATACCCCCCTGTAGCCCCGGGTGCTTAAGGCAGCAACCAAATCGGACCAAATGGAAGCTGCGCACCACACCGCTCGACCACTGTGCCTTTCTGGGGGTTGTTAGGTGTAGGTCGAGGGGGGTGGGTTATCTACCACAATTTCCTTCCGCACTGCGGGTGATTCACGGTTTCACCTCCATGGAAGAATACCTCTAAGGTACCGCAACAAAACCGACAGGATGGATGTGGGGGTAGTGTACGACATCTAACACAAAAATCCATTCAGAAGGCGACACCGTCACCAAGCCTTACCTGGTCCAGCTCGTTCTGTTCCCTCGCCTTGGACCCATTTCCATCACCAACACTCACCTGTTATCCTCAACCCAAACACACCAAAGGGAAAACAAGGAAGCAGCATACGTACCTCCTCTGAGCCCGCTGTACCTCGTTGTTCCTTGTTAGAAAAAAGGCATGCAAGTCTGCTGACGCACGTGCTGTTACAAAAGAGACTACCTCGGAGAAAGTCATTGGCACCTTCACATTCATTTCTCCTTTTCCTACGAAACGGCCAGGCAGTGATGAAGTTCAGTGGCGAGAAATATGGCAATTGATCAAGGACACGGAAGTTCACAGGACGGAAGCGGGGGAGACGGCAGAGAGGGGTGAAAGTGCATGTCTAATAACACTCAAAGTTTCGTCGGGCGGAATGTGGTGGGATTATTTGGCGGTCTTGTACTGTTGATCAAGGCGGCGTTGGACACTCTTTGGACGCCCAAATTGGAGATTTCGTACTTTACTGACGATGTCCTGCTTCACTATTTTCTACTGCTTCATCCTATTTCTTTTGCCACTTTGCATCTTTGTAATGTACCTCAAGCAAGATCTTGGCTCGGTAATTAGTGAATTAAACATTAGTTGTGTCTTAAACGAGTGGTTTAACTCCAAGTCCTATGTTAAACAATCATCTTCTTTATATCCGCCCTGACATCCAACTTTTACCAGGAACATCGACCTGCTTCCTCGCCTCAAACATCATAATCCCCCGCCTCGGTAACTTCCCTCGCGAACCCCTTCCAAAACTCGCAAGGCGTCCTCTCATTCTGGTCATCACTAACCGTTGTAAACCCCCAGTCGCCCACATTCAACACGCCTCCCAGTCTCTCCTCGCCACTAGCCGTTTTTGACCCAGCAGTCGCAATACCCGAAGGCTTCCCCCAGCTAATCACCGGCGGCAGATTCAGCAGGCCCTTGCGGTACGTGTTCGGATCGCCAGTAACAATAAATGAGGCAAAATAACTTTGCATCGCCATGCTAATGCCGGAGATAAAGGGCGCGAGGGCCGGGGCGAAGAGAGTTGAGAGGCAGTCGAGGATTGTTTGCGGCGAGGAGGAAGAGGAGGGCGAGGGCGTGGAGGTGAAGAAAGTCGGAAGAAGGTCGGTGGCGTGCAGGTAGGGGAAGACGGAGTATTGCATTAGGTAGGTCCGCGATGGGGTGTAGGCTTCTGCTAGGTCTGGAGGGTTGGGTGATTTGGTTAGCATAGGGTTGCGGAATTGGTGATGTTGATGGAGGATGGTATGACGTTGGGTTAAGGTTGTTTGACCCGAGCTGGGATGTCTCACCAGAAGCGGCCGAGGTGATACTCGCTTGAGCGTTGCGCAGGGGGCGGAGGGGTGGGAAAGGGTAGGAAGAGACCCGCGGTTGGAACGCGCTTCCTTGGGATGGGGTAGCGCAAGGGTACATAATGCTGTGCTTCATGGGGAGGGTGGGGGATAGCAACACACAGAAAAATGGATAACTCACATCTCACGTTGCACGTAAAGCAACTGTCTCTCATAAACGCCGCCATCCTTGTTGCCTGACTGTCATACTTCCTCTTCCCATCTGTGCTCTTCTTGCCCGGCACCGGGTAGAATTGTTCGACCTTCTCAGCTTGCCCGCCCTCCCTCGTATAGTTCGGAAAGATGGCGTCGAGAAAGCCAGAAAACTGTTCGTTCGTCCTGATGGCGCCGCTCACGAAGAGGCTCGACTCGTCCTTGACGTGCGATATTACCAAGCTCATTTCGCTTCCCGATGGCCCCTTCCAAAACTTTCCCTGTGCGAGTTCCAGGAGCGGCATCTGACGAATAAACTTTCCGTCGGGCGTCGGTCCCACGGCAAATGTCCCAGGCGTTTGTGAGGCTTGGAGCGCGGCGTTGGCTTTTGCAAGCGCATCGGGCGAGGTCTTTCGGAGGCAATCTACCACTGCTTTCCCAGAGGTAGAACCGCACCCTGCCAATCCTCCAAACTTCTTGAAGATGCCATCCACAGTCCCGTTTCGATCCCAGGCCATTTGATACGCTGGACTTTGCAAGATCGCCCTTTGGAACATGGGGTCGAGCTTGCCGCCCTCGGCCACTAGGTGGTGCATGATGGACCCCGCACCCGCAGACTCCCCCATCGCTGTCACGCGCTTCGGGTCACCACCAACCAGGGAAATGTAATCCTTAACCCATTGGAGAGCCGCTCGCTGGTCATGCAAACCGACATTTGGAACCGCAGAATTCTCCATCGATGTGCCGGCGAGCCAGCCATAAGTGCCGAGGCGGTAGTTGATTGACACGAAGATCATGGAGCCGGGAGTTGGGACCGACTTGGTGAGGAGAGAACTGCCGTCATAGAAGAATGGTTGCAGAGACTCCTTTGAGCCAAAGAGGTAGGCGCCGCCGTGAATCCAGAATGCTACTGGGAGGGGCGAAGGTTTCTTTGAAGCACCGGAAAGGTCGCGGAGTGTCTTGCCGGGAACGTACAGGTCCAGAAAGAGACAGTCCTCAGAACCGCCACTGAAGAGCGGGATGGGGAGTCCTCCTAGACTGTTCAATGGGCATTTCATGTCAGCAATGTTGAAGTCATTTGACAACGGGATATGGGTAGGCATACAACTGGTTGAGGGCAGCACCGATGGGAGACTTGTTGCCTGGACCCATGAGGTTCAGTCCAGACACTGCGGTTTGGATGCATTGCGGTCCATAGCTGCCGTCTTGG
Source organism: Neurospora sp. CHS-2018b (assembly GCA_009806015.1). Lineage (NCBI taxonomy): Eukaryota > Fungi > Ascomycota > Sordariomycetes > Sordariales > Sordariaceae > Neurospora > Neurospora sp. CHS-2018b. The sequence continues at coordinate 274,457 of RAOV01000002.1, forward strand.
ATGGTGTTGTTGAGCTGTGGCGGCGCAGGTTTCGCCCAACGGAGGTCTCCTACCGGAGGAGCGGCATAGCGAATGTTTCGAAACACGTATCTGCGTTTGTCAGCGTTGAAGCCGAAGCGAGAAGAACGACTTGAAAACTCACATATCGCTGTTCGACCGGTAGCTCGACGCTCGGTATGAGCCATATGGCAGAGTAAGGACTGGCAACGCACTGGGAGATGGGAACTTGACGCCTAAAGATGCAGAGTCTATGAGGGCAGAAGACAAAGAAAAGAAGGTAAGTGAAATAAAAAGGAACGTGGTGCTTGGGAACATTTTGGATGCAGCAGGTACTAAAAGAGTGACATCAACAGGGAAAAGGAACGTCCAAAGAAGAAACTAAAGAAGAACACCGCCAAGCTTCCAAGCACGAGTCATGAACTGCTGGGGATTCTATCGAGACGAAGAAAGAGTGGGAAAGCGATGGGGCTCATCGCACTGTTCAAGCTGGGCTTGGGCTTGGGGATATAGAGCTGTATCGCCCAGCTGAACAAAGCTTGCCATCCTTTCCCAATGACCTATCAATCCGTTCCTTCTTCAAAGCATAGATCATGCCCATAGAAACTCTCAGATTGTGTGCCACCCACCCCCTAATATCTTCAGAGGGTTGGTTCCCGAACAAGATCTCCGGGGATGGACAAATGGCATTTGAAACAGCTCGAGTCCAAGAAGCTCGTTCTTGCGCCACCAGATAAGAAGCCAAGATGAGTTTCTGTGATGCGACAGCCGCCTGGAGCTACCATTGGCGACTATCAAAGCCGTTCGGGCATTAGCCACCCGACCACTCAACTGTCCGTCGTCGTTGGTCAAGGTATCGGGACCCCCGGACGGGTCTAGCATCTGTGTGGTCGAAGAGCAGCCAATCAGAGTCCAAGAAACCGCCCTTTTGGGAAAGTCGCAAATCACCCCTGAGGCTCAAGAGGCGCTTGGTCTTGGCGATCTAACGAACCACAGCATTCGAACTGGGGGGTTGTCTGCAAGCAACGACACGAGGGGGGCAAGGGGCTTGGTGGTTTTGAGTACAGAGGCCGCAGATTATTTGTAGGCTACACAAGAAGCGTAGGTTTGAGGCCCGGCGGTGAAACGGTGGGGGATATTGGGGTCGAGAAGGGTCGTCGTCGTGAAACCGATTGGCTGATTGTTTCGGAACGTTCCTTGGTTGGATCATAAGCGAAAGCTCGTCGTACACTGTTGCTATCGCAGGGAGGGTGAGACTGCAGTTGCAGCGCCATGGGCCGTTCCGTACCTGGGAATGGTATAACCGTTTCGTATCGCTGGTGACCACTGATTTTCCCGCCACTTCAATCCGCACCTTTGTTAGGCCGCGCCGTTGCAGTCATCGCTTGTCGCGGTCGCGGTGTCGGTCATATGTTTGGTTTAAAAACTTATGAAAAGCCAGTTAGCTGATGGTCAAGCTGGGTAGCAAGCTCATACCGAGCTGGGGAGCGAGGAGGGTGGTTGTGGGCAGCAATTGGGATCATCAATTGTGGTAACCAAGGCTCCCGGGTGGTTACAATACTGACTCGGTAAGACAGGTTGTCCAGTGGGTTCGGATTTTGCACGAAAATGAAAGCAAAGTGGAAGTTGGGAGACGAGAAAAGAGAAGTTGAGGGCGACAAAAGTCAAAGTTGACGTGGCATCTTTGAGCTTTTCAAGGATCCCGATCGTGACTTCCTCAAATGGAGAGTTATCTGCTTGCGCCCTTACGTTTTTCCGCAACCGTCCTGGTGTAGCGGTTTCATGCTGTCTCGGGCCATTCGGTGATCAGCGACTTCAGCTGGCAATACGTTGGAATCTAGACACACCAATGACCCTGATATATTCTCGAATTTCAATTGTCGAACTAAACCGGCGAAGAACACCGCCTCCTCTCAAATCAGCGCGGCAGCAAAACAGCTTTAATGTGCATAGTTATATAACTCCAATGAATTACTCTACTTCAAGAATGTTCATGATGCGACTGGGGTCCATGGCATCAATAATGAAGAAGTCTTCCTTACTGATAAAATAGAGGAACCTGTACCAAGCAAATGACCATTGATTTAGTTCGGAGGCGGCAGTGCACACTACCTATACATGAATTTCCTCGGCATTGGGGAAGATATGGGAGAACTCCTTGAATTTGAATTCGCCCCAATAATCTTCATCACGGCCCGTTGCAAAATGGTAAAAATCGCTTTCGAACTTGAGCCGCTTGATCAACGGCGCAATCCGATCAAATGTAGCGAAAGGACAATCATGAACATCAATCAGATCGGTGTCCCAATTCAGCCAGAAGTACTTGTAGGGCTCGGGGTCACTGCACCCGAAAGAGTCCGTGGAAACCCGCTGATACAAGCCCAGATCTCGGGCTTCTTGGCAGGTGTGCAGCGTGGCTGGCACCGGCGTCGGCGAGACAACTCTTGTGTAGTTTTTGGAATTTGGGTTGAGCGGGGGTCCATATGCGAGGCGATTGGCCACGGTCCGTGGTTCGACCGTCATTTCCCAGATGATGCGACGGATGTCCCATGGGAGGCGGGGGAATGAGTGGAAAGTATCCGTGGACATGACGCCAGTCCGTTCCTCTGCACGTGTAGTGATTCTGTTTCAGATCACCGCAGGGATTGGAAGTACATGTAATCTGCCGTCGACGTGGTTAGCACTTGCGTTGCAGTTACTATACGTGGAAGGAGAATACCTACGAGTGTCCTTAGAGGATCCGACGTTGCGTTGTTCTAGCCTCGCCGGAACAGCAATTGCTGCAGATTTCCAATATCACAGAACGCGAGACAGATGCAGGGACCAAATGCAGGTACTTCGTGGTGCTGTGGTGCGTGGAGCAGCCAGGGGAGATAGACAGGAATTCGAGAAGAAGCGGGTGTCGATGATGGTCACTGGTGGTGACAAAGGTGGATGAAGATCTTGTATAAGTATCCTTGAAAAGGTCACCTTTGCCTGTGCAACCACCAGAATATGTCCTTGACAGCCCATGTTCAGCTTTTCTTCGTGTCCAACTTCCTGACTTCGTGTTGCTGTCTGCGATGAGCCCTGATGATACCCTGAGTCATCGCTTGGGCTTCCAGAGATGATTTAGTGTAGATGTCAGATCCATTGTATCTAGGTACCACATTACCAATCGAGCCTCTAGACATAACACCTGGCATATGTGTTTTGATTGGGCAATGGCACTTTACGGTCGGGTATGAGTAACTCGGGGCATTTGTCTTCGGGAAGTCTACATGTAAAAGTGAAAATTCGTCGCAGGATCGAGGAATAGAGGAATATCCAAAAGGCATTGAGATGTTCGCAAAGAAGAAGAATAATCCGTGCATATTTGTCCTCACTATCCATCCATCCATGTTATCCTAGAGGGGAAAAAGGAAATGTGCCACTAATACCAGACAACCGGGTCCGATACGGGGCATTTGCACCAAAAGAAATAAAACGAAATTGCCGAAAACATCAAACAATCCGACCCAACTGTTGCCTTGCGATATAACCAGAAGTAACGACCGTCGTGTAAGCTCAATCAAGCTCGTTCAATGAAATTCCCCATTTCCCATCCATCCCACACGAAAAATTCCATTCCATGTCCATACGTCCATACGTCCATTTGCTCATGCCAGCATGAGCAATCCACTTCCCCAGCACCAAGCCACCAGTACTTTGTGTAGGGAAAAGTGTTCCAACCGAACAATAAAACCGTCTGTCTCTGGGTCTGTAAGACTTATGGCGCTTTCAAAAGGTGGAATATGTTGAAAGCTTACATAAACGATTTGATTGTCAGGCAGACCTTGCCGTCACCTCTTCACTGCGAATCTTCGCTTGAATCGGGAATGTCCGACGGTCTCGTGAAAGGACTCGTCGGGTTGGAGAGCGGCTCGATGGTTTCGAACCACCAGTGTGGCCAAGGGGAACTGTAGTCGACTACCTTCACCGGTTCTTCCTCAGAAGTCCCGGAAGACGAGCTCTCTGAGCCGTGGTATGAGGGGAAGGTTTTCAGGTGACCCTCATCAAGGTGTGTTCCATCCCACTTCTTTGGTGTATTGGATGGGCCAGGCCCGTCCACGGAAAATGATGTTAACAAGGACCCGCACCGGGAACAGTTGTCTTCATGGACTTCGCGCCTTGTTCTCAATCTTTCATCTGGATTTTGCATGTCGTATCGAGCCTGTTTTATCCTTGGCTGATTGAGAATTACATGCAGAAGTAAGTTGGTTTGCCGCTCTGCTGGGTCTGTGAGCAGGCCGGTTAGTTACACATCCTATCTGTGCTCAACAGGGTCAAGACAGGGGAATTTTCACTTGCCTTTAAACTTGAAGGGCTCAGCTGCTAGTCCAATTGACATATCTGGCACCCAGAACGGCGTTCCGTACATGCGAAAGCAAAACACCCCCCAATATGCTATATCAATGCATGGGATGTACCAACGGTTTGCCTGGAGGCCCAAAACTTCGTCATGTACCCTCAGAGATTTCAATATCTGTTTCGTCCACGACATGTTTATTTCCGCCAAGCCACTCCTGTCGTCCACGAACTCAGGTGAAGGCAGCGGGAGTCCTCTAGCAGCCCGCGAGCCCTGATCCATGGATGGCTCCTCCAGGTCATGATGAGGATTTTCAGCATCGCGGAAGGTGAGCACACCTTGCCACCGGAAGGCTTCAAGTTGGTCTGGCTTTTCCGGCGGGGTGCTACCTGGATGGTGGTTCAGGTTGACTTTGAAGGAGCACTCAAGACCTCGGAGACCAGGGTCCGGCGCAGCAATTTCTTGAATGTTGAACTTGAATTTGGAAGACTCGGCAATTTTCTTTGGGTCTTGCTCGAGGTTAAGAGGTCTGTCCCGGGGCGGGAGATCCGGTGGTAGTCGTAGGTTACCGCGAGCCTGAAGTTCCATCGCCTTCAGCTTCTTTTCAAGGTCGCTGATGAAATTCTTGTTGTAGCGTGGTGGGCATGATTCATGGATCTTGTCGTCTCTCTTGATTTCTGAAAGACGACTATCGTCGTTCGTTTCAGACATGGTTGAATGTTGGCGTGATGGTTTCTCGTATCTGTATCTATGCTCGGTAAGGTATGTATCCGTTCGATGAAGACATCGAGATGGTCTTATATACCCAGCATCATTGCTGTTCTTCTCCATCGTTGTGTGAGTTGGCGCCAGCGGCGATTCTCATCACACATCTCTTCCTTTATCCGCAATGGCACCAACATCAATGAACTTACTGCTTCGTGGCCAACTCCAAGTCATATAAGCGCTCGCATACGAGACTGGGAGCTGAGGATATGTGCCTCGAGGAGTCCCGGCTCATACCGTCCTTTCATCATTGCTCGAAGTATTGCTGCCATCATAAAGGACAATCATGGAGGGGTAAAGGTAGAGGATAGGGATCCTTTAGACAGATACCTTTTCGATACTTCGGTTAACCGCCGTTGGTTATGGTGCAGGGTTCTAAGAAAAAGATCAATGAGGAACGTGATGGGGACACCAACATCACAGGTCTTGTTGAAAGGACGAGGAGGGTGATGTGTTCGTTAACATGATCAACATGGCGAAATGTCCCATGTTTGGTGACTTGTTAAACACGGCAGAGGACATGGCGGTTGAATCTTCTTTGAAAAGTAGAAATCGTGCGGTCTGGCCATTTTGCTCCATCACTCATGAAAGGAAGAGGTTCTGGACACGGGTGGTTGGAACTTCGGCAGGAGGAAGTTACGACCAGGATATTATAGGGAGAGACGCTTGGCAGTTACGTCACTAACACAACTACTGCACATTACAGTGTAATTCCGCTAACGCAGCATCTCTTTCATGGTTCCCTTCTCCTTTCAGTGAACTTCGTCAGCGCTGAAACACGCGCAGGCGGATCCTGTGCCAACACATTTTTCCCTTGGATCACCCATCTTACCGACTTCCCTCATCCAGACCCCATATAACCAACATATTATACATTTCTCGCAGCATGGGCACGCCCAACTCAACAGACAGCGTTCTACAATGAAAGATCACGGGAAACGAATGTAGTGTCCTGCGCGCACGCGCGCTGCATCTTACCAGGGTCCTCATTTCTCTTCTCCATAGCGCCACCCTCAAGCAATAAACCACAGTGAAAAGATGAAGTCTCTCATTGTCATTGTCATCGTCATCCGTCAGGCTTCGCATCATCGGGGATAATGGAAACCTAACCTCATCTGACAGACAGACAGAGATGAGAAAAAAGCCCAAAAATTTTGGTCGGACTGCCCCAAACTACGCAGGACAGCACATGACGCTGACAAAACACCACGATGTGCAATGTGGTTTTTGCCCTCCGCCATACTAACGCGGGGTTCTGGAGCTCCGCGCAGTCAACCAGCTAGAAATATAAAGAGAGAAAAGAAGAGAAAAGGAATCAGATTTCAAGGAGGGCAGAACGTAGTTATATAGCTATTCGGGATAGGCTCTATAAAGCAGAACGAAAGCTCTGTAGAAGGTACTTAGGTTGGTAAAAGACGGCAAAGAGAAAGGGACGTCGTTTGTAGGGAAGTTATCGATATCTTGCTGACATTGAATAGGTAGATCTAGTGCCGCACCAAGTTATAACTCCCCTTGCCATCACCAAAAGAGAGCAAGTACACTAGGGAAAGAGATGATTACTTCCTCACAGCATAGTGTCACAATTACCACAATTTAGCCCTTGTGCACTTACAACGGGCGCTCGTCAGCGCCATCTTTCTCAGAACAGCAAGTGACGACCACCATTTACACCAGGATTGCCTACCTCTATACACAAGGTACCTCTTCTTGCGTTTTGGAGCGCACTACACTCGCCCTTTCCCTTTATTCCCTCAGATTAAATCTGGCTGGCAGTTGAGATCCTGCGCGCAATCCATGAGTGTTACTGCGGCACTTGCTTCATAGCAACCGAGTAGCTGCTACTCAACGTCCCTTTCCCATTTCTTCACTCTCTGTGTCTCACACGCGCCTCCCATTAATCGTTCCAGACAACTCTTGCCCACGGCAGAGCGAGCTGAGAATAGCTAGGTAGCGTGGAATGCGCTTCTAGGACTCTGTTGTTGTTGGAGGATCAGGTCGATAGTAGTTGCCGACTTTCGAAATCTGAATGGGCATTATTTCCGAACGAAGAAGCCGACGAAGGCAGAGCAAGAGAGCGACCACAACCAAGGGGAGGATGTAGAGCAAGGAAAAAAGCAAGGACGGAACACCAATTAAAGCAAGGTTGCAGAAACCCCTTTGGCAAAGGGGTAAGAGCAAAGAGGGGAGAAGGAGGGACGAATCGGCGAATCCGCAAACCGACAAGGGATACCACAACTGGGAGAAGAAAAAGGGAAAACAAAAAGAAAGAAACAGCAGAGGAAGGAGCGCAAAGAGAAACAACAGTCATGGCAACAGAGGAAAAGAAAAAAGAGGAAGGTAAAAGGGCAAAAGGGCCAAAAAAACATACAACACCTGGGATTCGCTGGTCGTCACCGACCCAACTACTAGTCAGGCGATTGGTAGCTTATCTATGGGAGAGCGGACGGGATCCCGAGTTTTCTACCATCTATGGTCGTATGTGGTAAAAGACATCCAAAGCTGGGTTCATATGCTTCCAGGGGAAAAACAAGAAATTCCTTACATCTCTTACTGTGTAGCAAAAGATCAACTCCCTATCATGTCCCAGATTCTGCACCTCCGATCTCACATTTCATCTCCGGACGCTTCTTAAAGGATACGGGAAAGCTTGGCGCACGTAGCTCCCGGTATCCTGGCACAACGCTCATAACAAATACCGGACTTGATGCTTTGTCTTCACACGTCTTGTTTTGGTATCTACAAGTACTTCTCTATATGCGTTGCATGGCCTGAACCAAGCGGTCATTACAACCGTGATATTCCTACAAGATCTTATCTTGACATTCCGACTCTTCTTTTTGACTCGGTTAATGTCAAACCCCCACACATGATTCTCCCAAGAGAATTACTCGTCGGTTGTACAGGCTCTGCCCTTTCCTCATGCATCACACATCTCCCTCTCCCCTTTGCTCATCGCTTAGTAATCGTCCTCGCCCGACCCAGACACAATGACGTTGTTAATCTTGAGGATCATTCTGCAAAGCTGCGTCGCAAGCATGAGCTGCTGCTTCTTGCCGATAAGGGGATCAATGACGAAAGCCTCCTTCATGTTGTTCGAGCCACGGCCCATGCAGTCAACACCAAGACGGCCGCGACCAGCAGGATCCTTGACCTGTTGGCTCTTGACCTCGGCGAGGGTAGCGATGGGGTTAAGACCGCTGTTCTCGGCGAGGGTCATGGGGATGGTGTCAAGAGCGTCGGCGAAGGCACGCATGGCGTACTGCTCCAGGCCAGGGGACTTGACAGCAGCGTCCTCAACAGCCAAGCTGCAGGCAATCTCGGCCGAACCACCACCGTAAACAACACGGTTGTCGCGAACAAGGTTGCGCACGACGCAAAGAGCGTCGTGAAGAGAACGCTTAGCCTCATCGATGATCTGGGTGATAAAAGTTAGCCAAGACCTTACTGATACAACGGAACTCAATCGCTTACCATCTTGTTGCTACCCCTGACAAAGACAGTCACGGCCCTGGTGTTGGCGCACTCCTCGATCACAAGCATCTTCTCCCTTGTCGTACCGAAGGTCATCTCGCGAACAATACCAGCCCTACCGAGTTTCTCGGGCTTGAGATCCTCGAAGCGAGGAACAATGCGACCGTTTGTGGCAATCGCAATCAGCTCAATCTCAGGACCACCGACCCATCGGACAGCAGGAAGGTTGTTCTGAAGGAGCAGGTGGTTCGCCTCGTCGTCGAAACCCCACTGGCAGATGGCCAGGTTGGCACCGGTGTCCTTTATTTGCTGGATCATCTCGATAAACTTCTCGCGCTCGTAGGTCTGCAGCTTCTTGAACTCCTCGACGCTGGTGATGTCGAGTCTGTGCTTAGTCTTGGGCTTGGGGGGCTCGAACGCGCATGTAAGAATGGCAATCTTGGCGTCCCTAACCTCGGAAGGCATCTGGGGATGCGAGAAGTCCTTGTCGACAATAACACCCTTGACGAGGATAGTATCTTCAAGGGCGCCTCCGACCTTGCCGTCCACCTTGATGAGCTCGAAATCAACGTCCTTGCGCTCCAGGTCGGCAACGGAGAGGACCGCATCGACGGCAATGTTGGCGAACTGGTCGTGGGCCTTGGAAACAATCTTGCTGCCCAAACTTGTCCTCGCGACCTTGACCAGGTTTGCGGTTTCCTCCTTGCTGAACTCGATAACATCGGAAATTCTGTCAAGCTCGGCCACGGCAATGTCGCAAGCCTGGTCGTAACCGTCGGCGATTCTGATGGGGTGAATGCCCTTGTCAATAAGCTCTGCCGCCTGCTCGAGCAGCGCGCCAGCAAGCACAACGACACCTGTGGTGCCATCACCGATCTCGTCATCCTGGGACTTGGAGAGCTCGACTAGTAGCTTGGCAACGTGATTTGTGATCTCCATTTGTTGTAGAATGGTTGCGCCATCGTTGGTCACTGTGATATCGCCGTCGGGGGAGATGAGGATCTTGTCGAGGCCACGAGGTCCTAGGGAAGTCTTGACAATGTTTGCGACGGTCCTGGCGGCGAGAATGTGGTTCTTGACGGCTTCGTTTCCGTATTGCCTCTTCTTCTTTCCTTGACTGCAGTAGTAATTGTCGTGTTAGAGTAGACCGTAGGACCAAGGCTCGAAATGCCGGCGGAAAGGGGGACTAACTCTCTGACAACGATGAGAGGGCGGCCCTGCTCATCCTTCATCATCACCGCTGTTTCGAGGAGGCGTTAGCATATTCGACCGGCGTGGGATCGGAACGGTCGACGGAGAAACTAAAAGGGTCGCGGCATACCGTTCGACAAATCCAAATCTATACATCTCGAAGTTAGTTATGCTGTCGCGGTTCGGTGGACGGTGCGGTCTGGAAGGTATTCAGGGAAGTGGGGAGGGGTGGTTAAGGGGGGGGAGGGGAAGGAGGGGCTCAAGGGACATACTCAACGCCATCTTGGGCAATATTACGACTGCGGTCGGTAGTATGCAATCACTATTATTGTTTGAATATGTGGTCGACCTCGTAGAGCTTCGGCGTGACGGTCGGGGCGGTTGCAGGTATGGTGAAGAAGATTGGGTTTGGATGGTGTTGTTGTTGAACGCTGGTGGAATGGGCGCCAGACAGGAGCTCTCTGCGACCTCCGCTGCTGGCAGGCACCTTTCCCTACGCCAATCTCAAAAAATTGAGCCCAGCTTCCACGAAGCCGCCCCGCCAGCAGGAAGGCGGTCAGCTCCACCGATAGCCGTTGATGCTTGGCGTCTGCTCTGCTCTGCTGTGCTTTGAAAGCTGCCCGGCAAGTGACGGGGGGAAGCCAGCTGGCAAGGGTCCGATGGTACTTGGGAGAACTTCTGGCATAAGCGGATAAGACCAGATCTGGTCATCTGCTTAACGCAAATAAAACGCCTAGGCTTTTACTCACTCTCACCGCTTTCGACCAGGCAGCTTCTGTGACGCTGCTTTGGTGGGGTCAACCGGCACAATCCAAGGTCGTGGCGGGGCAGCACCTTGATTGCTCGCACGGCCGCCTGGAGCTTCCCGCTGCGGGAACTTGGTCTTTCAGTCATGTCATTCAACATGAGGTGATCTGATGCTTCACAGCCTGAGAATTGGTACACGAGTCGGACTTTGAACGGCCGAACCGCATATATCATATCGGACCCCGAAATACACATCGACTGCATTTATTTAAACATCCGAACTCTGTTTTACCACGCCTTCAACTTTCATTCCGTCACCGTCGCCGTATCGGAGCGAAGCAGGTATCTGTGGTTGGAATCAGGGTTGGTTGCCTCAGCTTTAAAAGAGCGTCACGCCCCTCTCAGTCTTCAGGCATTTTTCATCACTCTTTTCCAGGATTCACCAAAAATCGCTTGGCCACAAGAGCCGCATCACTAGGAATTCATCATATCTTACTTCGACCCATCTGCGTCCAAACAAACCACCTACGGCACCGAAGAAAAATACCCCAGACATATCGATAACAAGTCATTATCATGGCGCGCCATCAAAACATCCGAAACCTCGACTACGAGGCAGAACTCGAGGAGTACGGAGCGTTTTCCGACGAGGAAGAGGAGGAGCTCAGTCCAGAAGACCAGGTCCGCATGAGGGAAGGCACAGCTCAGGTACTGGAAGCACTTGGAGTTGAGGCACACAAAGTCACAAAGGCGCAGATAGAAGAGTCGCTGTGGCACTACTTCTGGGATGTTGACAAGACCATCACCTACCTCATTTCCAAGTACATCGACCCGCCCAAGAAGCCTGCCAAGACTGCTCCTCCAAAGACAGCGCCAAAGCAAGATGGTAAGTTCAGCCGCCTCCATCACCGTTCCTTTCCTTATGAACAGCGAGTCAAGTGCCGTTGCCAACGGACGCAAGGCACCTGCATCTTGGGTAAAGGGTCTGGGCCGTGGTGGCCGACTTCGCTCCGCCGGTCATATCCCGTTGCTCGAAGCGAACCCTCATTGACAACGTCCTGTCAAGCGGCCATTGCAAGTGCTTCTCGGGAGTCATTTGCCCACCTGTTCCGGGACTTGCCATGGGGAAATATTCCACCCGAGCGGCAGGCGGTTCTCATACCACCTCCGCAGCTACCTGGAGGTCTGCTTGGAGGTTCAGGGGCGCCCCCGAAGATGTCCAAGCTGCAGCAGCTAGCAGCCGCCCGGAAGAAGAAAGCCGAAGAGAAGAGCGCCTCAGAAGAAGTTGAGCAGACACAAGTCAAGATGACGGAGCTCACTGTCAACGACAACCAAGCATCCAAGGAGAATCGTCCGCTGGCTGGCTTGTTTGGCAAGCGGGTCAAAACATCAGAGACAACTGCTCAAGGACGCATCCCTCTCACTATGGCGGAGCCCACAAGACCCGAAATTCCACAAGCTCAAGCGCCGGAGGTTACTCCAAGTCAGCACCAGGAGGAGGCCCCAATCGAGCCGGAACCGGTGGTGGCACCGCCAAAAGCTCAACCGTCTGCTTTCGCGTCGACTCTCTTCGGCCCCTCATCGGATAGTCCCAAGCGCAAACCCCGCGAAGTGTTCGCCTTACCATACATGGCGATCTCTTCGTACAGCCCGGATGCCTTTGGCAAACCCAGCCCAGATGACGTGGTCCTTGCGGCTCAGGCGAAAGGTTCGCTCACGGGAAAGAAACAGCACTAACGCGGTCACTAATAGTCGCCACAGCCGGAAAGAAGTCTGCGAACGTCCAAAACAAAAAAGGGTCATCTTCCGCAGATGGCGTGACCAACCAAGTCAACCAGCTCAAGATAGACGACACGCCATTGCCAAAGAGCCGCAATCTTAACGTGCTCTCTGAATTCGAGAAGCAGAAGGGCAAGAAGACTGCCAGCTTTGTGGTTGTCGGCCACGTTGATGCCGGCAAGAGCACCATGATGGGGCGACTGCTACTCGACCTCAACGTTGTCGACCAGCGGACCGTCGATAAACTTCGGAAAGAGGCGGAGAAGATCGGCAAGACATCATTTGCTCTCGCCTGGGTGCTGGATCAACGACACGAGGAGCGTAGCCGAGGCGTCACCATCGACATTGCTACCAATCGCTTTGAGACAGAAACTACATCTTTCACCATCCTTGATGCTCCTGGCCATAGGGACTTTATCCCCAACATGATCGCTGGCGCAAGTCAGGCAGACTTTGCAATCCTGGTCATCGATGCAAGCACAGGAGCTTTCGAGTCTGGTCTTAAGGGTCAAACCAGAGAACACTCTCTTCTTATCCGCAGCATGGGTGTCTCGAGAATCATCGTGGCCGTAAACAAGCTCGACACTGTCAACTGGTCCCAGGAGAGATTCGACGAGATCAAGCACCAGGTATCAGGATTCTTGACGGCAACTGGGTTCCAGCCCAAGAACATCGCGTTTGTACCCGTATCGGGCCTCCACGGTGATAACCTTGTCCGAAAAACCACAGATCCAGCAGCGTCTTGGTACACGGGAAACACACTGGTGGAGGAGCTCGAGGCCTCGGAACCAAGTGCCAGGGCATTGGCCAAGCCCCTACGGATGACCATCTCGGAGGTTATGCGCACACCTCAAAGTCCCATATCGATCACAGGCCGAATCGACGCGGGCTCACTCCAAATGGGCGATGCGCTTTTGGTGCAACCAAGCGGCGAGAAGGCCTACGTCAAATCCCTCCAGGTCGACGACGGAGAACCAGCGGACTGGGCCGTTGCCGGACAGAATGTGATCCTTCACCTTAGCAACATCGACGCCATCCACGTGCGCGTCGGAGATATCGTATGCGACCCTGCCAAGCCGATCCAGTGCGTGGACACGTTCACGCTCAAGGCTCTGGCGTTCGACATCCTCATGCCCATGCAGGTGGATGTGCACAGGGGAAGACTCCATGCGGCGGGAAAGATCGAGGCGATCGATGCCATCTTGGACAAAGTGACGGGCAAGGTGACGAAGAAGAAGCCAATGATCGTGAAGCCAGGAACGGTTTCTAGGGTTAGGGTCACGCTGCACTCCAAGGTGCCACTCGAGGCAGGACAGAGGGTGGTGCTCAGGAGTGGTGGACAAACGGTGGCAGCTGGTTTGTTGGAATGAATGAATTGGGAGGAGGCTTAATGGATCGGGATTCTGGGACTGGTAGAAAGGGCGAAAACCATGGGAAATGGAAGGGGAGGAAGTCTCGAATACACAGACCGGGATCTTCTGCCACGGGTGTTTACCCGTGAAAGCCAGCGGCCGGAGGTAGCGGAGTAAGATGGGACATTTGTTTCGGTCGGAACCGTGTCAAGTTAACAATACAAGGCTGAATTTCCACTTTCTCTCCCTGTCGAACAACAGTACAGGTTGGTACTCGGTTGTGCATGTGGACATCGACCACAAATCTGGTCCCTTCCTGTCCTCCTCCTGGTATCCCTGCACCCCCGCAATGAGACACATGGAGAAGCGAAAAAGGGTTGGCTGTGACGTTGATGCCAGCTATCAAAGCTGTTCGTTATCTTATCAGCCTTCCCGGGATGAGAGCTGAGTGCGCTACAAAATATTGATAGAAGGTTCGATCACCTCCCAGCCTGTTCGGCACTGTCTGTGCTCACTCCTCACAGGCTTCGAGAAACTTGGACGTTGACCTTTGACATGGATTGATTGCAGCCATGTTATTAACCAGTAGTTGACGACTGGAAAAGGTTGAATGAATCCACGGCCATTAATTCTAGGGAACCGTGATGAAGAGATGGAAGCTAGCCCAATTCAAGAAAACGGTTGGAAGTTCCGTAAATCCCCCGGATCACCACTCACCACGGCGCTGTCTAAAATGCCAACTTGTCCACTTCCCGGATTGGACAGTTTTGGGGAACTGGAGGCAGAAGAGCCGCACCGCAGCCGCAGCGCTGACAATTAACTGCAAGGGTCTGTTCCTTTTCCTTGGTGCAAGGGGGGGTCTGTTCCCCCTACAGATGGAAACGGATCAAGTTCACAGTCACGAACACTGCAACTTTTGCCTCATCTTCCTTCTGCTGCCTTATACCGTAGACCGTTTGGGTTTCGTTCTCTTTCTGTTCATCTCCAGTCGATACGATGATGAGTCAGTTACTCACTTCAAATCTGTCGTGACTGTTCTTCTGAAGATGCCACGCTGTTCATAACGGGAGGCAAACATCGAGATAGGTATCTGAGGTATCGAAGATCAAAATGGAACCTTCAGCTTCCAGCGGCGATCTATCCCCTGTTGTTGGTGGGGCTCAGGGTTCCCTTTGCCGTGAAGCCGCCCCTGGGCCAGGGCTATGCAACCTTAACGGCGGCGGCGCCTTGCAAGAAACGGAGGCGGAGGGCTTCATAGAAACTGGTGGAAAGATCCCATTGATGATGGGATGAGACAAGCAAAGCAGTACAACTGAGGGGGACGACACAATGCTGGAACGAGCTCGAGGGAAACAAAGAAATCAGCGAAGACAAATTGGTGGACAGAGAAATAAGGTTAGGCAGGGACGGGAAGAAGAGTTCAAGGGAGTGAGGGGTCCAAAGTTGGTGACCTAGGTACAGACATGCTCAACTAAACCTTACCTCAATTCTCAAATGCCGTGAATAGTATACTTGGATTACCGTGACCTGACCAAAGTGAAGATGGATCTTGAACAAAACCTATGATGTACACATGCTCGTTATAGATCCTCCAACACAAATGTTGTTCCGCTTTGGTAGGCCATCCGTACTTCAAGGGAGGCACACAGTGGCATACCTAGGCATATGGTCTCTCTCGCCATTTTATACCGCAATCCTCATATGAAGAGCTATCCATCCACCTTGATGATTTCCAACATTGCTCCCAGGAAGTGTACCCGCAACACAGGGCATGGTCTGTCTCGCAAAAGCAGCGCTTCATCCCAATGAGGCGTTACGGAGGTACGAGAGCGCGGTTGTTGGAGTTAGTGCACCGGCCAGAAACGCGCCAATGCAGGCAATCGGCCAGACCCCCCCAAAAAGCACAGACCCCCTGGTCCCTGTGGGCTGGCCGCCAATCCGATTGAGGACAGATTTCCTATTCTTTCTATTTTCTGTAGCAGCTCGTGCCGGGCCCGCAACCTGACGAGTGAGTGGCCTTTGCTAGAAAGAGGACACCACACCTTTAACGCAGCTTGCCGGTCCCACTCGCCTTCAAATACCCGACAACCTCCCTCCATCCATCACCAATCTCCCTTTCCTTTTGCAAACACCCGAAGAGTTTAAAGTGGCCTAAGGAACCACTGCTTTTCTGTTTCTTGCTACAACAATACCCATCCCCAATTCCTTAAATCACAGCAGCAGCGGGGTTGTTTTCTTTCTTCCTTTCTTCCATTACACTTCGCCAGAGCTTCCAGTAATGGAGCACCGAACGCGAAGCTGGGCCTTGGGCCTCAGCATCCTGGGTTTCTTTGCCCTCCTCTTCTCTGCTGGCTTCGTCCAGCAGGCCCACGCCAACGACACTGAGGCTATGGGCACTGTTATCGGTATTGTAAGTTACCAGCCATCCCCTTCTCCTCCCACTCCCTATTCCTGGAATTGGGCAAAGCATTCTAACAACGCTTCTTGTACAGGATCTCGGAACCACCTACTCGTAAGTTGCCTATGCACGAAATCGCTCCCCGACACGATCATAAACACGATTACCCCGCGGGGTGTGCGGCGTTTGCTGCCAATCTCAACCACAAAGCCACGTCCCGGTTTCGACACACGATACATATTGTTTTTGGGGACAAGGAAACTAACAACCTCGTAGTTGCGTTGGTGTGATGCAGAAGGGCAAGGTCGAGATTCTCGTCAACGACCAAGGAAACCGTATTACCCCGTCTTATGTCGCCTTCACCGATGATGAGAGACTTGTTGGTGACGCCGCCAAGAACCAGGCTGCGTCTAACCCCCACAGAACCATCTTCGACGTCAAGCGTCTCATCGGCCGCAAGTTCTCGGATAAGGACGTCCAGATGGACATCAAGCACTTCCCCTACAAGTAAGCCCTGGTCCCTCGACAGACTACCACCTGTCTAGCCGTTACTGACTCTATTCCCAGGGTCGTCTCCAAGGATGACAAGCCTGTTATCAAGGTTGAGGTTAAAGGCGAAGAGAAGACCTTCACCCCTGAGGAGATCTCCGCCATGATTCTCGGCAAGGTACGTCGCATCATTTTTGCTATGAAACAGTAATCAGAGACTGACCCCCGCAACAGATGAAGGAGACCGCTGAGGCCTACCTCGGCAAGAAGGTCACCCACGCCGTTGTTACCGTTCCCGCCTACTTCAACGACAACCAGCGCCAGGCCACCAAGGATGCCGGTATGATCGCCGGTCTCAACGTCCTCCGCATTGTCAACGAGCCTACCGCCGCCGCTATCGCCTACGGTCTTGATAAGACTGGCGAGGAACGTCAGATCATCGTCTACGACTTGGGTGGTGGCACTTTCGATGTCTCCCTCCTGTCCATCGAGCAGGGCGTTTTCGAGGTCTTGTCTACCGCTGGTGACACCCATCTCGGTGGTGAGGATTTCGATCAGCGCATCATCAACCACTTCGCCAAGCTCTTCAACAAAAAGCACGGTGTCGACGTTACCAAGGACGCCAAGGCCATGGGCAAGCTCAAGCGTGAGGCCGAGAAGGCCAAGCGTACCCTTTCCAGCCAGATGTCCACTCGTATTGAAATCGAGGCCTTCTACGATGGCAAGGATTTCTCCGAGACTCTGACTCGCGCCAAGTTCGAGGAGCTCAACAACGACCTTTTCAAGAAGACCCTCAAGCCTGTTGAGCAGGTCCTCAAGGATGCCAAGGTCTCCAAGTCCGAGATTGACGACATCGTCCTTGTCGGTGGTTCCACCCGTATTCCCAAGGTCCAGGCTCTTATTGAGGAGTTCTTCAACGGCAAGAAGGCTTCCAAGGGTATCAACCCTGACGAGGCCGTCGCTTTCGGTGCTGCCGTCCAGGCTGGTGTTCTTAGCGGTGAGGAGGGTACTGAGGACATCGTCCTCATGGATGTCAACCCCCTTACTCTCGGTATTGAGACCACTGGTGGTGTCATGACCAAGCTCATCCCCCGCAACACCCCTATCCCTACTCGCAAGAGCCAGATCTTCTCTACTGCCGCCGATAACCAGCCCGTTGTCCTTATCCAGGTCTACGAGGGTGAGCGTTCCATGACCAAGGACAACAACCTCCTTGGCAAGTTCGAGCTTACCGGCATTCCCCCCGCTCCCCGTGGCGTTCCCCAGATCGAGGTTTCCTTCGAACTCGATGCCAACGGTATCCTCAAGGTCTCTGCCCACGACAAGGGCACTGGCAAGGCTGAGTCTATCACCATCACCAACGACAAGGGCCGTCTTACCCAGGAAGAGATCGACCGCATGGTCGCTGAGGCCGAGAAGTACGCCGAGGAGGACAAGGCCACCCGTGAGCGCATTGAGGCTCGCAACGGTCTTGAGAACTACGCTTTCTCCCTGAAGAACCAGGTCAACGATGAGGATGGCCTTGGTGGCAAGATCGACGAGGAGGACAAGGAGACCATCCTTGACGCCGTTAAGGAGGCCCAGGACTGGCTCGAGGAGAATGGTAAGTTTTATTCTGATCCGCCTTGACACATAAGACTAGACGCTAACAATTGTTTTCTTCCAGCCGCCACTGCTTCCGCCGAGGACTTCGATGAGCAGAAGGAGAAGCTCTCCAACGTCGCCTACCCCATCACCAGCAAGCTTTACAGCCAAGGTGGCCCCGGTGGCGCCGATGATGAGCCCGCTGGCCATGACGAGCTTTAAACGAAGATAATCTAGATTCCCCCTGCGTTTCCTGTTTTTGGTTGACGTTTAAAAAGAAATGCGTCGTTTATGGTTGGTTGGGTTGCATATTTTACCTGGTGTTTGGCCGGTGAAATGGTGGTTCGATTGGGAGTTTTAAGTCTTCATGAATCCCAGATCTATTACGCAAGTGGGCATGGTTCAGTTAAAAGAGCGTTTGCCATTTGGTTGTAAAATATGAATATAACCTTGTTGACCAAATCCTGGCGTGTCGTTTGCCTACCTACCTTACTATCCTACCCAGATATCCCTGCAATCAGTTCCTGCCCACCCTTTCACCTGGCAGTCGAGCGAAGCCTTGCTCACCCCTTCCAGTCGAGCGATGCCTTGCTTGCCCTTCTTTTTCGCGTTCACAATCTCCACCAGGACATCTTCCCATTCATCAAAATAGAAAATAAGAGTCAACTTCCATGTCCTCTCCTCTACGTAGTCGGGCATGTCCTCATCATTATACAAGAATGGATGCTTGCCTGCTTTCCAGTCTGCAAAGATCTCTTGACGCAGCATCATTCGCTCTCTGGGGTCGGGGTCGTCTTCCTCCTTATCGTCCTCCTCGTCCTCCTCCTCGTCCTCCTCCTCGTCCTCCTCATCTTCTTCTTCGTCATTGTCATCAACAGCGTCGTCCTCATCAATTAACTGCCCTTGCTGGCCATCTTGTTCTTCCAGTTTCGCATGTTCCTCCCATTCCCAGGTATCATCCTCTCCAACGTGAGTGAAAAAGAACAGATGCCACGCCATCAAACGCTTTCGACGTTCTTTCTTCAGCTTGTCGTCGATCTGGCAGGGTGGAGTGTTTTTCTTGTTGTCGCGGAAGGCTTTGAGAACCGCCTCGGGCTCGATCTCTTGGAGACAGGACTCGAGGCTCTCCCAGGTGTTGTGGAGCTCGGTTGGGGGTTCGTTGGGGGTTTCGTTGGGAGTTTGGTCGGTCATGGCTTGAATGGGTGGTATTTTTGTGGACATTGTGCTGACGATGATGTTTCGGTTGATTTTGGGGTGAGGAGTCCGGGACTGGACAAGTGGATCTCACTGGATGTGTGCGGTGCGAGGTGCATTTCGAGCGTATTTATCTCTGGATTATCAAAGAGTCGAGCAGCGGATGTGCGTCATGAAACTTCTGGCTTTTCATTGCCTTTGTTTTGCATGTTGGTGATGCGGGCTCCTATCCCTTGGGGGTAGGCCGGTGAATCGGTCGCTTTGTTGGTACCACGGGGTTCGCAAGCGCCTGCTCTTTGTTGCTTTGTTGCTGGGTGCTGCGATATGTGTTGGATGGTTGTCTTGTTGGTCATATTTGTGGCTTCGTTCGTTGATCCAGGGTTTCGAGTGTTGTTAGGGACTCGTGGATCACTTTCGAAGAGAACTCTGCCATATTTCGTGGGGAACATCTCGTCTGTATCAAGATGACGGGCGATTGTTTGTCTTATAAATGTTCATTTTATTATTGCTCTAGTCATCGGGTTTATTTCTTGAAGATGGTAAGATCGTTATTCGTCTCCTGGTATCTGTGCTCCTTCCTCAACATTGAGGTGGGGTTCACCATAGCACTTACCCCAAGAATTCCCTCCTCCTTGTCAACCTCCACACGGAAATCACCTTCTCACCAAGGTACAGTCCCCTCAATAAACTCCTCAGGCACAGGTTCAAACCCTCCCGGACTCGCAATCCATTCGAAAACCCTTCTCGCATCTTCCTCGTTACCCCGTCCATTCTTTTTTGTTTTCTTCTTCTTCGGTCTCTCTTCTCTCTCCGCCTCCTCCGTCTCCCTCTTCTCTTCCTTCTCCTCCTCCTCCTCCCCCCCTTTCTTCTGCCCAAAACCCGCCTGCATGTCCATAGAGGTACTCATGCTCATACCGGTCATATCTCTAGTAGCTATAGCCAGCGACACAGCCACAGGATTGTCTTGATTTGCTTGACACCACTCTTCTGATGTCGTGAGAGTAGTTGGCGTAGTACGAGGAGTACTAGTTGTAGGGGCATCTTTGCCGGCAGAGGTACTGGCAGCGGTACGAATAGCGGTACGGATATCGGTACGGACACTGGTGGTTTGAGTCTGAGGGTGGTGATGGCTAAGATCGTCTGTGGGCGGCGTACTAGATGTGAACTTCTGGCACCGAGGCCTCGATCGGCGGAGTGGTTTGGTCGGCCGGGAACTCTCTTTGGTTTTGAAGGAGTCCGTTTGAGGTGATGTGATGGTGAGGGCTTCGTTGGTTTTGTCGTCTGGTTCTCGCTCTGTGCTTCGGTTGAGGCTTTGGCTTGAGTTGAGGCTGGGGCTTGTGTCTGGGCTTGGGCCTGGGCTTGGAGAACGGCGACGCTTGTGAGGTGTGCAAGGCAGCCGATGTTTGTGTTGGTCTGAGTTGTCGAAGGTTGTTGATAGTTTCAAAGGAGGTGCAACGCCTGGAGATTTGGTCTTGGAGGTCTCGTTCTTTGGAAAGGACATGATGGGTAGGTATGGTCTGTTGATGACTTGGGCTGGGGATGAGATTGGGACTGAGAGGTGGATGGAAATGGTGAAGAAATATTCGGGGCCTGTGTTTGTCCTCGTTTTATTCCGTTTGGGATTGTGTTGGGCTGATGTGAGTTGACAAGCGGGATGCTGGCTGTGATGATATACATATTGACAATCATCGACACGTTTGCTTGTGCGATGCTCCATTTATGTTGTATAAGATGTTGTCAGAAGACCTGACTTGTTGGTCGACGCGCCCTGGAGTTAACCCCGTGGGTCATGTCAAGGATTTACTTTGAAAGATGGGTTTCCGCTATAAGCGCCCTTGAGAAGAACATAACGGATGAAGCTCGAAATCCATGTTATGGTGCGTGTATGTACATGGCATTATAGTACTCGTGTGTCGTACCTTTGTTGAACGGGCAAGTTTAGCGCCGGACAGAGGTCCAGATGCTTCGTTCATTGTAAAAAGGGGCCGTTCTTACCGAGTGATCACCTGAAGGGAGGAAATGACCTCGCATAATATAGAACGGCGCTTTGATTCCAGCTGTGACTAAAGATACCTCTACAAACACGTACTCACGTCTTCCTTCCCCCCTCTCCTTTTTGTCAATAGTAAGCAACGCAAGTCAAATCCCAGTTCATTTCTTGCGGGTGTCTGGCCTCCCTTTTTCTCTTCATTCCCCCCTTTCCCCGTTCTTCTATCATCTTCCCTTTCTCTTCTTCGTCAGCAGTATCCGCCGTAGGTACCCGATGATCATCGTCTGGATCTGCCTCATGCTAAACTGGCTGACTACTTCTTCTCAGAAGCTACCACACAGCATTGTTAACCCAAAGATTTACTAACCATCAACTCGGTAGCGGAGAAATCTTCAAAGAAACAAGATGACGACATTTTTCCCCAGTGGAAGAGGAAATGACACAGACACATACACTTGCTCGCATCCCCATTACTAGAAGACTCGCTCTTCTTCTTCTCCTCTTCCGCTTGTTTCGCCCTAGTTTCGTCGCCCTTCTGGTTGTGTGGTGGCGAAGGGCTGCGGTTCCGTTCCCGGTTCGTGTTCTGGTAGGTAGTGTTGCTTGGTGGAGGGCTCGGAGAGTTGTCATCAGGGTTGTCGTAATTGTAGGGGCTCATTGTGACTCGATTTGAGGAGTTAGGGTAATAGCGGCTTTTGGCTTCTGCTTCGATTCAGTAAAAGAACAATGTGTGTGAAGGTGATGATGTGGAGAAGAATGGTCGGTAGGCATTGAGAAGGCGGCGATGGGGGGCATTTATAGACATTCCTGCATTTGTATCCCTCGTTTCGTCTTGTTCTTGCGCCGTCGATGTCGAGCTGATTGCGTGGGACAACCAACGAACGGTATGATCGGCGGACTTGATGAGGGGTATCAAACGCTTCGAAATGGGCCTATGTGAGCGTCATACGGTGTCGAAACTACTCGGCTGAAGAGGAAGGAGTGGGGGACACATGAGGTGAAAGTTTGTACAGGTCAGGGCTAGAACTGCCCAGTGTACAGGTCAGGGCTAGAACTGCCCAGACTCAACGCGGGAGCTTGCGAGGAGAAGTAGGCGAGTCTTGACCAGAGTGGTGGATTTCATCGCTACAAAACAAACCATTCCGCGCGCATTCTTTCCTTTCTTCCACTCCTGTATTCCTACACGAAAGCCCCCTCTGTCCCCATTTCCTTGTCCTCTATTTCCTTCAGCATCCCATTGTGTGTCGAAACTTGTGATGCTTCCCCGTGCACCTTGCTTGCCCTGATCAAACACATTTCCTTCCCTCCTAACCTCGCCAGAAGCATGGTGTGTCTAGACCCAAAGGTAGAGGTAATGCGCTGTCTGTCTTCCCATCCTCGCGATCACCTCCGCTCTCTCCATCGTTCCTTGTGCTGTGAGTTACGTCAATATTTGAGTTTTCCAAAGCAAACTGCGACCAATAATTCCAACACAAAGACCAATACCTTCATCTTCTGAGGAGGTCGACGTACCGTTCTGGTCCGTTGTCGGGTTTAAGCCGTTCCTATCCCAGAGACTCGCTCATGCTGTCGACGGTCGCTCATCGTTTTGGTCTGACTTCTTCTGAAAAAGCTGGTTGTTCTGGAAAAAAATGACGTCCTCCTTTCAGGAGATTTCTTGTGCCCCTCGCCGTCGGTGATTGTCTTGGGAGGTTTCGACGACTTCTTCCCAGAACTTTTCTTGGATTTCTCATCGCCGGAGACCAGAAAGTAACTATCAATTCTCTCCTCTTCTTGGCTAGCCTGCGCCTGACTAGGTTGGTTGGGGGTTTCCGTGTTGGCATTCATCGTCGCTGGTGGCTTGTCGGAACAAAAAAGGGTCGAGTTCTCAATCAAGTGTGGTTTTCATGTCCTGCATGAGGTGCGAGATGGAGTTGGGAGATCTGGCTGGTTGACTGATGAATCGAACAGAGTGGGAGGCATGTTCAGGTCTATATACCATCGACTGGTGTCAACCCGATGGGGCAACCTATGACATCGACATAAGTACTCGTGTGCAGAACCGGTCTCGTGGACCATGTTGACCTTTATTTTTGCTCACGGGCGGCTATTTTGTATGAAAGATTTAACGCTCGGGTCCGATTGTTAGGTCGAAGTGTAAAAAGACTGACGCCCCGGCCAAGGCATTTTACAACCGGGGAAATAAGGAAGAACAGATCGGCAGGGCCCCCTCGCGGGAAGAATGGCGCAATAACGTAGAGAAAATGCATTACCCGCAGGACGAGCCCCCAGCGTTCATTAACAGATAACAAAAAGTTACATACCAAGTCATTACCCTACCCTTCTCCTCAATCTCGAATATGACACCGCAAACCAACGCCTCATAACCATGACTTCGTAAACAATCACAGAATCTTCCAAAACTACAACCAGTTTGATTCCTCACGCCTTGCGTCCTCATACTTAGCATTCCCCCACTTCCTCACCCCAGGAATGGGGGTCAGCGCCCTGCTTTCTCGTTGCTCAGAATAATACGACGACACAGAGGAAACAGCTGATACAGGCCGCCGGTGCTGAAGTCCAGTCTCTGAGTAATATGACAGCGAGGAAACACCCGATACGATCCGCGGGTCTTGATGTCCAGTCTCTTCTTCTTTTTGTCCTACTTGTTCTTCCCTTTCCGTTTCTTCTTCTACCGCCCATATCCAATCCTCAACAGCGTTCAGATTCTCATAGTGGGGAACGGGTTCTGGTTGTGGCGGCGGTGGGCGAGGTGGTGGAGGTGGTCTCCATAGTGTGACTACGTTGGGGCTATTGCTGAAGTAGTAGGTCGGCACATTCCGCCTCCCTGTAGCTGGTCTAGAGACTGCGGAGGGTTTTGGGAACATGTGGTGTTCTCCTTGCTTCGGCGGGTACCGATGAT
Source organism: Neurospora sp. CHS-2018b (assembly GCA_009806015.1). Taxonomy (NCBI): domain Eukaryota; kingdom Fungi; phylum Ascomycota; class Sordariomycetes; order Sordariales; family Sordariaceae; genus Neurospora; species Neurospora sp. CHS-2018b. The sequence continues at coordinate 298,640 of RAOV01000002.1, forward strand.
ATAGGGGCGGCGGTGTTGAACTGGGCTTGAAGTCGGTTTCGGGTAATTCGTCGTAACTGTCCTGTGGTATGGCATCTTCCCACGGGGAAGACTTTCGTTGGAAATTGTCTGGACCGGGCCATGCCGTTCTGGGGCGCGCTGAGGGTTGATGGTCGTTTTCCTTCTGATGATGGTGGTGTATCGGGGACTTTGATGGAGGTAGAGGGTTTTTCGCTCTTGATGGACTTGGCGATAGGTGTCCATACTCTCGACGCTGAAACTCTGTGGGATACTGGGACCGCAGTTGTCTCTCCTGATATTGTGCTTGCTGAAGATAGGGGGCCGTTTGGCCTTGTGGGTTGTGTGGGATGCGTCGTTGTGTCGGTGGAGGGACCTCTACATCACCATCCATACACAAACGAAGAAAACAACAGCCAAGACAATTCATCTTGTTGTTTTCTCTGTAGATCAATGTCTAGAGGTTGGAATGACGGATAGGACAAATCCCAACGCCGCAGACACTCCCCGAGCCTCCTAAATCTTATGCTATCGGGTGACAACTCTGGACCGCTCCGTGGCTGGTTTGGATATACGCAATCTTGTTTGCTGATTCTGGGCGATGAGAAAATGACCAGACTTCTCTCAATTGTGGCGATTCATGACGGGCTCAAGGTCACCTTGATCTGCTTGAATCATGTGAGGAATGGCCGAGGGTCGCCGTGACCTTGTCGATAGAAGGTTAATGCAATCATTGTAGTTATTGTGCGATAGGCGCGCGATAAACCGTAAAGCCAGGGCTCAGTTGTGAGGTTGAAAGATGAGGTTGTTCCAAGCAGGATACGCTCCGTCTGGCGCATCGCAAAGGCGTCTAGGTTCTGGACCGGTGCGGGAGACCGGTCGTCTTGTATAGTCATTTGAACGGCTTGTTGGTGGCAGATGTGACGCCGGGAACCTCTTTATTCGGGATGATGAGTTGGGCGTGATTGTTTGAAGGGAAAGTTTGCCGCCCAACTCTCAGTTGGCGGGTGTGCGCACAAAGAAACGAACCTGAGCAGAAACGACCGCCAACAAGGCAACAACCAACAACTGCCAATGCGTAAAAAAAGATTCGCAGTCTTCCCCATGTGTAGTAATACGACTAGCACGACATGCTATTTGATGAATGATGTGCGATCGAATGGAGGTGGGAAACACGGCCATCCATCGTGAAGTTCACTCCGATACGAAAAGAAAAGGAAAAAGAAAAGAAAAAGAAAGACAAAAGACAAGAAACAAAACGCAGGAGATATAAAAAGCACACTCGCACAGAAAACCCACCAAAATTCACGACCTACTTAATCCCCATACCCCCCTTCCCATACCCGTCTCAAATACCATTCCCCCCCTCTCCATCAGCCCCCCTCTCACCCATCTCATTCTTCTCCTCCTCATCATCGCCATTTTCATCCCCTCTCTCCCTCACACTCTCAATCTTCCCCACCCCCTCACTCTCAACCATCCCCTCCAACTCATCCAATTCATCCAACTCATCCAACTCATCCAACTCATCCAACTCATCCAACTCATCCAACTCATCCAACTCATCCGACTCATCCAACCCGCTCAACACCCCATGCGCAACCTCTGCAAACGCCGCATACACCTGCCTGAACCTCTCTGCAACCTGCAGAGAACCGTACCGGTTGATGTCTTCGCCAAAGTACCGTTCCAAAGCCCTGAGGTCATTGCCAAATTGGGATATGAGGCGGCGGATATCGGAGGGTATGGCTGGGAGTGTGCGAGGTGGGTTTGGTTGTTTTTGTGTGGTTGATGAAGTGGATATGGAGAGGGACAAGAAGATGGATGAGGGAATGTCTGTTGCGGGGATGTCTCTTGCGGCTGTGTACAAGTCTGGGGCTGGGTTGGATGACGTGTAGAAGTCGGTGGTTGTTTCGTTGGCGGTTGTTTCGTTGGCGGTGGTTTCGTTGGCGGTGGTTTCGTTGGCGGTGGTTTCGTTGGCGGTGGTTCCGTTGGCGGTGGTTCCGTTGGCGATGGTTCCGTTGGCGGTGGTTCCATTGGCAGTGGTTCCGTTGGCGGTGGTTGTTGTTGTCGTCGCAGACTGGGGCTCCTCGGGGTTGTGCTCGTCGTGGTTATTGTCGTTATTGTTCTTCTCGTCTGCCATTTTGGGTCTGTGGTTGGATGGATAGTTTGAACTGCTTTGCTTGTATGGAAAGTCCCTCTAGTCTCTAGGCAGGAATGTGATGTCTGGTGACTTGCACGCAATATCGAAAATAAGAACTGTGTCTACCGAAATGGAGGCAAGTAAAGAGAGGCAGACAAGACTAGAGTTTGAACTCGGGCGATGGTTTGGAGCAGACTAGAACCTGGTGATGGTGTAGCCCATCCGTTTTCTCTGCCAGGGCAAAACCCAAAGTTGTTCCTTCCAACCTTTTCCACCTATGCATAACCTCGAATTCTGCGGTGGGCAAGAGTTTCTCCCTGCACAACAGTCCACAGCAACACCAGGGCAGTAATCACGGATTTTCGCCCCCGTCATCGTATCATGCCCTTACTAATCCTCGTCATCTCATGGAGGCAGCTTCCACACAAACGCCGCGCAATTTACAATAACCGTTGTCGTTCGTCATGCCCGTTCCTGCTGCAGGGGTAAGAGGGGTAAGAGATGCAGGTAGACGACAGGCAGGCAAGACCGACCAAAGCATTTTTCACTGACAGTGTGACACCTGACACCGGTCACCGACAGACAGACAGACCGACCGACCGACCGGCTGGCTGGGTTGTTACTCGGTGACACAAGAACGAACCGTTTACACAGCAGACGTACCCAGCCTGGCGGTAACCATTGGATTTGTGTCAGATGCTTGTCGATGCTTGTCGGGCAACAAATGATTGGATACGTTTTAAATTTCTGGAATTTCTCGACTTCGTATCTTGAGAACCGATTTTTCGACAACCTGACATTTCGAAAAACAGACAGATAGTAATGTTGGATTTGGCCACTCGGGACTTTGCTTGAGCGAAAGAAGTAATTGCTGATTGATTATTTTGGTTCGATGCCCGATACCGAGGAGAACAACAAACTCATTCCAGCTACCACCTCATCCTTCGGCCGAGTCAGTAGCTTTGCACAGAAAAGGGGTCGCTTTGACCAACGGCGACGAGACCAAGTGCTTCGTTTCACCACGACGCTCGCCGTGGCCGCCGTGCTGATACAGCTCACGGGCGTAAAGCTTTCGCCTGGTTGTTGGTGGGCTCTGATACCCCCCGGTTAATCGCTCGTTCCAAGTCCTTTCCCACCACTGCAACCCATCTCATCAAGCACTGTTCCCAAAGAACTTCGTAATCTTCTGCATCCCCGGCGGCGGTGCATTCCTGTGCCTGATCGGACTCCCCTTCCCTTTATTCTTCGTGGCACTGATCGGCTTTCCTTTCGCTTTCGACGGCGTCGGCGGCTTCTGCTGACTCTGACTTTCCTTGGGTAGTGACGATTTCCCTTCGGCCCCCATCGACTTCTTAGCAGGCGGTTTCTCATCATCACCCAGCTCTAAAGACGCCTCCCTCTTGATACCTTGGCGCAGCGATGACCGCACTTCCCTCCCTTTCTGGTGACCTGCTTCGTCGACCAACTCATCCACGGACTCAACTTTGATTTTCCCGGTGTCCGTCTTGATTTCCACTTCCGGTTCCTCTTCCTTCCCCTCCTCCCCTTTCACCTCCTTCACACCCTCCTCCTTCCCCTTCCCACCACCACCAAACCAACTCTCAATCCTCCTCTCCTCCCTCTTTTCGCTCACCGGCACCACCAACTCACTCCCATCATTCCCCACCTTGCCCACCCTCTTATCAACCGGATAACACTCCAACTTCCCCTCAAACGGCCTCAAAACCCCCTGCAACTCCCCATCCCACACCTTCCTCTCCGGATCCAACCACCTCTTCAACTCCTCCGACCCAGCATCCAGAATAACCGGCATCCTATCATGCAAGAACCTCAACTGTTCATTACTCGACGTCGTGATCACCGTATATGACCAGATTTCGTTTTCGGTGCCATCTTCGTCGGTATAGTGAGCGCAATCATATAATCCAGCGAATAACATCAACTTGCCATCTTTCCTTTTGACAAAATGGGGAATCTTTTCCCCTTTGCCGAAGGGACCACGGGTGTTGAGCCATTCGAAGAAGCCTTGGGCGGGAATCACGCAGCGGTGGCGGTGTTTGATGCTGGACCACATTCCGGAGGAAGAAGAGGAGAGGGAATCGTCGCGGCAGTTGATGGTTTTGAGGGTTGCTGTGTAGTTTGTTGATCCTGGTTTCTGTTGATGGGTGGAAGAAGACTTGGATTTGGATTTGGATTTGAAGGTCCAGGAGGGGATGAGACCCCATTTCATGGGTTGGAGGATGAATTGGTGGTGGTTTTGTTCTTGCTTTTCGCTGTCTTGTTGTTGCTGGGTTTGATGTGTCGTGGGCTGGGTTGAGTCCTGTTCCTGTTCCTGTTCCTGTTCATGTGCTTCTTCCGGGAACTGGTTTTGGCGGGCCTCATCCTCCTCGCTTTCGACTTCCGCTTCGGTTCCTTCCTGAGCACTATCATCATGTGCTGCTCTCCTCCGTCCTCCAGCTCCACGGCTACCACCACCACCACCGCCGCCGCCCACCCTGGCCCTGTAGACAACCCCGCGGTATCCCGGCGCAAAGTTGTAGCTCTGTCTTGGAGAATCGTCGCCTTCATCGTCTGGCCCGTCGTCGACTGGCATGTTATCCGCTTGTAACATGCGGCGCACCTCTGAAGGGCGCAGATTGATGGCGTACCTACCGCACATTGTAAAAAGCCGGGTCGTTGATTAGATGGAGATTGTCTGAGTGCGGAGTTGCGGTTGATGGAAGAAAGTGAAGACAGGAAAAAGAAAAGTGAAAGGGAATAATGACGTAACATTCCTTTGACACGCACGATGCGCGTTTGCTCACTACAAGGTCAGAACGCCTGATCATGTGACCGCCAACAACCTCACCTCACTTCAACCCATTTGGGTTGTTCGCCGTGTTCAACAAAAGGTCATTCTTTTTCCTACATGAAAGAGCTAATAAACAAGTATAACCGCCAATGATCATTTTCTCCAAAACACCACCCTCCCTTTCCGCGCGCGGCTTTGATTCTCTATAATTAAATACACACAAACACACACACACACGCTCAAAACCTCAGGGTATCACTTTTATCCTTCTTCGCAGCATGATCTCGCTTTCTGTCGTCCTCATCAAGAGACATCAAGACAGTTTAATGAAGCCAGTTTTTTTCCTGACGGCTCCCAAGATCCCAACCCGTACATGATATCCCCTGAGATGTTTTTTGCAAAAATTTTCCGTTCGACAACACCATACCATGCAGACCCAAAAATGACACGCTCACTTAGACTTAGGCAACAGCCACCATGGGCGCCGCCGGCATCATACCATCAATCTTTCCCCCACGCCCGGTAGACGCAGCCGCAGCCGCAGCAGTCTTCCTCATCTCTATCTTTGCCCTCCTCTTCTCGGCCTCATCCTTCTTCCACACCTCCTCGAACATGGACTTTTTGGGTCTGACCTGATGATCCCTGATGCCCAACCGTCTGACGACCTGGAACGCGCCGGTGCCGATCTTCATGGTCTGGCCCATGATGATACACTCCGACACACCGAGGATGCGATCAGTTTTCATGCCCGCCGCCGCATCGAACAAGTGATCGGGCGTGCGCTCGAACGAGGCAAGCTGCAGCACGCTGTCGCGCATCTTGGCGAGACCGTGGCGCGTGATACCGAGAATCTCGCCCTTGTAGGTCATGACGTCGGCAAGCAGGTCCATGTGACGGGGATCGATGCCCATGTCGCCCATGACGCTGCCGATTTCCTTGGCGATGGTGGTGCGGGCGGCTTCGATGCCCAAAACATCGCGGCACTCCATGATGGAGTTGGAAATGCACTTGGTGCCGATGACGCCCTCCGTGGTCATGCAGGCGCGCAGGCCATAGCCTTCAACCAGAACTTTGTGTTCGTTAGTCTCGCTGGATTGGATGATGGCACGGAACGCCTCGGGGTAGCCGGAGATGGGCACCGCGGGAAGCATGCGCTTGAGGAAGTTGACGCGCAGCTGGAAGTCAGCGGCAGTCTCGTCAGAGGTGGTGAGAAGCAATTGGCCCTTCTCGATCGCGGCGGCGCGAACTCTGGCCGCCTTCTTTTGGGCGGTCAGATCCTTCCAGTCGTTGTTCACAATGACCTCGATGGTGTTGTCGGGACCGATCTTGAGATCGTCCATCTCCACCTTGAGCTTGAGCTTCTTAGCCTTGACGATGGCGACCATGATCTCGCGAAGACCGATGCCGAGCTGCATGTCTGAAAGAGCCTGCATATCGATCTTGAGGACGATCTTGGCGACATCAGGAAGCCAGACATCCTCGACATAGGTGATGACATCGGAGATATAAGTCTTTTCGATCTTGCCCTTGACGATACGCGCGGCCTTGATATCTTGGTTGTTCTCGAGCTCGCAGCTGATGACGGGCGTGCTGATGAGTTTCGAGGCGCCAATAATCTCCTTGATACGGGGAACACCCTGAGTGATACTCATACCGGCGACACCGGCGAAATGGAAAGTCTTAAGTGTCATCTGCGTACCGGGTTCACCGATAGACTGGGCACCGACGGCACCGACGGCGTGACCAGGCTCCACCTTTGCCTTGTCGAACTTGGAAAGACAGAGGTTCATGAACTTTCTCAGGGTAGCCTCCGAAACCTTGGCGACACGATCCACATGGGCTTGCTGGATTTCCTCCTCTTCCGGATCCAACATCTTGATATCACCACCATTCTGCTTCTTCTCCCATGCAGCAAATTCCTTCAGCAGGTCCGCGTTGTCCTGGGGCAGACAAGGATCCAAGCCGGCGAGCCTGCGTGCTTTTGCCAGCTTGAGCGCACGCTTGTCCATCTCAGCCTGAATGGTGTTGAGATAGACTCTGGCACCCTCATGCTCATCGATCGCAATGAACACATCGTGATCGTCGCTTTCCGCAATCGTCTTGTCCTCGTAGTGCAGCAACTCGCCCGTGACAAGGTGCTTGCGCACGTACCATTTTCGCCTCTCGTCCAGAATCTCCCTGCACATGGCCGAGATCTCTGCCGGAAGCAGCGACTTGTCACTGTGGTTCATGGTCAGACTTTCGGCATGATTCCATGACCTCTCGAAATCGACAGGCTTGGCGTTACCCTCCATGTCTGCGGGATCCAGTCTGTCGGCACCGTACTGGAACTGCACAATATTTCCTTCTGATGTCCGCACGGTATCGTCGTACTGAGTTGAGAGATCTTCCAACGACTTCATGAGACGACGAGACATGTAACCCGTCTCGGCTGTCTTGACGGCGGTATCGACTAGACCTTCTCTACCAGAGATGGCGTGGAAAAGGAACTCGGTGGGCACCAGACCGGTGTAGAAACTGTTGCGCACGAAACCCTTGCTGGGGGGCTGGCGAGCGTTCTTGTGGAAGTGGAAGAGGGTACGATCCTGGAAACCATCCGCAACACGCTTGCCACCAATAATCTGCTGTCCGACGAGGGCAACCATCTGAGCGACGTTGATGTCGGAACCCTTGGAACCGGATTTGGCCATGATCAAGGGAGAGTTGTTGCGACTCAAATGGCCGACACAGTAGTCACCGGCCTGCGAACGGACTTTACTGAGAATACCAGAGATCTTGTTCTCGAGCGTCTCCTCCATGTTACAACCGGGAGCCTTTTCAAGCCTTCCGGACTTGAACTGTGCGATGAGGTCGTCGCAGAGTGCATACGCATCCTGGACCAGCTTAGCCTTGTGCTCCGTCAAATCCTTGGACGGATAGACGTCGCCAACACCAATCGAGAAACCGCGGAGGGTTAGTGTGCGAGCACACAACTTGGCCAGACGGTTCATGGCCTGAGCAGCGTGCTCCGGACCCCAATCACGGAGGATAACATAAAAGACCGAGTTCTTCTTGCCACCACCAACGGTCGACTTGTCCATTCTTCCGCACATGACCTCGGAGTTGCGAACGACCAAGTAGCAATCGTCAATGTCCATATCCGGAAGCTCACCAGGCTTCGCCTTGTAGACCTTGTTCTTGGCCTCGAGGTTAACAAGGACCGGTGATTGCTTGTTGGGACGCATCAGAACGTTGAAAATTTGCTTACCCGTCCACATCTCGACGGGCTTGATGATGGTGGGCGGGGGAAGGTCGAGATGGGTTTCGCCCAGCAGCATTTGCGTGCAGATATAGGTAAAAGTCTTGCGGTCGAGGAACAAATCTTTGCTACTCAGCAGGTATGCGGCGGTAATGAAATCCTGCGTAGCGGCGATAATGGGTTCACCGTTCTTGGGCGTAATCAGGTTGTTTTGTACACCCATGAGGTTGATGGCTTCGGCGCGAGCCTCTTCTGTTTGCGGAAGATGAAGGTTCATTTCGTCTCCATCGAAGTCGGCGTTGTAGGGTGTGCACACACATTCGTTGAGACGGAACGTCCTCCAGGGTCTAACCTTTGCACGATGGCTCATGATAGACAACTTGTGCAGCGAGGGCTGACGGTTGAATAGTACAATGTCGCCATCTTCCAAATGTCTCTCAACAACGTCGCCAAACTTGAGTTCCCGCGCGCGTTCCTCCCGGATGGACTCATCACCAAAGTTTAGGTTGAACTTCATGCCGCCGTCCCTTTTGATGACGCCCTGAGCACCAGGCCACACTTTGGGTCCATTCATGACGCATTTTCGCAACTTTTCGATGTTGTTGCGGTTCACCCGCTCGGGGTAGGTCAGGTTCTTGGCCACGCGCTCGGGAACGGCGACCTGGTCGATTCCCAAGTTGGGATCAGGTGAAATGACTGTGCGGCCGGAGAAGTCGACACGCTTACCCGACAGATTACCACGGAAACGACCCTGTTTACCCTTTAGACGCTGGCAGAAGCCGCGGATGGGCTTGCCAAAGCCTGGCTGGTATAGACCGGGAACATCACTGTTGACGTACATACCAACCTGAAGCTGGATGAACTCCCACTGTTCCATGATGGTGTTGAGGGCAGCGCCCTTGAGGAGAGATTCGCGCAAATGGCCGGCGTAGAGAATGATTTCGGACAGCTTACTGGTGATGTCGTCTTCGTTACTGGCGGCTTCTTGCTGGACCGACGGGCGAATACAGATGGGAGGAGCGGGAAGATATTGCCACAAGAACATCTCTGGTCTGCCCTCGGAAGGGTTCAATCCGAGCAACTCGCAGTCCTCGGCGGTAATCTTCTTGAACAATTTCAAGACCTTGAGAGGATCCATGTCGTCCATTGCTTTCTTGGAGTGCTTCTCAAGGTCCGGAGTAAAAGTCTTTGCCTGGATGAAGGAGGAATCGAAGGCGGCCTTGGCAACAGGCGGAACCTTTTTCTGGGCAGTCGACTTGTTGAAGTGGGAGAACTTGTCGTGGGTGAGCTTCATGACGCTCAACTTGCGGATAACACCCTGGGTGTCGCCGCAGTAGGGGCACGTCTTCTGCTTGCGGCATTCATCGTTGATCTTTTTGAGGATGGCTGATCGCTTGAGGTTATCGATACCAGGGGCACGAAGAGCCTTGAGGAACTTAGCCTTGGGATCCTCTTCGAGCAGAACCTTGGAGCAGGTCTTGCAAATGTTCTGGAGTGTAGCCTGGATGTACTTGAGATAGCCGATGTGGAAAACGGGAAGCGGTAGACGGACGTGACCGAAATGACCGGCGCAGGACTGAAGAGGGAGGTTGCAAGTCTCGCAGGTGCCCGTCTTGCTCGAGGTACCGAGGCGGGGATCGAGAGGACCGTGGGGGAAAGTGCGGCGACCGTTTTCGACATCGTAGAGAAGGTTGTCGGAGACTTCGAGGACACCCTGATTTACTATATCCTGGTGTGACTGGACTCCGAACTGCAAGGCCCTAAAGCGCTTGGGGAGCTGGTCGGCCAGCTGCTCCTTGATAGGAGCTCTCTGCTCGGCGCCCATTATGTGATGTCCGTATTTCTGTTGTCGAGACTAGCGATGCGATCAAGAGGGAATATGCAACAGGTAGAGTATATGACTAATGGAAGAGAGCAGTCGGGTGCCCTGTTCTGGTGATGATACAATGTTGCTACCGGCTCATTGCGGGCTCTCTGTGGTTGTTTGAAGGAGACGATGTCGAGTCGGGGTCGTCGGGTGCTTGTAAGTCCCGTCGTAATGGTCGTTGTGAAGAACCTAAAGCGAAATGGACGCCAGAGGCTGTCGATCGAGACTGTGGTGGGCGACGAGAGGTGGCGTTGGATTCGGGGTAGAAATCGCTATCGGCCGAGGCTTATATAAAACTTTGTAGTTGACACCAATACCAAAGTCTTGTCGTAGTGGTATTTTCGATGAGGTCGTAGAATATGCCGTAGCAAATGTTGTAGTGTGCTGAATATCCCAGACAGTGGAATGAGGTGGCAGATAGCCGTTGTTGATGTGGAAGTGAATTTGGACGAATTCGCGACTCCGTCTTGAAAATTAATTTTGTCGCTGCGCGCTGCGTCTCCCGTGGCGGGTGCACCCATGGTGAAAACGGCGCCTGGGGGGTGGGCGGGGCCCGGGCGGCAGTGAAAGAGAAACCCCCCGCCGCATGACTAATTGGTCCAATTGTCGCGAGTTGGAGACAGACTCGAAACCTGTGCCCCACCATGCGGTGCATCCATCTGATCGACCGGCCCCTTCCAGGCTGCTGGTACCCCACCATCCGTTATCTTGTAGGGATACATGCGTTGGGGAAGGGGTACTTGGCTTCCTATTAGCTCAAGCCTTCAAGATAGAGCCAATTAAGTACCTGAGTATTTTACAAGTACCAGAACTGATGGGTGAGAGCGGGACAAGGACCAGCTCCTGCCAATCACCGCTTGATTCTGATCTGCTGGAATCGTCATTGCCGTGTTGTCCAAGACAGCCGAAGAGCTCCATTGGCCCTTCCTGTCATTCCATGGAAGATGAGAAAAGTCACAAGCCAGCGACCAGCTGTTACTTTGTTTCCTCCTGACTCTAATTCTTCCGTCTTTACCGTACATACCATCATATACACCTGTCACATCTACAAGTACTATATATCTACTCTACACTTTGTTCATCTAACCTCCCTCCCTGCCTTTGGTTCTGCGAGCTCCCTTGGTGTCCTTCCCGTCTCTCGCTTGCATGTGCCCGCATCTTTCCCGAGGAAGCTTCGGTTGTTACAACACGCTGCACCCATGAGACTCCTTCATACAACAACGACAACTACCTAGAAAACCAAACATCGAAGCAGACTTTTTGAGATCGACCATCCAACCAGAAACTGTCATTCAGAATTATAGACGGATTCGGCCTTGGGTTTCATCGCAGACAACCCTTCCACCAACCAACATCAGCCAAGACCGAGTCCCGTATCCTCTCCCCTGGGGTGCATACAGGTACTGAATATTTCTCGGCGACTTTCTGTCAAGAACAAACGTCAACCTGTCAACTCGAACTCAGCAAAGTTGGCGCTTGTTGTCGCGATAAGGTTGCGTCTGCGCGGGACTGGCCTGGGTCCTCGTACCCGCCAGGCTCTCTACCCTCTGCCAGCAGTCTTCAGACCGACTACCTCCATCTTTACGTCTAGCCGAGGCGCCAGAGCCTCGTTCTCTACTTCGCCTTCTTCTTCCTTCTGGTGGCCCTCTGGTCATAGCAGAAACCCGATGGCACCAACTACCGGCACTGGCACCGGCGCGGCCGACAAGAAGCCCGAAAAGTCGTATCTCGCATCTGCCGTCGACTCCATCAATCCTTGGGCCGCCAACAGGAGCACCACTCCAACACCCAAGGAAACGCCTCCGCCCAAACCAGTAGTCCCCGTGAACCCGAATCCCGGCGATCACAGTACCAATCCCTTTTACGGCCAAAGCTTCAAGCGATATCCTCCCGACTGCCCTCCACTAAAGGTCCAATGGTTCCATGCGGTAGATGTAGGTCGACTGTCTGATCGCTTGTACAGGCTAGGAAAGGTTCTAACGCGAACTTCTACTTGTTTAGGTCCCGAAGCGCAAGCCCAAGTTCCTCCAGTCCAAGACCGACGATGAAAAAAAGACCCAGGTGCAACCCAAGAAATATGCGCCCTTCTCTTCCGGGGATTCCCGAGCACTCGAAATCGCCTACCAAGCAAGACTCGAGGAGTTGGGGCAGCAGAGGGCGAATCCGAAACGCTCAAACAGTGTCCGTCTAGGCTCCAAGCGGCCTCGAGTCGTCTCAGGCGACGAAGCAAACAACACAAACCTCGAGTCAACCGAGGATGAGGCCAAGAATCACATCCGAGTCCCTGTCAACGAAGATTTCCTGTTCGATGTTGACCTTGACGATCGCGAGTTGGCCCCTGTCTACTGGGAGGGTCCGGTATATGAGGTGCGTCGAGGAACTTGGTTCTACCAAGAAGGCTCGACTGTTCGCCCGTGCGAGGAAAATCTTGCAGCCCAGCTTGAAGAGGGATACCTAAAGATAAGGCCGTGGATGTACCCAACACGGACGCGCAGCGACTCGGCTACCAAGACGGTCACACCAAAGACGTCAGTGGGCAATCTCAAGGCTGCTGCTGCCGCCCAAAAGGAGACCCCAGCCAAAGCAGAGACCGCGGTTACCCAGCATCAACCCCAGACATACCGGCTATTTGGGGCCTACATGAACAACATCGCAACGTACCACGACGAAAACACTGCATGGCTCTCATCCGAGGGTGTGCTCTCTTGGGTGACCTCGACCGTGTACGAGAGGTTCGCTGGAGGTGGCTACATGAGCGGCGTGAAGCTCGTTCGCGGCTATAATACCGAAACAAAGAAGCCCAAGGATGACAAGCGACCCTCGACTCCCACGGGAACCAAGAGTTCTTCCACAGAACAGGACGAGAAGCTGCAAAAAGTCCTCAAGAGACGCTCTGCTCCGGCAGGTGCGCAGTCACTTTCTGAAGATGCCATGGTGATTAAGGAAGAGGGCGAAGAGGATGTGCCCGAGGAGATCGAAAGTACAAGGGCCAGGCTCACTCGCCAAATATCAAACCTGATAGAAGGCGTCAAAGATCCAGAAGCAGAGGCGGAAGCGATTCGGAAACGAGAAGAGAAGGAGATTCGGGACGACTACAATGCGCGACTCGGAGAGACTCAAGGCCGCGAAATTGAGCATATTATTCTCGTCACGCACGGCATCGGACAACTCTTGGGAAAGAAGATTGAGAGTGTCAACTTCGTCCATGACGTGAACATGCTTCGGAAAACATTAAAGGAAACATACTCTTCCTCGGCCGATCTTCGAGCACTGAACGGCGAGATTGAGGTGGAAGGCCCTGGCAACTCGCGTGTGCAAGTCTTGCCTGTTGTCTGGAGGCATCTTCTCGACTTTCCAAAGCGCAAACCGAAAAGAAGAGAGCACGATTTGGGTGAGGCTCCATACGAAGAGGACGAATGTAAGTGGTGCCCGTGTTCTGTCGCGAGTTTGAGTACAAGTCAGTGCTAACTGTTACAAAAGATCCATCCCTAGAGGACATTACGATCGAAGGTGTGGCTTTTGCAAGGTCACTCATATCCGACCTGGCTCTCGACGTCCTGCTTTACCAAAGCGCATACCGAGAAACGATTGTGGAGATCGTTCTTCGAGAAGCTAACCGGATATATAAGCTGTTCAAAGACCGCAATCCTAACTTCAAGGGCAAAGTTCACGTCATCGGTCATTCCCTTGGGTCTGCCATCATGTTTGATATCCTCTGTCGGCAACGGGAAAAGCGACCAGAAACTGAGCCGTTTAAGAACCCGCTCAAATTGTGGCCAACACACACCCAGGACCGATACGAACCGAAAGAACCCAAGGAGCTTGCTTTCGAGTTTGACGTGGAAGATTTCTACGCTCTCGGCTCTCCCATTGGCCTTTTCCAGATGCTCAAGGGACGAACGATTGCGGCTCGTCATTTACCCAACACTTATCCCTCGGAAAGCCCCTTAAATCCCGAATACATGGATGACCCATTCTTCCTTGCCGCCACAGCGCAGCACCACCATTACCACCACCATAGCAGTGATCAGAGTCTCTCTCCTATCACCAACCTTCCGTATAGCATCTCCTCTCCCAAGGTTGCTCAACTATTCAACATTTTCCACCCTTCAGATCCCATCTCCTATCGTCTGGAGCCTCTGATCTCCCCTGCCATGTCCACTCTCAAGCCCCAAGCTCTGCCATATACCAAGAAGAGCATCTTTGGTTCAGTCGCTCCTCAGGGTCTCACGGGTATTGGTGCCAAGGTCGGGCAGAGCGTTAGCGGACTATGGAGCAGTCTCAGTGCCGGGATTGCCAGCAGTTTGCTCAACCGTAGTCTCGGTCTTAGCCAGGAAGATGTAGCCAACTTTAACGCCTCGCAGGCTCAGAACCAGAATCCCAGTCCTGGTGCTGGTACCAACATCGCGGGCGGTGTCATATCTCCCGAATCTCCCAAGATGTCAGACGCACAACGGAGCGAGAAGACGGCGGAGAGGATGCGCCAACTGGCCAACGCCGGCCACGATGGGACGCTGATCGACGACGAGCTGGAGACGCTCTTTAGCAAGTTTGAGAGGAAGAGGTTGGATATGGTTCACGCTGCCAAGGAAGGGGGCAGCACCGCTGCGGCCAAGGAGGAATGGGTCAAGGAGGAGGCCAAGGCCCAGAAGTTGAAGAGGGAGGAGATGAAGGTACGGGCACTGAACAGGAATGGGAGAGTGGATTACAGTATCCAAGAGTAAGTCATAACTTCTGCATGCTCGAATATTGTGGTTTAAGACGGCAGGTGGCTAACATGGGCTTACAGGAGCGTTCTGGACTTTAATCCCATCAACACCATTGCTTCGCACATGAGCTATTGGGCGGACGAAGATGTGTGCCACTTTATTCTGTCTCAGATGCTGGTATCGAACAGGACGAAGACGCCAAGGGTGTAAGGCTTTGTGGGTTTTGTGCATAATTGGGGTAGCTTGCATAGGTAGATAGTCGTTTCTACGTTTCGTGGGTCAACAGTTGGACAATACTCGTCGAGCCTTTTGGGTTCCGGAATTAGCGTAACACAATGCAACCCTTTTACGGAGCTATCCTTTCACTGGTGATGGTAGACACTTATAACCTTCTTCCTTGGCCAACCTCAATAAGGAGTGAGAAGTCCAGCGAGACTACTTACCCTCTGAGGCCCCTGTAAGTGCGAGTTCTCAGGAAGGGCTATCTTTCTCAGAAAGTGACGGTCATGTCGAAAGATTTGATGTATCCAGCACCCAACTTCCCTTACTTTTTCATATCTCACGGGGCTTACCGGAGCCGCGTAAGTCGGAAGGAGCTTCTTTCCCAACATTCTCGCATCTTCACGACCCCTCCGTCCCTTCCAAACCGAGTGTCGGAGGTCTGCACCATGCAATGCCATGCACCCCTCAATCCCCGAGTCTTGAGCCACGGCCATAATTTTTTAATTTCTTTTTGGAAGTGGCAGAAGGAACCAGCCACGAAACCCTAACCACCTGGTTAGGGCAGCCTTAGTTGGACTTCTTCTTTTCCTCCAGGCACTACAGTTGAGCTTCCAAACTTCCCCCGACTTCCTTCATCCTTCGTCTGCTTTGGCGACCTCCTGCCTCCTTCCCACTGAGCAATCAGCCCTGGGCTTTTCCTTCCAGCGGAGGCACTGCAGTTGAGCTTCCAAGTTTCCCTCAACTTTCTTCGTCCTTCATCCGTTTTGGCCTCCTCCTACCTCTGTCATCACCATCTTCCTCTCAAGCAGGATCGTTAAGTAATCTTAAACCTGGCTTGCGGAAAAGTTACGTCCCTTTCTGCCTCTTGGCTTCCCTCCTATTGACCCCTCTGAAGCGAGCATCACTATCAATGCCCTTCTTGGGATGATCGCCACCAGCAGCGGCACTGTCTCGTCTCTCTCCAAATCCTCTTTTTGGGGTCAATTTCTGGTGACAGCTTGAGCTCGTACCTTTTGAACCTCCATCACTACTCGTGGAAGCGCTTCATCCCCCCAGAGCCCCCAGCGATCAACTTACCCATCCAAGGCAGCCCGCAACCACCCCTAGCGTACTTGGAACCAACACTGGCTTTGAACAGGTTCCTCGTACACAGTCTTGATCTCTCTAAGGCACCGCCACTCCTGTGCCTTCTTGTCTTTGACTAACAGCCATCTGGCTGTTGTTGACGTTGCCTACAACCTTCCTGCTACCCGGCTCTAGCGTCATCCATCGCACACAAAGTGCCAGAGGATACAACTCATGTCGCATCTCTAGTTTTGGTAAGTGTGTTCGCATATCTCCAACACCAGCTTCGACCTGCGCTCCATCATAATCTTTTTTCTTATTGTCCCAACTGGCTTCTTGGTTACTGTGCGTTCGAGTCCAGATTGAAGTACCACTCTTGTCCGAAACCCAGACTAACAAAGGCGCCATCATTTCAGGATACCAACAACAAAGCCGACTTCGTCATGGCCGACCCAGGTCCATCACAGTCCCCGAACGTGGACACGGACAGGGCCCGTTATTCGCTTCGTTATCCGCTTCGTTATCCGCTTTCTTTCCGACTGCGATATGGCTTTCCGGATCGCCGTGACCCCAGGATTATTCCCGTCGGCTGGACATGCTGCAAATGCCAGCACAAGAACACGCACCCCGATGCCTACGGCGAGCCTGCGGAGATTGAGCCTGGCAACACCGACCATTTGAAACCCTGTGCTGGGGTGAACTGTCGGAGCAAGAAGCGAGATCATGACGGCAACGAGTTGGACCCCTTTCCGCATTCTCTCTGCCCGGAATGTGCTTTGACCAACCACAAACGCCACCCCATCATGTCTGGCATCGGCGTCCCGGCTGCGTTATCCGACCATATTGACCGCGCCAAGGTGGCTTTCTGGGAATGCTGCCACTGCCTGAAGCTGAACAAGATTTATGACTCCTTTGGGCCTTGCTTCAGCTGCCATTTCCAGAGCCAGGGCCCCGGACACTGCCGCAAGCCCGACCACCCCCGGCTTCAGATTGAGGCTCTGCGTGCGCTCTGGTCTGCGCAGGAGCAGTATTTCTATCCGCTTTTTGTTCATCCCACTGATTTCAATGAAGAACCGCCTACTCCCGATCAATACAGACAAATCCAAGAGGCGAGAAGTCGCAGGAGGGAGGCTTACCGCAGAGTAGAGAGGGTGACCAATGTCAACCTCATGCTTTCCGCGCATGTTACCTGTGGCGATTGCAGACTTTTGAACGGATACAAAGAGTACTTGATCTTCGCGGACAAGGAAAGTAGGAAATTTGTCAAGGGGGGAGTGCTCTGGGGCGGTGTCAACGCGAATTTGTTAGAATGGCAACAGATCAACAAGAGGGCGCCTACCCCCGTTGAAAAGGCCGCTCTTCTTCCTGGGTTCGAGAAGCACGTCTGGGATCAGTTCAGGATGCGCACCAACGTCGACGCTTGTTTCCGCACCATCGATCGATTCAAGCGTTACCGCGCGGAAAACCTGGTATACGGATCTTCCTTACTCGGCAACCGTGACTTACTCGGCAACTGTGACCCCAACCTCTACCCCAAATGCAGCATGAGAAAAACTAAGAGAATCATGCTGAAGGATGTTCGGCGTAACATTCGTTTCGCGAAGAGATATCACCAGGCAGCAGCGGTCCTGATGTTCCGTCAGAAGTTTCGCATCATGCGTGACCACGGCTATTTCAGGGATACGCGCCTTGTTTATGAGTTGAAGACACACCGAAACTCGGGCTTCCAGAGCAAACCATCCCCTTTGAGGCAGTGTTTTACTCGTCAGGTCCCCAAAACCGACCGCCGCTTGACTATTGTCGGACTCGTAGACCGGACGAGGACCCGTTCCACAAACACAGCGGGACAAGACGAAGTTGAAGCTGAGGCTTATCGACAGCGACGTGCTGCGGCTCAACGGCGACATGCTGAGTTCCTTCGACAACACATTGAGACGGGAACAGGCTGAGTCCTCGGCCACCAACGGCCATGCGCACCAGGCATCTCCTTCGGCCACCAACTGCCATGCGCATCAGGAATCTCCTCCTTCGGACACCTAGTCGTTGGACAAGGAAAAGATTCGCAACGCAGGATCTGACATTTCTGGAACTGTCAAGGCCGCTAGAGCGGGATCTGACGAGTCTGGCGTTGTCGAGGTTCCCAGCCTTTGGTTCGACTACTGGAACGGTGTCTTCGTTGCAAAGGGAGAAGACTCGGACGCGACAGCTTCTGCAGCAGTCAGCGAAGATGGCAATAACAATCTGGCCAACGACGTCGAAAACATCTGTTTGAACATGAATGCTGCTCTGACAACCCCGGTGGAGAAAAGAAACGACTCTCCTACTGAACGATACGACGATGACGAACCGAAGACCACTGTTCCTCCTGAGGTAACAAAGCGAAGGGAGGACGGATGGAAGGATTCCGAGTCAGACCCTGTTTAAAGAGGCAAAAAGAAGACTGAGATATCGCAGGACTTTGACTTTGCCTGACAATTGACCGACGATGACGAACCAAATACCAGTTCTCCTGAGGTAACAAAGCGAAGGAAGGATGGATGGGAGGGTTTCAAGTCGATTAGACCAGGAAGAAATCCGAGATTCCGGAGGCCCTGTATGTTTGTTTGATTGAGAACACGCTGTGGTGAAGGAATATTCGAATGTCTGAGCGGAGCGTAGATATCCGGAGGGTTGCCCATCTTGAGGAATTTCGAGTTGGGTGATGAATCTTGGGCTTGTTTCCGTCGTTATGGATGTTTCTTGTGTCGAGTTTCGGGCCTCATGTGTTTGGACAGCGAAGTTCACATTCTTTTTTTGCGCTGCCAGTTGGATTTTGATTTGATGTTGGGTACCAAGATAGCGCTTGTCAGTTGTCGGTGGTCAATAAGGTTGACGGGCCGTTTGTTTCATGACATAGCGGAATATATTTTGCTGATCAATAGTTTCGAACCCATATGTTCCAATTTTTCAATGTGATGGCGTGCCATCATGATGAAGTGCTTAAATGATTGAGTAGAGATGTTTGCTTTGTGATGCGGAGACAAGAAATGACGTTGAAAAATGTATGAAGCAATGCGTGTTATAGGACTAAGCGAACTGTGCTGGTCGCTTATTGTAATTAGTTACCGTACAAAGCGAACAGGAGAGATGAAGAAAAACTTCACAAATTGCATGCAAGTCTCCAAACAACGACTGCCATTCTATCCACTATCAACCACTCACGTCCTCATTAAATTGAAATTGACGACCAATTTTCGTATTTCTTCTTTTGTTGTTGGCCTCAAGAAGTTCTTATCTACACGGCAGGATAATCATCGTCGTTTACCTCGATCATCTCCACCCATTCTCTTCCGACGCACATATCCATCAATCGTCAAGAATCTCACCCACCCAAAAAAAACGCCCAAGATGTTACCCCGACGATTACCACCCTATCCTCGCCTCCGCTCAACACCACTCAGACCCTTCCTCCCATCCACTACCCGGACCACCTTATCACCCATCATCACCACCCAACTCCAACTCCAACCCCAACCCCACACCCTTCAAACCCGCCACTCCTCCTCCTCAACCTCCCAGTGGAAAGCCCGCCAGTCCACCGATTTCTACGCCCGCACCGCCCGCACCGCCGGCCTCAAATCCCGCGCCGCCTTCAAACTCCTCGAAATCAACAAAAAACACCGCCTCTTCCGCCGCAACTCCTCTCAGGTAGTCGTCGACCTCGGCTTCGCCCCTGGTTCCTGGTCGCAGGTTGCGCTGGACTTGACGAAACCGGATGGAAAAGTAGTGGGGATCGATATCATCCCCGCCCAGCCGCCTAGGGGAGTAAGTGCCATCCAGGGAAACTTTTTATCAGAGGGGGTGAGGGGGTTGGTGAAGGGGTGGTTGAGGGAGGAGGAGGGGCGGGGGAGGGGGGAGAGGGAAAGGGAGGAGAGGAGGAGGGAGGCCCAAAGAGAAGCTGAGGCGGCTAGGGTGGAGAGGGAGAGGGAGCAGAGGGAGCGGATGGAGATGGATGAGGCGGAGGAGGCGAGGGAGTGGGGGTTGGAGAGGGATGTTGTGGGTGAAGGTGAAGGTGAAGCTGAGCAGAAGAAGAACGACGTGGTGGAGGAGATGGTTCAAGGCGTGGAGAAGTTGGAGGTCACAGAGAAGTGGGAAGAGCAGCAGCAGCAACAACAACGGCAGCAGCAGCAACGGCAACAACAAAAGGATGTAGAAGAGCAAGAGATCTTTGCCGACCGGCCGAGTTACATTGAGTTGGAACGGATGGCTGTCAGAGAAGCTCAGATGCAGCAGCCTGAAGTTCTGGAACAAGACCAACAAGAGGAAGATAAGGCGACCACCGCAGCCAACGAAACAGAAAGAAAATTCGACGGGGAAGAGGGTATTGAGGAACTCGAAGAGGGACACCAACAAGAAGAGCAGCAACAACGAAAGAAGAAAAAGCAGCCTGAGCAAATGCGGTTGGTTGATGTGCGTTTTTATTCATCCCCTTCCTCACTCAACATCCCTCAATCCTTTACTATCATCATTCGCCCCTTCTTTACCGTTACTCACAACTGGGAACGAACACCAATTTCACTCGATATCTAACCACTGCTGACACTGCTAACTTATCCCCTTCGCTCAAAAAAACAGGTAGTACTAAGCGACATGTCAGAACCCTGGCCCCAAACCTCCGGCTTCTCCATCAAGACTTTGAGTAACCCGTATAGCAGGATGATGAACACGAGCGGGATTTCGTTCAAGGACCACGCTGGTAGTATGGTATGTTTTTCTTTATCTGTTTCTGTCATCATGCACCTCTCGTTATCCCACCCCATTATCACTCCTCGTTATCCCCGCCCAATCTTCCCTTCCATTACCAACTATCCATCCATCCATCCATCCATCATACATCCTTCCCCACATCCAACTCCAACTCCGAAACAACCACTAACACCTCCCCTCCCCTTCCCCCCGTCCCCCAAAATTAGGACCTTTGCTACGCCGCTCTCTCATTCGCAAACGACACGCTCAAACCCGGCGGTCACTTCGTCTGCAAGTTCTACCAAGGGTCGGAGGACAAGAAGTTGGAGGGCATGCTTAAGAAGTTGTTTACCAAGGTTTATAGGGATAAGCCTGATAGTTCTAGGAGTGTAAGTCTCCCCTTCCCTTCTCACCGTTTTCCCTTGTTTGGACATCACAGGACAGTTCTTGGGTCATTATGGTTGGTTGGCTGACGGGGTTTGATGTGGAAATAGGAGTCGAAGGAGGCGTATTTCGTTGCACTGAATAGGAGGGGAGATGTTATTTTGGAGGATATTCCTATTTAATGGATGATGGCGCTCTATTGTTGATTTAAGGCATTGTACGAGTAAAACGGCGTTATCGGGAGAATAACTTGGGGGGCAAAGACATTCACATCCGCATGTTGAAGACATTGTACATCAGATACCCAAACACAATCAACATTCACAGCAATCACAAATATCAAATGGTTCTGGTAAAGACGTGGTGGTCATCAATTTCCTTGTCATAAACTGAAGAAAGTTGCCCTATGATGATTGCACGCCAGCCGCAGCCCGGAGTATTGCCCCATGCAAACCCAAATACGCGCAGCAAAAACAGCCAAGCATAGCCATTCTTGCCAGCAGTATAAGAGAGAGCAGCAAAAGATTCCCCACGCCTTGTACCAGAGGATGTCGCCAGGGGTATCTTTGCTCCGTTTAGACCTTGAAACCCTTGGATCTTCTGCGACCACGAGCCTTCTCGAACTTGCGGCCCTTGGAAGCGACGTAGGGCTTCTGTAATGGGTGTCAGTAATCTGTTTCCTCTTGATATGTGTATGATGCGACGCACCTTGTGCTTGTGGGGACCGAAGCCGAAGTGCTTGACGGCCTCGCGAGCGTTCTTGGGGCCACGGAGAAGGAGGGTGTTGGCACCGGTGGGCTTCTCAAGGGCGAGCTGGTCGAGGGTGATGGCCTGGCCACCGGCAGCCTCGATGCGAGCACGGGCAGTGGCGGTGAAGCGGAGGGCAGCAACCGAGACCTTGGGGACGGTCAGGAGACGGTTGTCATCGGTGACGGTACCGACAATAACGACGGTCTTCTTCTCGTTGCCGGCCTTGAGGTTGGCGGCAATGCGAGAGATCGACATGGGGGGACGGTTGATGCGGGACATGAACAACCGGCGGAGCACGACCTTGTTGAAGGCAGAGTCAGTGCGGCCTGGGAGGGCATGTTAGTATCCTATCGTGTCGCCCAATCTATCAGAGACAGGAATAACTTACGGGCAAGGAAGCGGTAAAGCTTGACCAGGAGCTTCAAGTAGACATTGTCGCTCTTGGGGGCCTTGCGGTGAGTGGACCGCTCGTGGTGCTTGCGGAGATCGATACCTATTCGTCGCAAACAAGACTCCCAGTCAGCCTTCAATGGTTCAGGTATGCTCAGACTGGCGTGCCATTGCTCGACCAAGTGCGCGGAGTACGTCCGTTGTTGTCTTTTGCGCCTCGAAGCCTATCCGCATCAGACCGTTCTCAGAGAGAGGGCGCGATCTGATTGATTGCGGTATGACATATATCGAGGGCCAACAGGACCATCTCCAACGACACCGGGAACGCAGGTGAAAATTGCCATGGTCGCAGATCGAAGAAGTTTCTCAGTTTTCCAACGTCGAAAATCTCGTCCACTCGCACACAAAGGCTTCAAAGGAGGCCATTTCGGTGGCAGTTGTGATGGTGTTTTGTTGTTTTTACGTACCCATCTTGGCGGCTGACTCTCGATTGTCGACTGAAATCGGGGGTTGTCGAATCCAGAAATCAAGAGGTGCCGCAAAATTCACACAAGTTTTTGGTGTCCAACCGCCGGAGGATTTGTGTGGGCGGTCACCAATGGCAGAAATTGGGGTTGTGGGCCTGAAGGCGCCAGCTGGTGGAGGAATGGTCTGTGCGTGCAGCTTGAACATGGCTCGTGCGCCTAGTCTTTGCACCACCCGGTCTACTCCCCTGTCACTGTTTGTTTTCCCCTTTTTGCGGGACGTTCCGTTCATTGTTGTCGTCCCGTCTGTCCGTACAAAGTTCAGCTGTCACCAGTCTCACCTTCAGTCATCCACGAACGTTGAGGAAAGTCACAGCAGTTGAGAAAACATCCGGTAGTATTTTTATCTACTTGTGCTTCATGTAGTGATTGTGCTCTTGTGGCTTTTCTCTATCGCCAACATTTCCATGTTCTTGCACGACGCCGCTCTGGCTACTTAACTCGTCCCTTCTTTGAATGTATAATGTATCTTCTTCAGCTGGGTATGACACTTGCCTACGAACTTTCGCTGTGCTTTAAGAACCCCAATTGCTGCTATCCGAGAAGCAAAACGACCTTCATGCAATAAAAACAAGCTCCGATGCAAGCAAAATAAGAAAAACACTACAATACAGTTTCAACCACTTTCTTCGTTATGTTCATATTAAACTGCTCTTGACAGACACCGAGGCCTTGCCCGGTTGAACCTATGTCGGATTGTTCAAATATGAGCCCGCCGTCATCACTTGATGTTTGAATGCTTCGAGTTTCTTCAATGCCATTCCCACCTGTGAACTCGCAGGTGGGTAGTGGAATACTTTCCATAAGCAGCGCTGGTTGATTAAAATGAAATAGAGATTGGTAAAACGGACCATCACCGGCTATGTGCGAAATGGAAGGCAGAAGTCGATGCGCGATGAAACGTAGGGCTCTATGAGTTGCCCCTCTATTATTGACTTCTAATGTCTTTTGTTCTTTCCGTAGCTTTTGCTCGGTTGTCGAAGACCTTCGTTGAATTTGTTGGGTTGGGTTTAAGCTCGTGGTGTTTATTGCAAGAGCTTGGTCTCCTCAGGCTTCAAGCCCACGAGGAAA
The DNA here is from genome assembly GCA_009806015.1 of Neurospora sp. CHS-2018b. NCBI lineage: Eukaryota > Fungi > Ascomycota > Sordariomycetes > Sordariales > Sordariaceae > Neurospora > Neurospora sp. CHS-2018b. Next base: position 322,516 of record RAOV01000002.1, read on the forward strand.
TCGCGGCACACCTCGTAACTCAGCCAGCTCGAGGCCATGCTGGGAGCGACCTTGAGCAAGTTGGGTACTATCCCCTTGTACAAGCCGCGCAGGCCTTCCTCTGTGACGATCACGCGCACGGCGTCGAAGATGCCCTTGTACTGGTAACCCATACCAGACATGGTGTTGATCTGGAAGCGACGGCGCAACACATCACTATGCTTTGTCAGTACGGCATAGTCACTCGGGAAAGACTCTGGGTATGAACTTACAAGGGGTAGGTGCACGTCTGGGCAACCGCACCGGAGATCGCACCAGCGAGAAGTTTCCTGACGGCACTCGGGTTTTGCTCGCCGTCCAAGGTAAGGTATTGGCGGACATGTTCGTAAACCATGAAGTTCAGGCCGACCTGTTGCTCAGTCAGCTTCACCAATCTTCTGTTGACAAATGCCAAGTTGGACTTACGTAAGGAGCAACACCGGCAACAGTGGGAACAATTCCTCGATAGAGCGCAGGGAATCCGCCCTCGGTCCTGTACATCTTGACCAAAGTTTCCCACATGCCGGGCATTTTGCGCGGCCTATCGCCAAGCTCCGCAAAGGACGCGGTCTGGATGGACAATCTTGTCCTGACAATGTCAAGCGGGTAGGTGAAGGTAACCGAGGTGATGCCGGCGAGACCACCGCATGTCAGCCTCGACAGAGGTGTGAGAGAGTCGCCGGGATGCCTCTCAAAGATGTTCCTCTTGTAAAAGTTGTAGCTGCCAAACTGCACCGCCGAGTATGGTACGATACGGATGCAATTGGTACCGTTTCCTGCCATAAATCCCCGCCAGCCCTCTTCCCTCCACATCTTGGCCAGCGCCTTGCCCACACTAAGCTTGTACGCTTCGCGACCGTTGCTTTGGATCTGGTAGAGGATTTTTAGGCGCTCCAGAGGTGAGACTACCGTCCGGGACACGGCACCGGCGACACCGCCGGCGCAAAAGGCAGCCACGGTAGGCTGAGAAACTGCGGATCGAAACTGGTCGGCGGCGCTCATTTTCTCGACGGTTGGTATGGGTAGAGGCGAGGGTGCGCCGCTAGCGCTTGGCGTCTGAAGGAGAAGAGGTCAGCAAAAGGTCAAAAGACAGCAACGTGCAAGTAAGCGTCCACGTTCGCGGTCTCGGCTTGTAACGGGAAAACGGAAGTAGAAGCGTACTAAGCCGTGGCGCAAAGGTTATGGACCATGCGGCGTGTACAGATCGCCGAGAAGGGGGTGAACATACCGCGGACATTCTGAGGACTTGGTGAGAGGGGTTACCTCTTGGACCTCTTGGACTCGGGTTGGTGAGAAGTTATCGCAAAGTGCGATATGTCGCTGCTCAGGGGCGCAGGGCGCATGCGCAAGGTGGATGGGTCCTTTGGAAGATCGCAAATATGGCGCCAAGAACAATGACGCAGGGTTTGTTGACTCGCGGTTATATAGCTGAAGGGCAGCTCCCGTTCGTTGGTGAAGGGTATCCTGTTGCTAAAGTATTGCTATGCCGCTTGATAGAAAGGTGAGAGTCGTCTTGGTGAGAGGTTGGTTCTCGTCGTGGTCATGGGAGAGTGGAAGTTTTGTTCGGCTTTTGCTGGATAGAGGTATGACTGGGGGGGTTGAGCGTTGTTCTCGGTAAAGCCAATCTAGGGGTTCCCGTCGCACCGGGGACTATCTTATGTCGGCTGGAAGGCTAGTAGACAGTGTAAGAAGAATTAAAAGATGCGCGTTAAGTTCTTTCGTTGCACGTAACGCAAAAAGGGATATACGGTAGAGGCGCAACCTAACCAAGTTTCCGTGACACAAGAGGAAGAAGACGCAGGCAGGCAAAAAGGAAGGGAAGCTCAGAAGGGAAAGGGTTATAAAAAGGAGAGTCGGGAAGTTGTCAACAAGAAAAGCATCGGTCGGGTTCCGGGCCCAGTGAGAAGAGATGCGGAGCTTTTTGGACTGCTCCTTCTGGAAGAAGTGTCGCGACTCGCGAGTGAACGGCTTGTGGGGTTGCCAGGTTCGTTGGGTGGATTTTGGATCCCGAATGACGAAAATTCCCAGCAATGCAACTGGAAAAGCCATTGGAGGTTCAGCAGCCGACAGCCGCGAGATGCCTGCCAAGCCCTGACAGCAACGTGAGCAGGCACGAAGTCATTCCTTCCCGTCCCGTTCCAGCAGTGAATGGTTGCCCTGTCGTCGTCCTGACATGCCTGTCATCTTGTCTTGGCTTGCTGCCAATGTCTGAGCGTGGGTTTGAAGTTCTCGAACTTCAATGCTTTGTTTGACTTGTGATCTGCTGGCCAGCTGGCGCATTGTTTCTTCGATTTCATGCTTCCATCTGTCCCCCCTTTCCACAAACTCCAAATGAAAACAGAACAACCTTGACCCATCCAAACAGATCCAGCTGATCTCACAAAACCCCTTGGCTTGACCGTTTTTGAGGTCACCTGACCGCCCTTGACCAAGTCACCAAGGGTCCAGTGCTACGACAAAGGAGACACTACGCTAAAATAGGACAAAATCGAGGATCACCCGTTCGGTTATGCCTTCTAGCCCTACGTTCGCTACGCTAACCTAACCTACCACCGTTGCTTACCCTTGACAACCTTCACCTTCACAACGATGTACTGGGATATATCCAACTTGGGAAAGGCCAGATAAGGAGCTGACAACAGCGCCTCACTCACTCACACTCCCAGTACCTCAATGATACGGTATCTAGCAGTCCACGGACGGGCAGCAGCAGCAGCAGCGGTAGGAATTTGTAGCTGAGCTGAGCAAGCACAACATACAACTCACGCACTTCCCGGAGAGCTCATGTGATGTAACCGCAGTGTAGATCAGACATAGGGAAGATGGTATGGCCGTTCAGCTGGCCTACCTTGCATGTTTGGTACCTTTTTGACCTCGCTTGATGGTCTTGGCTATGAACTCTTCGGGGTACCTATCGGGCATCTGGTGCAACATGTCAAGCACGTGGTAATTTTGATGAGAATAAAGAGGTTTATTCGTAAACATCTCAGCTATGGTCAACTCTCACCAGGCCTCTTGATACCATTCTGTACTTGTCTCGCTTGTCTGACTTTACCTTACCTCTGAGCTTGCCTAGGACTGGGATCACGACTGCATATGCCAATGTTACCAATTCGCCATCCAGCCAATCTCCTTTGCAGCGCTTTTACTCGGCTTCCAACGGAGATGCAAGATATCACGATTCAGGTCCAGATCGGGAATCCTTTAACCCATGCCATTTGATGTTGATATGTACAGGATTCCAATTACAGCTTCAATCAACCTCCTTTAACCCGAACCAGTGTTCCATAACAGTGGAATACATGACATCTTCTCAACTCAGCTTAGTTCTGAATTTTAAAGTTTCTTTATTTTTGCCATGGCTTTACCTAGTATGCTCATACGCGTCTATTGGGCAAGTGTCACGACACACGTTGGAGCATCTAAGCTGTCGATGAGTGAACCCGCTGACTCTAGATACACAAGGACATCTAGTATCACAACGACCACCGGAGTAAAAGAGTCCGAGTACTGTACATGCCCAACTGTAAGAAAGACAAAAAGCAAGACCTGATCACCCGTCATACAGTTCGCTCATCCGCCTCTTCACATAAGTCTGCCCGCGGAACGTGATTCACCTCAGTAGCCCCTACCATTTACTACCTAAACAGCTGCTCTAGCTACTTTTCTGTTGAGAGATAAAAAAAAAAGACGAGAAAACAGGTAAGGAAATAAAAACCACTAGGCCGCCGGTCACCAAGACTAAGAGCACCTTTCTGCCCGCCCCTTGAGGGATCACCCGATATATTTGTTTTGTGTTCCCTCCTTTCCGGACTTGCCAAGACATGAAGTAAAAGCCTTGGAAGTCATGACCTTTTACATCGGCATAAAACGGCCGTTTGTTCGTCTTTTGACAGGTCATTGGATCATGGATCCATACCAGCAGTGTGCCATCGTATAAGAGGATCGTCCTTCCGGATTTTATGGAACCCGAACGGTCGAAATGGCGAGTGTGGTTTTCAATAGGACCCGATCGACCGCTTCGTCTCGATTCTAGAGTTGAAAAAACGGGCAAGAGGCGTCATAAAACCAGCACGCCAAATGCAGCTGCCCGGGAAAGAGGGCCCGACATCAGCATGCCCACCACACACAGAAACAAGGAAATCACGAAACCACGGTAACAGTTGGCGTTTCTTACAACATGCCAACACAGCAGGCGGGGCTTGAGTGACTGGCGCCATGACCGGAGTGACCCCGCGCCGTGAGTGGGGTGATCCGTTTACTCGGCAACATCGAGGTCATCGTGGGCAGGCCTCTCGGGGCTATCGATGGCTGCAGAGGGATAGGTCGTCAGATCATGGTCGTGCACGGGGGGTTGCTCGCTTAAAGGGTGTACGTACCCTTCCTGTCGTCACCGTTGGTGCCGTTCTCGCGACGATCACGGTCCTCGCGGTCGCGGTCGTCCTTAACATCGCGCTCACGCTCACTAAGAGTAACGTCAGCATCGGGCACAAAACTTGTTGCAAAAGGTCATGGGCCACCTACCGCTCGGGGCTGCGAGAGCGATCACGAGTACGATCACGGTCGTAGTCACGATCGCGGTCGCGGTCACGACGATCATCCTTCCTAGGGGAGTAATCTCTGGTGCTGCGCCTGGGGCTAGGAGAGCGGCGACGGGGGGAGCGGTCGCGGCCGCGAGGACCACGCTCACGGTCACTGCGGTCGAAGCGCCAAGAAGCGGACGGGGGAGTGCGAGCCCACTATAGTTGGAGTTAGCAGCCAGCTATTATGAGCTTGGGTCTGTCGTGGCAGGAAAAGGTGGACTGACCTCGATCTTCAGAATATCATCGCGGCCAATGCGCTTGTTGTGCATATCATGGTACGCGTCGTCGGCATCCCGGCGGTCTTCGTACTCAACGAAAGCGAAGCTTTGAAGCTTGCCGTTAGCTCCAACTCTCGTTTCTATCACTGGGGAGGAATAAGCAATGGTAACATACAGTCTGCTGCTGGCACTGCGGGGAGCAGGGATGTCGCAGCGCACAAGACGACCGTAGCTATGATATGCGTCAGTACTCGGGACCAACGTAAAATGATTCGTTCCGTAGAGATGGTGATGCCGTTTCGCAGAGGCGCGCGATCGAGCTCGAGAGGTTCCGCCAAAGATCGACGGGCGACTCGCCCGACGTGGGGGAAAGGGTACGTGTAGGCGCCGACCGCTCGGTGAGAGAAGGGGATGGTTCGAGGGCGTGGGCGTCGAAATGACAACGAGGTTACCTCGAGCGGATCATGAAGCGCAGTGGACATAGCGAAGAGCGGCGGGAGAGACGGACAGGAGATAGGAGACTGTCGCAAGAAGGGCGAAGACGGAGACGGAGGGGATTCGGAGGGGGGTTCGACGACGGGAGCGGGAGAGATGGAGGAGAGGACGGGGCGGGATGGGGAGGGCGAGGGCGGATCGAGGACAGGAACCGTACTCGAAGGTGGTGATCGAGTCATCGCCGTTGTAGTGATTGCTTTCTAGATAACGTACCGCTCGAACTCGTAGGCTAGGTCGCGTGCGCGGGTGCCGTGGCTGAACCCGGTCACGTAGAGAGTGGTGCCGTTGCGAGACATGGTGAGAATCGATTGCCGTGCGCGATTCGCGGTCGCGGTCGATGATGACAGATGGCAGGCCTAAGAGTAAATGCTAGATGAGTGTGCTGCTCTCAGTTCGACTGCGCGGATATAAGGTAAGGTAGAGTTGCAAATGGAAAAAGGCGACGAATGGATAAGCAGCAATGGAAGTGGGATGGGGGGAAGGATAGGGAGCTGGGAGATAGGTGGTGGTGAATGGAAAGAGGAGACGGGACACACCGTTGGGAGGTGAAGGGGAGAACTGATCGAGAAGGGAAGCGAAGCAGCGGGAAGCGGAAGGGGAACCTCACAACCTGAAAATGGAGTTGGAAATTTGGATGTCGCTGGAGCACAGTGGAAAATGTTCCGGTTTCTGGTCGAATCGTCGGGCCCGGCCACTGCAGGCCCCGGCACAGGCACCCACGCACCCGCTCTCGACCGCTGAAAACGCCTTCACTCGTCGCCCGGGAACGCTGGGGCCCAGGCAATGGCAGGCTCGAGGCAGGGAACGCAGAAGGCGGTAAGGCGATGGACCCACCTCGAAATGACGTATGATTGGTGTATCGCCCGTGTGATTGGCAGCCGTGTCGCTACAGCACGCACCAACAGCCTTGACACTACCTTAACAATTTCCTCCGGGCGGCAGGGTCCAATATTTCCACATGCCTTCCCGTCTCCCCGTCTCGGCTCCCGTCGGTCTCTCCCTTTTGTTGATCTTCGACCCCCCAGTCGCTGCCGTCAACAACGCCAACGCCAACAAGGTCACAACTACAGTACAAACATCTTCAACACGAACATCGGATTAGAACTTTCGAATGGCAATGTATTCATTCAGAACCAGATATCCAGATGCATATGTCAACTATGCCACGCAGCCCTTTATCAAACAAACGCCGACGCCGTCAGATATCCCCCAAGCTAGAGTTACAAAATCAAATACAAGCTGCAAAGGATACTCGGGCCCGTAAAGATGCCCAGCCAAAAGAAAACATTCCCCAGTGTCTTTCTATCCCGCATCCACTTGGTCCTGCTCATGCTCACCAGCTGTCCAGAAAACGTTAGCATGCTGTCAGTCAACGCGTAGGATAATTCAAACTTACCGGCAACTGGAACATTTGGAGGAAAAGCAAATAGCCTCTCAGCTTCTTAAAGATGCACCACATGACTAGCTCATGAACACAAGCCGACAAGAAAAAGGTGATGAGTGTGGCCGTGTGCTTGTCAACCTTCATGGCCGAGATGGAGCTGTGGTACACATGCCTCAACAAGAAGTTGTGCACCGGTCGGTTCCAGTCTCTCGCGAACTGGTCCCACGACACGCAGTTCCACCAGGCATCATAGAAGCTCCGGTCGGCGAACTTGGTGAGCTCCGCAACAAAGTTGAGGATCGTCTCCCAGATGAGATACCACGACAGCAGATACTCCATCATGAAGGGGAAGATCAAGTCGGCCAGCATCCAAGGGAAATACCGGAACCGCTCGTTCAACGGCATCCCCATCTCTTTCATCCTGACGGTCTCCATGACCACGGGGTATATGAAGGCTTGCGAGATCATGATCATCACAAACATGACTCCGAAACAGGCCACCATCTTCTCGGCAGCATAGTACCAGTTGATGGACTCGGACCGCGGATACTCGAGCTCGTACACCAGCGTCGGCAGCACGATGAACTCGTAATGGTTCGCCAGCGTAAGGTTATTCGGATACACCCTCTTGTCGTCCGTCGCCTTGCCTCTCAGCTCATCCGTCATGGCGTCCACTTCCCATTTCAGCGCCCTGTCAAAAACATGGACCTGCTCCTCATCCAACGGCTCGCGCGAGTCAATCGCCGCAACAATCTTATCCACATCGTCCTCCTCCTGACTATCAGCCCCTTGCTGCGCGGCAATTGACATCCTCCTCCTCTCCTTATACTCCTGCGCAGACGGCACTCTCGACAGATGCTCCGTCGACAAGTCTCTCGGCAGCAGCGGGAACGGCTCCGTCCAGCTCCTGTTCGGATCATATTTCGTCATCACCTCGACATGCTCAAGCTCCTTCAGTTTTCCTAGCAACAACTGCCGCTTCTTCCACACCGACGCCAAATACCCGTTATAAAACGCGTACGAGTGCATCTTCATCAGCATCACCATGCCATGCATCACAAAGAACACAGTATGCGTCCACGGCCAGTCCCTCACCAGGGGAAACCCCACAACACCAGCCACGAACAAACACTGCCAGACGTTTTGCAAGACCCACCCTTCCTTATCCCAATCGACCGTGCCACGACGAACAAGATGACGCTGCAGAATCCAGGAAACGCCGGTGGAGAAACACATGACCCCGTCCGCAACTAGCAAGACCACCAAGTCCCGGTGGAACATGATTTTCAGGATTTCGTTCCGCCCCAGCGGGTTGCCGTGCAGCCGCCAGTTCTCGGCGCCGATCTTGATGACGAAGAGCGAGATGCCAAGCCAGAAGAGGGTGAAGAAGCCGTGGAAGGGCGAGGAGGCTGCCAGGGCATTTTGTCGGTCGAAGGTGGAGAAGTTGCGGGTGAAGACTAGGTCGGAGAATTTGCCTCTTCTTTTTGTTCGTTTGGTGTGGGCGTGGTGATCGGTTGATTCCGTTGCTGCTGATAAGTGGTGTAGGGATGTTGAAGATGCCGTAGTAGGTGAGTCGGACGACATCCCCTCTATCCGCTGGCATTGCTTTTCAATAGCTGTCAAAAGCGAGTTGTGGATGTCGGTTGTTGAGGGGGTGGTGGTTCCGATAGTGATGGTAGGTCGGACTGCTTTCAACGTTCCCCGGCTGCTTCCCTCCCCCTTCCCCTCTGATGTTGAGACAGCAGCGTCCTCATCACTACCAGACAACGGTTGAGTATCGATCTTCACGGTAAGCGAAAACGCCGTCGCCGGTTCCCCCGCGTTTGATGAACTTCTCTCATTCACCTCTCCGTTCTCATCCCGTTGCACCATCGCGTCGGGAGAAATGGTAAGGTCGTCGTAGTCTTCGATTGCCGGGCTCTCCGTTCCGGACGATGGTGATGATGAGGATCTTGAACCAAGATCATTCCTTGCTGCTGTTGATGGCTCGTTGCGCGGCCCAGTCCGGCTGGTGCTGCTGCTGCTGTCCAATGGCGAAATTCCTCCGTCACCGTCGCTCTCTTCTTCTTGAGATAAGTTGGGACTCTGATCTGGTGTTGGCAGGAAGAAGGGCCGCTGCTCGACAAACATGTTTTCGGGTTTGTTGTTTAAGGTAAGGATGTCGTTTGGTCTTGATGATGAAGCTGATGATGATGATGGCTTGATAGAGGGGCGTTTTGTTCGCGCTTTGAGGTGCCCGTTTGGCGTTGGCACTGGTACAGGCGCCGGATAGCTGGATATGAATTCCATGGTGCCCGTGGTTTGGAGATCTGGCGTGGCTTTATGGCCGGTGTTCCAGAGTTCTAGCCTCTTGTCGTCGGTCGCTTTCGTGATTTTTTTTTCGAGGACGAGATATGGTAAGGTGATTTTCAAGTATCGGCCAATTTCACCCCTTCGGAAGAGGTCCGGATATAGGCAACTTGAAAAAGAACAAGATGACCCTTCGAATTGTGGATCTCCAGCGGATCGAAAGTCGTACGGACTACGGATAACCGCGTGATGTCGATGTGTTTCTTGCAGGGCAATCCTAATCTCGGTGATAGCACGACTATCCCGATATAAGTGGGTAGTAAGTCGGCGTCGGTTTTATATACGCGGGAGTATTTCGTTTGTGCTTGAACTTGAAGAAACAGTAGGAAGAAGAAGGGACAAGCAATTGGAGGTAAGCTAAGGTAAGTAACTGTTTCCAGAAGTCTCTTATAAAAGAGCGATCCTTGAGGATAGACGTCAATCACATTCAAGAAAGAAGAAGAAGAAGAAGTAAACAAGATTTGCCCAATCACTAGTCCCCAGTCCCGTCCAACTCCGGATCAAGCGGATCCTTTCTTACACAAGCGGGCGGGCGGGCTCGGGAATCAGTTGCGGGACGAACGGGATGGGATCGACGGACTTTTTGTCAAAGAAGAGATGAACGGGTATGGTACAGTACTATATGTAAGTGATATTGCATGTGCTTGTGACTTTTGACTATTTGCGGCGCGGTGCGGCGCCGCGGAGACGGGCGACGGCAAAGATGCGGAAAGTCCGGGCTTCGATGATGGGGGAAAAGGTTTTATGGGGATATGGGATATTTCGGATCGTCCATCCCATGGTCCAGGTCAGGTGTATATAACTCCCAAGAAAATCTAGAAATCAAAGCAGATCTCCTGATTCAAGTCTAGATCCCTCGATTTGAGAGCGGGAAAAGCGAGCGAGGAGGCCGAGTTGCGAAATGCCGATGGGCTTACCATCCACCCGACCACCCCTCCTCCTCTTCTAAAAGTGGCTTTTTACCCTCCTGTGTTTTTAACCAAAGCGGAACAAAGGGAAAACTACGGTTTCTGAATGGCTGTTGATGTTCAAAATTCCTTTGAACAAAGCAACTGTTATTACACAGTAGGGATTTTCTAGTTTGAACATTCAAACGCTATGACGCCGTCAATGATTCAGACAAAGTCCCGCTCGTTCGGTGCATGGAAGCTCGCGAATGGGGACAAGGGGGTCTGTGGAGTATGTTACGGAGGCTTGTATGTTCGACTGTAAATTTCCCCACTTTGCCAAATGCCAGACACCTGTCACTTGTACAACCACACCCAAATTTCGTTTGCACCCCGCAACCCATTCTCTACAACGCTATTCCGCTCTCACCTCTATATCGCCGCTACAACGCTTTCATTCTACTGCACGTCCCAATGTCTCTTCATTACTCCCAATGTCTCTTTATTGCTCCTAATGTTAATGGAGAAAAGTCAAAAAGAGTATCAAAATGCAACCGTCGTTCTAAATGACCAAGTCCCCAAAAATAACACCGTCTTTCAATGACCAAAAACCCTAACCCTAAGAATGACCAAGTCCCCAAAAATAACCAAGTCTTTCAATGACCAAAACCCCTAACCCTAAGAATGACCAAATCCTCGAAATGACCGTCCCTAAATAACCAAGTCCCTAAATGACCAAGTTTGACATTGGGAGCAATGGGAGTAATGGGAGTAATGGGGAGACATTGGGAGTAATGGAAAGACATTGGGAGCAATGAAAAGACATTGTGAGCAATGAAGAGACATTGGGAGCAATGAAAAGACATTGGGAGCAATGAAGAGATATTGAGAGCAATAAAGAGACATTGGTAGCAATGCAATGAAGAAGAATGAAAGCGTTGCAGCGGCGATGTGGAGGTGAAAGCAGAATGGCGTTGCAGAGAATGGGTTGCGGGGTGCAAACGAAAATTGGGTGTGACGTTAAACCGGTTGACAGTGGCAAAGTGGGGAAATTTACAGTCGAACATACAAGCCTCCGTAGTATGTACGGGAAAGGGAGTGGAGGAATGACATATGCAGGGCCCTGGAAAGTCGGATGAACCGGAGATGTCTCCAAGTCAATACTATAGGGCTGAAGTTGCCACCGCGCCTCAACTTAGTCATGCTTTATTGGCTTGGGATTTGAGGTTGTGTAACGAGATAGCTGACGGTTCGGTTTTGTATGGCGGCAGTTGGACTTTTTGGGGGTTCCAGTATCGCGAGTTTACGTTCAAGCGAATGAATGATATTTGCTGGTAGAATGCCGGGTTGACGATGATGCGGATACTCGAGGCTGTCATCTACGCCGGCCAGTCTTGATAATCAGAGACATACCTTGATTAACTGCGACAAGCGGATGGACACCCAAAATCAGGTAGTAAGCAAAGATGAGGTGTTGGCTCCAAGAGAAAATAAACATTCGTAAAAGGCAACTCGCCTGTTCAACTTTTGAATCCATCGTCCTTTCAAGGCTGTATCTTTATATTCATCCCCCGTTATCTCAGGTAAGACCACTTCATCATTCCCCGTTATATTATTTACTGCATCTTCTCATAAGTAGCCATCAACGAACCTAGCGCATATTGTTAGTCTGGCCGCTCAAACTGAAGCCCGGGGGTTAAAAGGAGTAACTCACCGATAAAGGTCGTGACCAAGCGGCTGCGCACCTGGCAGATATCCTCTGGCACCAGCCAGATGGTGGCACCCATCTTTCTGGCAATGCTGATACTGAGCTTGGCATTGAGGTAAGCATCATCGTCAGTCTTGCCGGGAGTAACCAAGTCGTAATCGACGTAGCTGCTCTTCATGCCGTTAAGCACATCCAACAGGAAGATACCCGAGCCAATGGCAGGGTCCTTGAACGAGCGGATGCTCGAGTTGCGGCCGCCCTTGCGGCTCATCTCGTTGGCCCATCTGACCATCTCCGCATCCGTGATCTCGCGCTTGCCGAGGCGCTGAGCCAGACCGTGCAGAGTAAGGGTGATGTCCTTGCGCATCAGCTGCCAGACGAGACCCAGGGTCAAGGTGCGCTGACCATCCGTGATATCGGCACCCTGGATACCGACCAGGGAGAAGCCGTTCTGCTTACCCAGCTCGATGGCGTAGTTGGTGTTCTCGACGGCCTTGAAGCGCAGCATCTCACCGCCATGCGCGGGAGCCTTGTTGACGTGGCGCCAGTTGACAGAACCCTTAATAACCTTGTCATATGCTTGTAGGAGAACGGTACCATCGCGGAGGTCGTCGAAGAAGGACTGAACAGCGGGGTTGACGTCCAAGCTGTTGAGCCACAGGGTGAACACGCGGGCCTCGCGCTCGCCTTCAGCATCAAAGTCCTCGACCTCGAGCTTCTCCTCCTCAGTAATGGGGTCGAGCGCAGGATGTGTGTTGAAGAGGTTGGCAACGAAAGCGAGGTTGAGCTTGGGGTTACCGGCAACGAGGGAAGAGGGAGAAAGGAACTTGCGGCAACCGAGCTTGTCAGCGTTCTGGAGAACCTCCTCAGCCCGCTGATGGAGGTCGCGCGTCTGCAGAGGCGCCCGCGTGCAGCCGTAGTCGGCACCGATCTGGGCGAGGAGGACAGTGTAGTTCTCGGCATCCTTGACGTCAGACGAGAAGTTGGCTACCCTCCTGGGCCAGTTGGCGGCCTTGAGGTGGTAGTTGAACCAGCGGAGGAGAATCTGCTCGGGAGGGAGTCTGAGGAACTGCTCGAGGGTCTCGTCCTCCTCGAGAAGGCGGTAGAGCTCGGGGTGGAGCTTGATATCAATCTTGCTGAGCAAGCCCCTGCGGATAATCTGCCAAATAAGACCCAGGATAAGATGCTCCCTGACCTCAATGATATCAGAGCTACCAATGTTGACGACCGAGCAGCCAATACCCTTTGCCGACTCAATAACAATGTTGTTGTTTTCCGTCATCTGGAACGCATTGAGGTTCTTGGTCTTCTTGCCGGGTATGTTGAGTACACGCTCATCGATGGTGTCGGGAACGCTGTCGTTGATGAGCTTGGCCAAGACCAAACCATCCTTGCACTCGTCGAACATCTCGAAAGTGTCGGTCGGGAAAGGCAGGCGGCTGCCGATGTCGCGGTCACCCGCAAGGACGGCGTTGATGTGGCGCGTGAATTCGGTACGTTCATCTTCGTTGATGGTATGGGTGATGTTAGCGTTCGAGCCTTGGACGAAGATCTTGCCGCTGCCACCGATGGATGGCTTCGATGCGTGGCTAGGAGTAGCGCCTCCCGTCCGCTGGGCGATGACAGAAGCGGGGGTCGACGGCGCAGCGGCGGCGCTGCCGGGACCTTCGCGGAGCTTGGCGACGAGCTACAGAGTCGAGATTGTCAGCCAGATCTTTTGATGGACGGTATTGTGTGTGATGCGACTGGTGATGTGACCCCTCTCGACTGTTGCGGGGGAGCTTGGAGGAAGGCTTCGACTTACCCCAACGTAATCTTCGAGTTCTACACGGCGCGAGGCATCGAGACCGACTTCTTTGAGGGCTGAGCGGACGGCATCGTAGGGCTGGCGCTCGCTGGCCTGGGTGGCCTTGATGGCGGTGGTCTCGTCAATGTACCCCTTATCGTCTACGTCGAGCTTGCGGAAGGCATCGGCCAACCCGAAGATGTCACTCTGTTGTAGTTGAGGGAATTTCCTAGTTCCATCAGCTGTGTTCTGCTGTTGCGCATGTCGTCTGTAGCTTTTGGAGGCTCGTCTTCGTGTTCTTACCTCTGGATCTTGAGGACATTCATGATTGCGGATGGTGATGTCGAAAAGGGGTCTCGGTCAGGAATCACTCCTCTCTTAATGCTTCGCAAAGTTATGCGGCGGGAACCGTGGAAGAGAGAATCCCTCTATTAACAAAAGTAATGAAGACGCCCAATGCGGTCGTCGGTATTAGATTATTTTCCTAATGGGTGTAGTGTAGGCGGTGCTGGTGATGACGGGATGCTCTGGCGGAAAAGGGGAGTGGATGTTATTTGTATGAATGCCAGGAGTTCTTGCTGTTAACGATCAATGAAGTGCCTTGTTCCTCCTCCCGTTCCATGCGTCGTCGGCCGAAGAAGCGAAGCTCAAAAGAGTATGGCCGCTACAGGCGTCAAGGTACGGCTGGCGGGGGCGGGGACGCCATCGCAACAAGCACTAACAGCAGGTCCCTGAAGCAGTCTGATGTAATCGCCCAGCTTCGTAACGCCCTCGCGGCCCAATCAGCCATGCTTCAGGCAGCCAGCCCAGCGATAACCCTGGCGACTTTTTCCACTTGCATGGGAACCCTGAACCACCGCCAGGCTTCCGTTTGGGTTGGGAGTTCTGTTAAGCCTGGACCTGTGCTAGGCGCACAGTGATACCTCGGCTCCGCGTATAATTGGGTGGATTTCTGCGACCCCTGAGCACCTGGACCCTGTACCTCACTAACAGCACGTAGAGAATTTTACTTCCCTTTTCTTCCATCCGCATCCTCGGGATAACCTCACGTCTGTCTAAGCCACAACAACCCGAAACTTTTCAGCAAATCATCGAGGTTCTGCAAGGAATTCTAACTTGGAATTACGACGCCTCTAAACGCGCGTTGTTTCAACCCAGTGAGAATCACAAAGTCTCTACCTAACTTCTTTCCCAAGGTAAGTCACCATATCTCATCTCATCTCATCCTCACTATGCCTGATCCCTCACTAACCCCCAACCAGATACCACACCCACCACCCGCCAAAATGTCCCTCTGCAAAGCCTGCTCAGAACCTCTCTACCTCGAAGTCGACCCCGACTACGACCTAGACCAGGACTCCGACGCCGAGGACGACTCCATGGATGATGGCGGCCCCTCCTCCTCCTCTCACCCTTCAGGCCAGCAACCCCAACAAGTCCCCGACGACCTCCTCCTCCCCTGCAACTGCCACTACCACTGGCAATGCCTAATGGACCTCTCCTCTTCCGTCGCTCTCTCCCTCCGCTGTCCCTCTTGCAACACCTACCTCCCTACCAATACCTCCTCAGGGTCTTCCTCTTCAGGGTCATCGGTGCCCGTGAGCGCAACAAACCCCATCCTCCCCACCTCCTCCGGCATCCAAATCCTCACCCAATACCACAACGAAGGCGGCCTCCAATCCTCCCTCGACATCCTGCCCTCCCTAACCGAAGAAGCTTATTTATCGTCCAACCCGTCGGCTAGGCCGGCGAGGGCGATGCACACCATGGCTGCCGAGGGCGATTTTGCCGGCATAATCGAACTCCTCACCGACGTCGCGGCCGCTGATCCCTCAGACGAAGACGGAGAAGAAACCACCATCACACCAAGCGAACTCCTCACGTTCCGCGACCCGTTGAACGAGGGGAAGACGGCGTTGCATCTTGCTGTGGAGAATGGAAGGGAGGAAGTGTTTTGGTTGTTGCTTTGGTTGGGAAGTGGACTGCCGACGGAGGTGTTCCCGGCTGAGGTGGTGCAGGTTGCTAATGGGGTTGGGGTGGGGGAGAGGAGGGCGGAGGTGGGTGCGGAGGAGGATGTGAGGTGGGTTAGGGATGAGAGGGGACGGAGTGTCAAGGAGGTTTGTGGGGAGGTTGGGGGACGGTGGGCGGAGATGGCGGTGGGGGGTTTGTTTGATTAAGGAAGGGTGTGGTAGGGGACACAGGGAAAGAGAAAGCGACGATATGAAGGGTCTGGGTGAGGAGTTTTTTGCGTTGTGTATCGAAAAGGGGTCAATGGTCAAGATAAAAGTCTGGGTGATGAAAAAATAGGGGCCTATAAAAATCAAGCGAAGCCTCGGTTATGAATCAATGAAGTCAATACACGGTATCACATCTTCCCTGATCTCTTTGATATGGCATGAATCATGAATTGCTTTCGTAAACCGCCTACCTTGTTGATATATGTGTATACCCTACAGAAGGAATCCTGAACTATGCACGTAATCGTACTCTTACTTGTCATACCATGCCTTGCGATGCCATCGACTGACCGAACTCCATAAACACCGAGTCCTAGAAACGCCAGCTAGACGCCAGAAATGCTTTCCATCCCAAATGCCATATGCACACTATATAGCCAACAAACAGACCATGAGTCCATAACAACCCCCAATCCCTTCGCTTCGAAGACGCTATCAACTGTTGGAAGTAGCCCGTCCATATCAATGCAAAAAGCTAGCATTAACACCCCTACGATCCTTCTTGAGCGGGCTGAACTTATCCACCTTCCCAAAAGGATTCTTACTCCCTCCAGCAATATGCACCTTGCCCACCATGGTCTTCCCAAGAGGGGCAACCACCCTCTTCGCCGTCGCCTTTCTTGTGACTGCGGCTGTCGTTTTGGCTTTCCCAGGAAGGATGCTGGTGTCGACTCGCTCGCCTTCATCGTCGTTATCGAAGAGCGTGGTCTTGCTGGTGTTACCGAGCAGTTTGCGCTTCTTCTTCTTTTGAAGCGGTGCTGCTTGTTGAGAGGCGGTGGGTTGCTGCTGCTCGGACTCGGATGTGGGTGCTGATGAGGGCTTGGTTTTGGGCTTGAGTTCGGGTTTCTTGGGGGCCGGTTTGCTGGTTTCTGGTTGGGGCTGGGTCGAAGATTCGCCGTTTTCTTCTGTTGACTTTTCCGACACAGCTTCCGCAGCGCGTGGTACTTTGTTAATCTTCAGTTTCGGTACCTTGATCGGACCTTTCTTGGACGCTACCGAGGCTGCGAGCGGTTTTAGGGCCTTGACCTTGCCACGACCCTTCTTCGCCTTCTCTTCGGGCTTGCTGTTGTTCTCCTCCCCTGCCTCAGTTTCTGGAGCACCGCCTCCGGCCTTATCTATTTGCTCGGTAACCTTTGCCTCGGTTGGTGTATTTCCTGTTGGGCGAAGATGTGCTAGAACGGAGTCGTCACCAAGCTCCATAAGGGAATCCTCCGCTGGTGCGGGCGTAGGCTTAGGCGCAGCTTCGCTCTCAGCCGGGCCCTCAGCCGGTGCCGGTGCATCCTCATTGGTCGTTCCGTCTGGGTTCAGCGTCTTGTTGAGGAAAGGCGTGATGGAAAATGTGGACTTTTGGACCATGTCCGATGGGTCGAATCCCCTCTTCTTAAGAGGACGCTTCGGTCTGTCGGCTGCGCCCGGTGTACCAAGGGCCGTTTCCTCCAGCAATACCTCATCCGCACGTCTCTTCTTGCCCGCAACCTTCGCCGCCGCCTTCTTAGTCGGTATCGTGGTTGTCGTTACCAGCGCCGCCTTTGCTGCCTTCTCTCGGGCCTTTTCCAGATCGGCTTTGCACTTTTTGAGTTCCTCCCTGGCCTCATGCAGTTTGGTCCTGAACTTATCCAGCTTTTCGTCCGTCGCTGCTTGTCGTACTTCGGCCTCGGTGATCGCTTGCTGATTCTCTTTTCGTAACCTCTCCTTATCCTTCTTTTCCTCCGCCAGAGCCTGCTTCAACTCGTCGATCTGTTCCTGTAATGCCGCGAGTTCGTCCTCCGATACGGATTCCTTGGTCTCCTGGTTTTTCGCCTTGCGGTGAGCTGCCCGCTTTTCAGCTGCCAATGCCTTTTCTGTCTCGGAAAGCTTCTCTCTGAGCTGTTCGAGCTCCTCCTCCATCTCCGTAGACGTCTCCACTTGAGCCTTGGTCGCCTGTTCCATCTTGGACTTTTCCGAAGCAAACTTCTTTTCCGCCGTCGCTAGTTGTTCTCGAAGGGCCTTGACTTGTTGTTGGGAATCGCCACCCTTTTGTGCTGCCTTTCTCTCCTTGTTGAGTTCCTTTTCGAGTTCGCGGACCTGTTTTCGGAGTTCCTCTTCTTCCTTGGTATATCGCTCCTGCTTTTGAGCCGCCTTTTCCGCAGCGCGCTTCTCATTGGCGAGCTCAACTTCCAGCGTGTTTAGTTGGCGTTCTAGTGCCAACTTTTCGGCGAGGACATCTTTTTGGTGTGACAATTGGGATTTGAGGTGCTCGATTTCGGGCTTGAGGACGGCGACTTCGCGTGTTAGGGCAAGTTTCTCGGATAGGATCTTTGCGGAATCCTGTGATACTGTGCTGAATGCTGCGATTTCCTCCTATCGCATGGTGTTAGCATTGGTCCGACTTTTCCGCGCTAGCATTCATGCACACCGCCCTACCTTAAGGTGAGCGATCTCGCGGATTTGGGCCTGGATCTGCTTCTCCTGTCGGGCGCATTGTTGCTGAATGGACTCTATTAGGTGGCGAGCGTCGTCGGCTTGTTGTATGAGGATCTTGATGCGATTGTCCTTGTGCGCAAGCTGGTCTTTTAGCGTGGCGTTATCATCGCGAAGTACCATGCTGCGCAGCTTCATTCGGCGCCCGTCTTCCTCCCTGACCAACAGGTCTGCCTGATGGACAGTCTGTTTGTATCGCATCTCCAGCTCAAACATCCTCTCTGTTTTCTGTATTACGACACATTGTCAGCCAACGAACGGGGGGGCGCGGGCCGAACGTCGAGGGTGGACGATAATTGACCTGTTCAGGATCCATGTTTACACATGGCGACACGCGTTTGGCAGGCATAGAGATGCAGACGCGCGCAATTATTACTGCAATAGAAGAATGCGTAAAGTCAAACGCAATGTAATGTTGACGGTCGCCGTTCTGTAATTCGAAACTCGTATATTTTGTTGTCGTGCTTTGGTATGGATTCGGGGTTGGTGGTGGTGTGGTTGTTGGGTGGTATTGAAAATGACGAAGTCAAAAGGGCGAGAGCAACCTCCACCTAACAACTTGAACGGTCAGATTGCCCGCCAAACCTTGAAGTAAACAATGTTCCGGAAGAGGGATAGCCTTGGTGCGGCCCCACTGAAGAATGGGGAAAGACTGGATGGTGGAAATGGAGCCGCACCCTTGCTGTTGCCAGCCGGCAGCTTGAGCTCCACAGGTGGGAGAGGTACCTGGAGGTACGTACCGGGACACGCATGTCATTTGAGGACACCTTGGACACCTCGATGTTTGGGGAGCTGCCCGTGCTGCTGTCCAGTGAGCTGTGTCCACTGTATCCCGTCAGCTAGCTGTACCTTGGGTCGCCAAGCTCAACTTCAGCGCCAACCATTCATCACCATCACCAACCTCGACGACGACAACGAGGCCACATCGAGAGAATTGGAAGCAATTGGCCGGTCACAATTCGACAACACTTGTTTATTCTGGTTCAAAGACAAAGCTCGACAAGATGCGCTGGCTGCCCGCCTTCCTGTCGGCGTCGCTGTTCGCGGCCGGATCATTTGCTGCTAAGAAGTCCTCCGAGGAACGATTCGCCGAGTTCCACGCCAAACAGCTATCACACGCCCCCGTCAAGCTCAACGATGTCTCGTTCAAGTCTCTCACTACCGCTCCTCGCGATTACAGCGTTGCCGTTGTCCTGACAGCGCTCGATGCCCGCTACGGCTGCCAGCTCTGCCGCGAATTCCAGCCTGAGTGGGAGTTGCTCTCCAAGAGCTGGGTCAAGGGCGACAAGTCTGGCGAGTCTCGTGTTATTTTTGGTTCTTTGGATTTTGGCGAAGGCAGAGAGACCTTCATGGGTGTATGTGTTCCAGGTGTATTCTCGACTGGGTTTTTGGGAACAGAGAAGCTAACAACTTGTAACAGTTCGGCCTCCAAACTGCTCCCGTCCTCTTCTTCTTCCCTCCCACTACCGGTCCCCACGCTGCTGCTAGCCCCGAGCCCATCCGCTATGACTTCACCAATGGACCCGTTCCCGCCGAAATGATGCACTCCTGGCTTGTCCGCCACCTTGATGGCCGCCCTCATCCTCCCGTCAAGCGACCTGTCGACTACCTCAAGTGGGCTGTGAGCTTCACCATGATTACCGGTAGCTTGACTGCCGTCTACGTCGCCTGGCCTTACGTCGTGCCTGTGATCCAGAACCGCAATGTCTGGGCCGCCTTCACTCTGATTGCTATCCTGCTGTTCACCAGCGGCCACATGTTCAACCAGATTCGCAAGGTCCCCTATGTTGCCAACAACCCGCGCGGTGGTGTGAGCTACTTCGCTGCTGGCTTTCAGAACCAGTACGGCTTGGAGACACAGATTGTTGCTGCTTTGTGTAAGTTCTCGTGAGCTCTCCTATCCGTCTGCCTTCGGGATCGCTGACTTTGGATGATTTATTAGACGGTATTCTCTCCTTTGCGGTCATCTCCTTGGCCGTCAAGGTGCCCAGGATTGCCGATCCCAGGACCCAGGTTATCACAGTCTGGGCTTGGAGTGGCGTTCTCCTGGTTGTGTACAGCTTCCTCCTGAGCATCTTCCGTGTCAAGAACGCTGGGTACCCATTTTACCTGCCGCCATTTATGTAAGGCGGCAGCGAGTGACGAGGCAGTATAAACGATACATCCTGCCAAGATCTATATCGCCAGGCTTGCACCAGCTTTTCGAAAGCCAAGTACACATTTTTAGGCGGGTTTTGCTTCAACGGCCATTGGTAGTTGTAAAATAGAGCTATTGCTTCTGAGAGGAATAGGAAAACAAAAGGATAGAGCCACTCAAGTCATTTGAGGGCATCACAAAAGCATTGACGCAAGAGACAGAGTTTCTGAAGACTTTATAAAGCCCCTGTCGGATTCTGTGTCTGCTAACGGTTTGAGAGATGCAACTGGCGGCAATATCTTGTTCCTTCTCCGGCCCTTCGTCTCTCACATCTGACAATACAATCAACAGCCAAGTCTCGCTCCGTGCCTGACACTCAGTCCCCCATTAACAGTCATCACGTCGTGCTTCAAGCAATGGAAAGTTGGAATGTGACAAGAGGAGACGAGATGTTGATCCGTCCAGTCGTTTTAGCCGAACCGGCGCGGGAGGAAGAGAGCAAGTATTATACTTCGGACGTGACGTACCGGGCGGCATGTTTTACCCCAGCTTTTCAACTCGCAGATTCCGTCGCGCCTCACGACTGGCGAGTGCGCCGGCTAATAAGCCGCGGCCTAATGCCCGGCACTTTATACCCAACAGCGAATGGCAAGCAACATATCCCGTCTCCAGATCATGGGATTGCGGATCGTCCATATCGAATGCGATTTATCCAACAACTACCGCTTGGCGATTTGACCAATTCGATCCGGAGGACCCTTTGGTGGCCATCTTACATCTCAAGGACAAGAGAGTAACTCTCATTGTCAGAAAGCCTAGAACATCAATTATTCAGGTGTCCCTATACCATCCATTGTGAAGCAACTTGGAGAATATAGCAGAGAACCGCCACTCCTAACCGTTGTGCTACTCGGGAGTCGGGGGTGGCATTTCCCCAGACCATGAAGTTCGGCATTTGTCAAAGAACCGTAAACATTTACCGATGGCAGAACCACGGTGCTTCTTCGAGAGGTAGGGTACAACTCTGATGTCACTTGAGCTATTGTCTTCAAACGTTCGTCACAGAGCTATGCGTGTTGGTTGAGTATCATAACAAGACCAACAAGGCTTCGTCTCCAACTCAATGCACGAATGTAGAAGCCTTAGGCCGAGACCGTAGCCCCTCCAATACAGAAGTTCAAAATTCACGGAGCCTCAGCTGGCTCGCAATATCTACCTTTTCTCCGCAAATCCCAGGAAGGTTGTCTGACTGCACGGGAGGAATCTGCTTGCAAATTGCGCGAGATCATCAAGACACCCTAGACCAATGGGCCGCCATCCGAAAGGACCTACACACCCACCATAAGACGTGCATGAAGTAGACTGTCTTTCCATATTGGGTTTCCTTCTCTAGAAACGCCGCCGCCTCCTCTTCTTCCTCAAGACATTCAACTTCCCCACACTTTCTCAGGAACCAATCGCCAATCCCATGCTCGGCCCGAGCAATGGTTCGACTGAGAAGGCAAGAAATTAAAGTAAAGTGCTATATGAACAAAGTGAGCATGGGACCTGAAGAGCGTAGCTTCTTCCGTCCACTGAAGAGCTGTAAACAGTTGAGGCGACTCTCGAAACCCTGCATGAGATGTATACATGCGAATGTGCTTGGTTAAGGCGGACTCCTCAAAGAGACGACCTCGGAAGTTCCTGGCCGAGAAGATCTCGCGTGTGACGGGCCTGCCTTCCTGATTGCCATGCTGTGTTATTGTTCATCTCGAACCGCTCTCAGGAGGATGGGAGGCGAGGCGAAATCGGCACGACTAGGTAGAGGAAAGATGCAGTGTGTATGGCTCAACCTGGTTAACAAGAAGACAGACAACCGGGACAGTATGCCGAACAAGGAAGGGAGCTCATCAGTATAAAGACCACAAAGCACCTCCTCGCTTCTGATCCTGCCATTCCCAACTTCTTCATCTCCCCCCATCATCACACTCAAGCAGTCAGTCTCTGGTTCGTGTCCCTCCTCCCCTATTTCACGATGAAGTTCTCCAACTCCGCCGCGTTGGCCTTCGCCGCCACCGCCATCGCCGCCCCTTCCACCCCTACCTCCCAGGAGAAGCCGCGCGCGGTCCAGGCCGGCTGCGCCTCGGCCGTCACGCTCGACGCCAGCACCAACGTCTGGAAGAAGTACACGCTCCACGCCAACAAGTTCTACCGCACCGAGGTCGAGGCGGCCGTCGCGGCCATCTCGGACTCGAGCCTGGCGGCAAAGGCCGCCAAGGTGGCCGACGTTGGCAGCTTCCTCTGGCTGGACACGATCGAGAACATTGGCAAGCTGGAGCCGGCGCTCGAGGACGTCCCCTGCGACCACATCCTGGGCTTGGTCATTTACGACTTGCCCGGCCGTGACTGCGCTGCCAAGGCCTCCAACGGCGAGCTGGCGGTTGGCGAGCTTAGCAGGTATAAGACTGAGTACATCGATGGTGAGTCTTCTTCCTTCGCTTTATGTCCCGCTCGTGACAGCTCGACGAAACGAAAGAGCTAACCAAACCACTTTCACCAAAAACAGCCATCGTCAAGATCCTCAAGGCTCACCCCAAGACCGCCTTCGCGCTCGTCATCGAGCCCGACTCGCTCCCCAACCTCGTCACCAACTCGGACCTGCAGACCTGCAAGGACTCCGCGTCCGGCTACCGCGACGGCGTCGCCTACGCCCTCAAGAACCTCAACCTTCCCAACGTCGTCATGTACATCGACGCGGGCCACGGCGGCTGGCTCGGCTGGGATGCCAACCTCAAGCCCGGAGCGCAGGAATTGGCCAAGGCCTACAAGGCCGCCGGATCCCCCAAGCAGGTCAGGGGTATCGCTACCAACGTTGCTGGATGGAACCAATGGTAAGTTCACCACATCTTCTGGGAACAAACAGATAAGAAAGGTTGCTAATAATAACATCGTGAAACAGGGATCTCTCCCCCGGCGAGTTCTCCAAAGCCTCCGACGCCAAATACAACAAGTGCCAAAATGAGAAGCTGTACCTGGACAACTTTGGCCCCGCCCTCAAGTCCGCGGGCATGCCCAACCACGCCATCATCGACACGGGCCGCAACGGCGTCTCCGGCCTGCGCGAGGAGTGGGGCAACTGGTGCAACGTCAACGGCGCCGGCTTCGGCGTTCGCCCTACCTCTACTACGGGTCACGATCTCGCTGACGCTTTCGTCTGGGTCAAGCCCGGCGGCGAGTCCGATGGTACCAGCGATAGCAGTGCCACTAGGTACGATAGCTTCTGCGGGAAGAGCGATGCGTATCAGCCTAGTCCGGAGGCGGGAACGTGGAACCAGGATTACTTTGAGATGCTGTTGAAGAATGCTAAGCCTTCTTTCTAAGAGGGGGGAGTTTGGTGGGAGAAGAGATTTGGATAGGGGGTTGAAGGAGGGGAATGGGAGCTGGAGTTGTCGAGGGGAAAGAAGCAACTTGGATAGCAAAATGTTTCGTCTGTACGGGTTTCCTGAGGGGTTACTTTCTGTTCCCTCTCTTGGTCAAGACTAGAGAAACAAATGTCCAGCTAGTCATTGCATACATACCGTTCCTCTTTTGCTTCGGGAAATCATTTGACAACTATGTCCTCATGTTGTATGCCTACATACCTCTTTCTGATATGTTGTTCAAGGCCGGAACCATGGCTTACTCCCCGAGTGTCCTTCCAGACATGGTTGCTTGTTGTCGAAATCAAAATGATGTTTAGGGTCCCCGGAAGTCATCTGCTGGATACATATCCACTCTTAGGCCCGCTTGCCACGTGTGGTTTCAAGCCAAGTTTGTCTCGATGAAGCCTGGTCCCTGTTGTCGTTGTCATCCACACCGTAAGCGCGGAAGTCGTGGTGGAGATATCACCTTTGTCTCACTTCCCGATTGACTACCTACTGAGTTCTCTTTCGTGCCAGACTGGAGGTGAGCTGTTGATACGTGTTGGAGCCGGAAGAGAGAACCTTGCAAAAGGAACGCGTAAAGTGACGGGTTGGGAAAGGAAATAGCAGATAAACATGAAGACGTGCGCGGGATACTACGCGCTTATAAACATTGTTAACATGTTAACTGGGTATCTCATAAACAACTATTAATAACACGAGCGTGAAAGAAGAAGGGACGCGCGCAGATCGCAAAAATGAGGCTCACCAAGACAGGTACTGCAAACCTTACAAAAAAGAAAGAGCAAAAAGAAAATTGGTCGGATGGCTGGCCGATTGGTAACCACAGGGACCACCCTACTGATACCAATCACCCCAGAGGTTCACAACTGTTACTACGGTAGCCCAGCGAGACTAGATGGGCGGCCGAAACCCCCGGGCACCCGAAGGTGCAGGCCTGGGCAAATATCGAGTAAACAGCCGCCACCATGGGAATCGAACCCATGGCCTTTCGAGCAGGCTGTGGTGAGCTGTGCGCATCACCAAGTCCCACTCGGCCAACCACCCTGTTGGCAAACAAGCTCGAAGACCCTCCTTATAAGGTCCCCCCCCGGTCGTCCCGTCTTCTCATAGCACGGGCCCCCGGGCAGCGAGCCGGCCGGGAGTTCTCAGGCAGCGACTGTTTTGCAAGACGGAAACGGGCGACCAGGTACTCAGTTGGGACCTCCTTCCCGCGACGGTCGAACTGTCGAACGGGTGATGACACCCATGGTGCACAGACAAAACAACAGCCCAGCAGAGCAAATATGGCCAACATGATAGCATTTGCTAGACATCTCTTGTCGCATAGTGTAGTTAATTCTCCGGGTCATAATAAATCTCGGCTGCATTCCGGCAGTTGACTGACACTGTCGTCTTCACCCCATCAAGACCAAGCTGTGTGGGGAGTTCTTGTTCGTCCGAAAGGAGGCATCACAGTGGGTTGCTCCGTACTCTTCATTCTAAGGACAGACGCTGAACCTCTCAAATCACCTCATTTGAACAGTCTGTACAAGCCTAAATAGGCCATGCCGCATGAGAGACCAGTGATGGCCCACCTCCTGCTTCTCATACCAAAGAAGGACTTGCTGGCTAGGATCTCGGCTTGAGCCTTGGTGAGCTGGGAGTGGCCGGAGTAATAGCTGTATGCGGCAAGACCAAGGAAAGCACCTCCACCTAGTAAGAGTGTTAGCATCTGGAGTTTTCAAGTATGAATACAGGAGTCTTCACCAATGATCCGGCAGGGAAGGCAGTCATCACCACGGTCCTGCTTGAGGATGTCCTGGAGCTTCTCAGGCCTGTCCAGGGTATGAAGCGGAGGAATGTTGTCTTTGGCCATGGCTAATGACTCTACTGAGAGTTGAACGAATGTGTTGACTCCGTCTAATGATCCCCCTATTGGCTCTTTTCGTGTGTTATTGACACCCCTGATGAGAGCTCCCGGAGACGTGGAGTGAACAGTGGAGCTTGTTGGAGAGAGATCTGCCGTCGTCCACCGCCCACGCCGTTGACTTATGTACTTGTAGTCGAGCCTTGGCATGAAAGGCAGAGCTTGGGCCACATGTTGTTGCGGGTTCGCATTGCGTCAGTGCTTCTGACAGTGACAGCGCTGGACTCGCTGATTGCCCAACTGCAACCCACAAGCCACCTGAGAGGACCACCATCACCGAACCCCTCCCATTATCAACTTTAACCCTCGAGGTTCTCTTCCTTTTTTCTTTCACCATGAACGGTGTCATCGAGGCCCTACACATTTTCGACGAGCACAAGTAAAGCTGCACCCTTGACACAGAGCAATAGAAAATACAAAAGCTAATTCCCAACTCCAGCAGCCCCATCTTGTCGCATACATACACATCGCGTCCGCTGTCGCCGTCGTACTTGCTGCCCCTCTACCTCGAACATCCCGCCCCGAGGCCGAACCTGATATACCTTCCTAATACCAACCCACCAACTCTCGTCTTCAGCCTCAAACATGCCAACCTTCTCTTTCTCCTAACAACCTCCTCCGAGGTCGAGCCACTACTCGTTCTCGAGTTCCTCCACCGCATCGTCGATTCCTTCGAAGAGTTCCTGGGCACCCCATTACTGGCGCACAAGATCGAGAGCAACTACGATGTCGTAGCCCAGCTTCTCACAGAGATGTGCGATGCCGGTACCATCAACACAACAGAACCCAATGCGCTGCGCGACTTGGTTGAGGTGGAAGGCTTTATGGGGAAGCTCCTCGGGAACTTGAACCTCCCCACGTATGCTCATCCATTACCCGTTATGGACAAAACAAAACAAACCCCCTGACTGACTTGCGCATCTCGACAGAAAACCTACCTTCTCCAACCCAAGCCCAGCTTCTCTCCTCGCCCAGCAGAACACTTTAGCCCTCCCCTGGCGTCGAAACAACGTACGACACACCCAAAACGAGCTCTACGCCGACGTAATCGAAACCCTCTCTGTCACCCTCGCCCCATCCGGCCGACCTCTCGCCGCCTTCGCGAACGGCACAATCGCCTTCACCTCCAAGGTCTCTGGAGTGCCCGACATAGTCGTTACTCTAACCGGTCCAACCGGCAAGCACAACCTCGGCAGCATCATTGACCTACCTGTCTTCCACCCCTGCGTGCGCCTCGCAAAATGGCGCGAACAACCCGGCGTTCTCAGCTTCATCCCTCCCGACGGCCCCTTCACGCTAGCCGGTTACGAAGTCGACCTCCTCCCGCTGGGCGCCCGAAACCTGGGCAACATGAGCGCCTCAGCAAACAACCTCAAGCTCCCCGTCAGTCTCGAGATCAAGACGTGTCTCGGTCCCACAGGCTCCGACTTTGAAGTCCGTCTCACCGTCAACAGAATCCCCGGTACTAGTGGCGGCGGAGGCGGCGGTAGTGGCTCATCATCAAACTACCCGCTCTCCTCAGCCAGCGGCGTCGGTCGTGGCATGGGAGGCGGTCCCCAACCCGGCACGCCCGCCTTCCCCACACTTCAAGACCTCAAAGTCACCGTCCCCTTGCCGGCAGACGTGCGCAACCTCGCCGAGATCCGCACCGCCAAGGGCGACGCCACGTACAACCCCGGCGACCGTTTCCTCGAGTGGACCATTCCCAACAAGGACGTCGCCGCCGGCTTTGCTTCGCATTTCGCTCTCCGCTGCACCGTCGTCGGCCAGTCTTCTGCTGGCGAAGACGAGGACGACAACGACGATCCGACAGGTTTCGGCTTCAACACCTCCACGGGAGGCCGCGACTGGTCCTACGATGCCGGGGAACCAACACCTTACCAGAGTGCTAGCGACCTGTTGTCCAGCGGTAACGGTAGCAAACAACTAACAGCCGAGCAAGAAAAGGAAGAAAAAGAGCGGAGAGACGGGAAACTGGCGCAGCAGAACAAGATCCTGATGCCCAGCTCGGCGAGCGTGAGCTTTGCGGTCAAGGGGTGGACGGCGAGCGGGATCAAGGTGGAGAGCATCGTGCTGGATCCGAGGAGGAGTAAAGGGCTGGCGGAGACTGTGAGGCCGTTTAAGGGGGTCAAGTATTTGACTGTTAGTAAGGGGGGTGTGGAGATTAGGTGCTGAATGCGTGGTGGATGGGCATAGTTTTACACACGGTTCGGGAGAAAGAGGAAGGGGCCAGGTAATAGAGGTTTGTGGTGAATGAGTTGGTGTTTATGGGTATGTCGTTAAGAGGGTGGTGAAGCAATGATTATCGTGGATGTCTTCATATGTAGTTTAGAAGCCATCGGCACCTGGATGTCTCTTCTTCTGAAGACGGAATATTGTTCCCTCTCCAATTACCTGCCAGGTGCTCCTAATTCGTGTTCTATCATTCTCGTTTACATGAACTAGCACACAACTGCGGTAATGAGGCTCATGAACACCCATCTGCGACTTATATCGGTCCGTCTTTCGTATTTACTATTCCTCTCTTTCTCTTTGCTGCCTGATTCTCGTTACCGACCTAAGTAGAGATGCCATCGCTATAGAGCTTCCTTCATCGGATTGACTTTCTCAGCAGTTCAGTGTGACCTAAAATGGCGAATGATCAAGTTCTACGTAACTGCAATCTCACCTTAATCTTTACTGTCTACAAATATAAACACACAAGCCCCTTGATCCACTACGGCTACCGTAATGCACACTGCGCAAGACGTATCAGAGTGACAATAGATCCGTCCGTACTTGACTTTGCAACGAGCATGGAAGCACATGAGTTGAGCTCAATGATGCCATGAATTAGGTTGTTCCAATGTAGCGGTCTATTTATTGCTTCATATCCAAAGTTAGACTACGGACACTACGTTCCGTTGAGCTGAAGTTTCCGTCGAACGGGCAAAGGACGTATTCTCATGTCTGGTTGGTGAATGGTCTAGTATAACAGCCCTAGCCAAAGTGTAAGGCGTATGTCTTATCCTCCGACATACGGCCTTCAACACGTTCAAGATTACTCTTTCCTTGGCTATATCTGCTCCTCTTACGTCCCTCAGCACGTCAATAATGATCTCCCCCCCTTGGCAAGTCATGGTCATGATGTCAGCAACATACCTGCAAGTCAACGTTATACACTCGAAGGACGTTTGATCACCGAAGAAGGTTTCTGTCGTCCGAGAACAAGGCAGCAGGAACAGCTGCTCGTGTGCTATCGCAATGTGGTGTGTCATCGTCGTCAGAGGTAACCAACTGCTGGTGATCAGTTCCAGGTTTAGATCTCGAATATCCAAGATTAAAGGCCTCCACCTGTAGAGAGTTAGCCGCCTATGCTACCCGGTGAAACCGTTGTGAGTGACAATATCCCAAGAAGTCATCATCTTTTGGTGTTGTTTCCAGAAATAGGCACAGGAAGTCTGGGAAGACCAGCGGTATGAGCATATCTTTGAATAGCAAAAAAAAAAATCCGACTCCAGTTTGATTACCACATGCAATCGTAGCCGCTTGGCTATAAATATGATGTGCCGGTGGAGATGAGGGGACAAGACAGGGAGGAAAGATGTGATGTCGAAGTGTTTCTGCTAGAACGTTGCGGGTTCAGGAAACACTATGCTTCGAGAAGAAGGGATGGGATGCGAGAAGAGTAGTTTGTGACGACGCTAGTGTCTGCAAGTAATCATGGAGGTTAAGTCAAGGCCGCTGGACTGCCAGGGATGCATATATCTCCGAGGGCTCATCTGTATTAGTATGCGTGGGCGGTAAGGCTTGGGGGTACAGAAATAAGTCGCGACGTTGGAACCAGTGACGTTAAAAGTGGATCCAAACCGACGTAGGTACGGTGTTGAGATCTGGCACAGATGGCCAGGTACTGGTACCTATGTGCGGCTCTTCGCGTGCCCTGGACCCCAAACCAACACGACCACGAGGCATGGCATGTGAGGCTACTAACAAGCATGCTTCGGCTAAGTGTGATGAAGGAACCGTTGACGCAGATGCCCATCTTGGGATGTGGAGGACGGGTAGATGTGACGGAATGCTGGGTACCCTGGCACTGGGGAGGTGTTGTTGGTCCGGCTAGGTAGGGAAGCAGAACAAGAAGAAGGGTCGGGTTTGGTGTTCTATATTTGGCCGGCCAAGTGGCGATACCGATGATCCGGCTTGACGTAACGGCGATGGCCCAAGTAAATGTCCGATGGTGTTGAGACAAGCCAGCCACAACCGCCGACGCTGCATCAGAAGTCTTTTGAGCCGCCCAGGGAAGCGCCGTGACTCTGGCTGCGTCACATATCCATCATAGACTAGCCAAGCTAATCCAATACCCTCGACATGTGTTCCCTGGTCCAGCAGATTTAAGGGAGGAATTTGTTTGGAAGGCGTCTTGTGGGTGTACGCGCCCGGCGCATAGATGGACCGTAGGCAGACAAAGCCCAGCTCCTGACTTGATACTGTATGCATAGCATCCAATGTTGACAGTAATGTCGACAAGGGATGAAGCACAGCGTGTCGCCCGTGCACGTCAAGTCTGACTAGTAGCCGTTATTGTGTCGCCATGGCTGCACGAGATGGCAGGAGTTGTCAACGTATAGCGCCCACCCTCCAGCTCGGTATGCGGGCATGGGAGTCGATGGATGGCTGATGGACGGCTCTGTTTGGCTGACAGGGAGCTAGAGAGACTGTTAGGCGCCCGATATTCTGCAGATAACTGGGATTATCTCGACTTACGATGGCAGATGGAAGAGTTCTAGAAGTGTAGAAGACGGGAGCGGTGGTTAACAACGGAATAGAAGTGTTGTTGTTGACACCAAAATAGTTCATAGGGCGCTTAGGAGCATTGACGTGGGCGTGGGTTCGTGGGGTACCTCTAAACATGGAAGCCTTGGCAGGGGCATCGAAACAGTGGAGGGCGGCTAAAAGGCGGCTCCAGCGAATCGCGAAGCGGCTGGAGTCTTTCATAGCACCTCGGCCAATCACACCCAGGCCAGAGATAGTTGTGTGGTGAGGAGAGCATTTTCCGTCATGTTTTAATGTTTTGTCGTCGAGTACTGGCTTTGAATGCGTTCTCGTAGATGACGTCGTACTTGTTGGGTGGTGGTATTTAAGAAAAGAAAGTGTTTGGATCGTGGGATGAAGCGAAGGAGATCATCGAGCATGCCGCCGTGGGACGGGACGATGCAGTGAGGTGCCTGGGAAAGGCGGGCCATCTGCCCACTGGAGCGGGCCAGGCCTGCCACCCGACGGTGACCTGTGCCTGGGGCCTGACGCCACGAACGGGCAACCGTCGCGACGACATCTGCACAGGAAGTGGTGGTGGGCGAGGCACCTTACCCATACGAAGTTTTGCAGGGAGTGCTTGCTGCCGTGGTGAGTGCAGGCGAGCGGGTGTTGAGAAGTGCCTGTGCGCGGGGTTCGTTGACAGGCGACCTACAGGTAACATGGACATTTCCTTGCCTTACATCTGTCGCAATCTCAACCCCGCGCCCGACCAGCACCACGACCGTAACATTACTACCTCTAGGATTTTGTTTTGGCAGGGACGGAATGGCAAGCATGGCAACATGGATTGCTGCTACCCGTTTTGGACAATGTCCGTCCTTCCTGCTGAGGAATCAAATCGCGGTGAGTATGTCGAACCGGGGCCGGCAGGTACGTATGGCAGGGGACAGGCGCGACCTTGGGTTGCATTCTCCAGTCAGATTTTTGTTCCATCTTTGTTTCCGTTGACTTTTCCAGTCCTTTGCTGTTGCCTCGTCGAAATGGAATCGTCGGCACCTCTTCCAACTGCTTCCCAAAGGAACCAACAATAGCACAGCACCTGCACTCTGCAACCAGACTTTCTCTCTGCCTCCTCCTCCTCTCCCACATTCCGAGTCCGCTTGGGCCTTCATCATATGCCAGACACTTTTGGATATTCCAACATGACTGGTCAATTCGCGAGCTTCAATCATGAATTCCCAATTTGTTAGCACATGATTTCGACCACCTGGGACTCAAACAGTCAGCACCATGACCGTCCAGTGCCGCGATATTCCCGATTTCTCCACCACTACAGTAGCCAGCAGTACTGTTACCACTGTGGTCTACCCAGCCTGAGAGCCTGAGACAGTTCTTGCGGAGGCTCGGGTCCAGAAGCGTCGGAGGAAACAAAGAAACGAGGAAACGACGGCAGGCACATCACTGGTCACTACACTACACACCCTGTCACCCCATCAACTCAAGGCCCCAAGTCCCAGACCGGTCGTCCATGGTTCATCGCAACAGCGTCAGGGGCAGCACTGACCACAGCGGAATCAAGCCGTCCTCGACAGGCTACCAGGACAGGCGACCGCTCAGACTATTGTTTCGTCACGCAAAGTGTCTGTAGTTACTGTAGTCCCTATATGGGACGTTTGGATGTCTTCCATGTTATAGGACTAGGATGGCTGATTGAGGGCAAGCTAAGTCGTCGACAACAGGATCAGTTCACCCAACATCGCCTTGGATCACGTATACTGATTTTCATGATAGCACTCCCAGGCACTCTCGTTGGGTCCTTGAGCCTTCATCATATCACAAGTGGTGAACGTGCTCTCTGCACAGCACCGGACTGTGGACAATGAATC
Source organism: Neurospora sp. CHS-2018b (assembly GCA_009806015.1). Lineage (NCBI taxonomy): Eukaryota > Fungi > Ascomycota > Sordariomycetes > Sordariales > Sordariaceae > Neurospora > Neurospora sp. CHS-2018b. Next base: position 354,711 of record RAOV01000002.1, read on the forward strand.
CCAAAATGCGTTTTTGCCGCGCTCAGAATCAAAAGATCGGCCTAGCCGGATCTGATATGCCAAATCCTACCAGGGACCATACATGTTGACCAGTGTGTGCCGAACAGCACGCCTATACAAGTCGACAGCTGGCAAACTGTGTGGCATGCCAGCAGCCCGTCGCAGCTGTAAATCTCGAGAACCACAACCTTGGAAGCTCAGGACACACACCATCCCCTTCGAGCCCTTCTTATCTACAAAGGGCATAGTCGGGTACCAGTCACGACTGGTTTCTAAGAATGGGCCTTGATCCGACCTTCCATAGGCCGCACGTATCCAGCTCTCATCCAATCATACCCAGTCTGTCTGTCTCTTGTTAAGGTAACCAATCGTACGTCAAGCTTTGGCGGTAAACATCCCGAGAAGAGCGCTAGTAACAACGAGCCTGGTATTGATTACATAGCACGCGCGACGACAGCCCTTGATAGCGACAGCCGCCGCCGCAACTCCCGTACTTGCTGACACGGAAATGTTGAAGCGGGCGAAATGCCACTACAATATCTACTTGACTTTCACTTCGGCCTTCTTCCCACATGGAACCAAAGAATTCCGCATCTTGGTCCCCTATAAACTGGCCCGCACGTTTCTATATTTAACGCTCATCTTTGACACAAGGAACTCACCTGGCTGTAATGGCATTCTGGACACGATCCCCCACCGTATCCGCTAGGTACAACAGGCCCAAAAGAAAACATCAGGAACGGTGACATGATGAGAGCGCCACAATCAAGTTTTATGAGGTAACTTTCAGTACGCCGTTGTGGTTGCATTCTGGCAGGTGGTCCAACCCCTCGACAGCATGCTGCTCTGGTGCACTTGACCTAATTTGGCCGCCGGAGGGCATCTCCAGGTTGGGAGACTCGAGGCTGGAGTACCTCACGCCGAATCGTATAGTTATCACGAACTCTTACGGCTAAAAAGTCCTGGCCAAGATCACCATTAAGTCTTTGACGTTCGGCACTTCGATATGAACGGTTTTGCCGATATACACTGCCCTCTTCCGTGTACTCAATACGGGCTGTTGTCCGTCAATCCTTGTACAAGCCAGCCGCCGCTGCTCCGGGTGCAAGAAACGGCGTTTAACAACGCTTAACGGCTTCAGTCGAAATCCACACATCGCGCTGTGCTAGCTGGCGATGCGGCATTCATCAGACCGCATTTCATCGGTGTTGCACCGCGAAGCCTGCCTGCGTTAGCTGCCACAAATCATCGCTGCTCCTCGTAGCGTACTGTACGCAGTACTTCAAACGCAGGCGCATGAGAGGACAGAGAATAATACGTCGCGCCAAATTACATGGGACTACACCCCCTGTCGTGTACTTCCTATTGGTCACCTTCATGTGAGACTTGACTTCGCTTCACGCTCTCACTCACCACACATCTCGGCAATGATGATACAGCCCAACGCCTATGGTTTGCGGGCAAGGCGGGGTCCGTCTGAGAGCACGAGGAGGCTTTGGAACACCCAAGACGAAAGAAGGACGTTCGGTTCGTTCCCCAAAGACGCGATTTTGTCTCAACAGGACGAACAGGCGGAGTTAACTCAAGTCTTACAGGCAACAGTAATACTTCAGCACGATGGCTCCTACTAGGTAACTGCAGGGGATTGTGCTCCGCACAAGCATGCCAATTACGCCAGAAAAAAAGGTCTTGCACAGTAGCACATTCGCCCACAAGTTCGCCGAACGGGGCGAATGCAACGGTAATTGATGCCCGTCATCTGCTCGGTGATCGACTAGCCAGTGACCAAGAACCAACAGCGAGTCCATCCATGCTGTTAGATACGAGTTGGATTCATATCGAAGACTGGGGGTTCAATCCTACGCAGTGGACTTCTGACTGCCTGGCCAGCCTCGCTTTATAGTTCACAGGCGGAGCAGAGCAGATATGGGCAAAGGCAAGTCCATTCCAGCCCCCATAATCATCAATGGCGTGGTCATATCTGATGCTGATCCCTAGGAACCAGTCCGCTTAGATGCAAAGTCGCGAACAGCCCGTAGTCGCCTCTCAACCCCCGTAGGCCACTGCTAGTCCGCAATGTCACGCGATATGCCCTGTCAAGATGGATGAAGGGGCTCGCTCAAGGTACCGCTTTTTTTCAGTCGATTTGGATACCCTTAGGGGGGCGCTAAGGTCAAACAAGCAAAGCCTAACACAATCCCACCAATGCTGTTACTGGATTGCTCCCAAGGAACTAACGGATGCACGTTGGCAAGCCTGTGATCGGCTGTCACCCGCATCAGCTCGCTAGCAGATTGGTTGGAGCCCCTGTTGGGCCCAGATATTGCCGACACTAAGGGTATCCAAATCGAATGCAAAAAAGCGGTATATCGTATCCGTTAGGATGTGAAAGCAGTCAACAATATGCCGCTCTTGAACACCAGCTTGCGCTTTGGCGAGACTGTAGGTCCTGCCTATGAGAGGCTCGGTTGTAAGTGCAGGACCCTTGCGCAAGAACCATGTGCCGAAGGGGGATGAGGGGGTGGGAATCAAGCATGGTGTTGAGAACGGTGGTTGACAACGGCGACTCGTCAGAGAGCTTGCGCATCTGAAGCGGTCGCGGTCGCTCGCGGTTGTCGTTGTCCGGGGTATTTACCTGCAAGACTTCAAATGTCCCTGGTCAGGCCGCTCCTTGTTAAACCGTCAGTCCAAATGCGGTTACCAACCCTTCAGAACCGGCGAACCAATGCCAGTGTGTGTTGGCCATCGGACGAGGTACCGATACAAGGACGACCGAGGTCAGTGGCCAGCAGCCCACCAATCCACCCCTGAACAGGCGCCATGTCACCCAATAGCTGGTGGTGTTCTCGACACACCCCATGCCGTTTTAGCGACTCGCTCGTTTGCCCTTTCGCTTCTCCCCAGTAGGGGATGGTGGAATCGTTGACGGATCTACGGCGTACCGCAGTAAAAGCGATCTTGCGCACAGTAGATTCGATAATGAGGCCTCACTTTCCATCACTTTACAACTCCCATCAACCGGGAGTGATAATTCAGAAACGTCATCTGTTTTCTTCATCTCATGACCTCACCTCACCACACGGTCTTTGATGTACCATCCCAGCGGTGCACGGTTTGGCCGGAGATCTACATGGTCGTGCTGCCAGTGCGGCCTCTTCCCGCTCGCTTCCCGCTCACGGACACCAGTGATCAGGGCATCATTGACCAGGCTGGCGCGGTGCGCCCCTCCATACTCTCGTCACTCCGGGCTTCTCCGCCATTGCCTAGAGCTGTTACCAGAGGCACATTCCACTTGCAAGAATTCTAATCGACCAGAACCATACCAACAAAGGAGCCATTCATGACAGTCGATCATCCATCGACTTACACTATCTTTTTCATTGAGAAGAACCAGGCAGGCCGGGCTAGACGTGGATGGATGTTTTCGGTAATACAAGCTGCGCGGATACCGACCACTTGCTAGCGATACACGGGGCCCATTTCGGTTATTTGTTCCCGGCAGCGGTCGAACAGACGCATAATCGCGCGTTAAATGCACACCAAGCGCTCCGCATTTACATACAGAGAGGAGGTGTGCGTCTAAGCTCCAGCAGCAGCAGCTCTATCACCCCGATCCTCACCACGTACATAGCTACAGGCACACCGCACTTATTCATGAAAGTTCCGACCATCTGCTTCCTCGTGCGTTTCTTGCTTACCAAGCGTTGAAAAGTTGGATAGTGAGGTCGGCATTGATTGAGCTGAAAGGGTTCTATGGATATCCGAGTTGCTGCATGCTGGTCTTCAAAACATGACCCCAAACCGTACTGGCCGCGTCTCTGGATTCCATCAGTTGCGGGGGTGTTTTGTAAGGTCGCAAAAAGACCGAGGAAAAGGCGCGCCAAATAGCCCGAGTCTTACATCTGCATGACCCCTGCTATCTCCATCCATGGGTCTTGCTCTGACGTGTCATACCCTTGCTCCGAATAGGAAAACACAAAAGAGAACACAGGCTCACACGCAATCTCTCTCGCACACACGCCGAGAACTCGACCCATTACCCGCGACTTTGTTTGTTACCACCTCTACCGACGGAAACTCTGCAACGACCGGCCCGCAGGGAAGAGCCGACGAGGGCCAGATAGATACCTGATATATACATCAAACTTGAGCACCCCAGAAGGCCTTTGTATCATCAGGCGCGAATACGTGGGCTGGTCATTGGAGTTTACCATCTCGTACTTGTTGATGGACGTTTCGTTGCTGGCATCCAGGAAGCAGTCTTGGCGGTATAGACGGGGGGCCGTATAGCGCGTTGCTGAGAGAGGTCGGTGTTTCTTTTCTTCCTTATCCTCGACAAGACTCGGTTCCATGTCCTTCTCGTCACATCCTTTCTCTGTGCGCTGTGCCCCGTGTCGGGTGGCTCTGTCACTTTTTTTTGATTTCTGCTCGGGTCTCGTACCAAGTCTTGCAAGTACACTGTACAGCGTTCAGGTTCCCGTTTGTTTGTATCATCCACAGCACATCCCATTTCATGTCCGCACGCAAGACCACACCCGCAATCCGGGGTCCCATCGGCGGCGGTCGTCACTCCATTGAGACCATTGGGGACCATTGGGGTTCCGCCCACCCACCCACGAAGCCACGCTCAACCTCCACTATTGCCGCGGTAAGGTACCTTGCCTGGGCATCGCTGCCAAGTCTACCAAGCTGCGACTGGGCCCATTTGGGCTTTGGAGCTTGAGCGTTCGATTTGGTGGGTCGTGGCCCTGCAACACAACCCAACATTCCTGTCCTCAGTCCACACCCATAGCTACCCCAGAAGGGGTCATCGGCAGCTGGCCAGTGTCAGTCAGCAGCGGAGCTCCAGCCAGCTAGCGTCGAGACGAGGGTGGTGCTTCCAGCCCGGAGCCACCTCGCCAGGCCAGCTCCTCCCGCGCCGAGTTGCAAAGTCCAAAGAATCGCAACCTTCGACGAAAGGCTGCTGCTGCTGCTGCTGCTGCTGCTGCTCATCATCGTCCTCTCCCCTCCACAGCTTCCGTTGCTTGCGTTGGCGGCCACCACTCACCCGGCCTGGGGAAAAGCATCTCTCACATAGCGCCCCTGCAGCAACCATCATATCTGCTCTTCACCTCACATCAGTTTCTCCAAGGGTAGAGAAGGCACGGCCACCCCCGTCACTCCGTCACCCCGTCACCCCCCGCCTCCACTACATACACGCACGCATCGCATCCGAGAAATCCTGCAGGCTGGTCACACTTTTTTCTAACGCTGATTCATCAGGAACTTCACGATCCTACTGCACGCAAAGAGTCCATCCACCTTTGGGTACAGGTTGAGGGGTTCTGTTTACCCTGCGTGCTACCTTATATCACCGCCGGCTGTCGTGTTTCTGCACACCTCTGTCCGTCGCCTCCGACTGACGGAGACTTGCTTGGTCGCGTCTGGCACTCTCGGGCATCTTCCAGTCACATAGCTTCCCACCTGCTATCTCACAGTTGAACCCCAGAGTTCATCATTTCCGAATTTCATCCATCACCAACTCCATTGTTCAGCAACGCCTATTGCCTACATCAGCCTTACGGATTTCGACCTCTCACATATACTGACGGCGTCAACTCTGGGGACCGCCCTTCATCTTACGCTTTGCCATTGTTGGTCCATACTCTAACGATTTGACCACTTGCCTTCAACCCAGGAAGCAGCTACGCCTGCGCACGATCATCGGGGTTTGGGCGTAAAGGACGCCAGCTTTAGTTGGGGGAACATTTGCTGAGATCCAAACGTATCAGCATCACGATCACAGATGGCGACTAATTTCAAAGCTCTAAATGGGTCATCGCCCAGGCCAACTGAGGTCTCCAATGGTGCTCGGGAGCCTGAACGCGGAAACGGACAGTCTGCTGGTCCAGACCCGAGATCCGCTAGTGATGTTGCAGTCAGCCAGAGGGAACGGGACCGGGAAAACTGGGGCACTTCGACCCGTGAAAGGCTTCCGTATCCTACGGCAAATTACCGCGATGCCGAACCTGCCCCAAAACGGATGCGGGCAGATTCCGATTCTCACTCTCCCAGGCGAGAGCACAGGCCTTCGCCCATTCCTACTGAGCGACCCGAAAAATTTGAAAGGACAGAAAGAACTCCTATTGAACGACCCGAGAGGTTCGAAAGAACGGAAAGAATGGAGAGAATGGAGAGGCCCGAGGTAACAGAGAAGGCGGAGCAGTATGAACCTTCACGGCCTCAGTCCAACTCCCATGACCGCTATCCGTCTCCCCAGAAGGAAGGGTATCGTAGTTACGAAAATCGTGACAGCGATGACCGGTGGCGTTCTCAGCAGGCCAGAAGTGAGAGGAACGCAAGCTACGATGCAGCTTATTCGGCCGGACCAGTATCCGGCCAGTCCGAGGAGCCGATGGGCGAACACATGCGCAGAGCGACCAGTCAAGCAGACAGCGGCGACTACGATAATCAAAGCCCCGATGGCGACGACAACCGGTACTCGGATCAGTACACCCCTGAGCAGCGCAGAGATGGCACCGTTCAGTCTGATCCCAAGAAGCGGAAACGCAATTTCAGTAATCGGACGAAAACCGGTTGCTTGACTTGCAGGAGGCGGAAAAAGAAGTGTGATGAGACGAAGCCTCAGTGTGAGTTTTGAACTTGATCGTGAATTGCCTTTGGGTTATCTAACTGTTTTCAAGGTACCAACTGCATCAAGGGTTCATTCCAATGTGCCGGTTACCCACCACAGAGGGGTAACTGGCAGAAGCCCGAGAGCAAACCAGCCCAAGTCACCATCGAGTCCAAGGATCCCAACTATGTCCCTCCTGGAGCATATGGGATGCCGCAGCAACCGATCCCTCCTTATACCAGCAACACTGCCCCGATACTGAGCCAACCAAAGCAGCGCGAGCCTTTCCCGATGGCGCGTGGGCAGCAACCCACTCTCCGCATCACACCCCCTCAAGGACGGCCTCTTCAAAGCGACGACGACCGGCTCACGGCATCAACTCTTCCTAGTGCATCGGTTATTAGCCCAGACAACAAACTGTCTGCCCTGTCAGCTTATCCTTCGAACGTCTTCCCCACGCCCATCAGTGCCCGGACACCCTTAAGGGAGTATGCGAGAGTGCCCCCGCTCCATGATTTGACGAGGACGGACCCTGACCATCAACCACCACCTCCACCACCGCCTCCTCAAAGCGCCATTTCCGCACATCCTCCATACAATCTTCACGGTAGTCGAACGGACACGCCAACATCAGCAATTCAGCCTGTAATCACATCTCAGCCACCGTCAAGTGCCGTACAGGCGACAGCGCAGCTAGCACTATCCCATGCGCAGACACATACTCCGTCCAGCGCTACCGTGCCCCACTTGCGGAGGGAGAAAGACGAGATGATCAGTGGCCGAGCCTTTTATCCATTCGACAAAGAGCTTGTGCTAGAACGCGAGAGATGTAATGCAGCTTGTTGGAGATTCAACAACTCGACCAACCCTAACATTGGCGTATCTCCTGCTGAGCGCGCGAGGCTCTTTAAGGAGATACTGCACCCACGCGAAGGTGTTCAGTTGACTCCCAACCAACTATCGCCCATCGGGCGTATCGGTCATGTTGGTGATAACGTCTCGGTCGAGGCCCCATTCAACTGTGACTATGGGTACAACATCTCCATTGGTAACAACGTGTCTATCGGCCGGAACTGCCTGATCACCGACTCTTGCGAGGTACGCATTGGCCACAACGTCATTATCAGCCCGAATGTCAACATCTACACAAACAGCTGCTACACAGACTGGAGGCGCCGTGATGGAAACAGGGGTGCGCAGTTTGGCAAGCCAGTCATTATTGATGACGATGTGTGGATTGCGGCAAATGTGGTCATCTTGCCTGGTGTGAAAATCGGAAGGGGGTCAACGGTTGGGGCTGGATCAATCGTTTCGAGGGTAAGTTCTCTTGATCAACAAAAAACAACTTGAAGAAAACTGTGCCAATACTGACGAGACTACGTTTAGGACGTTGCTCCTTACAGCATCTACATCGGACGGAAAGCAAGCATGCACCGAGGCATTCCAGCTTAATGCTGTCACTGTCTGGTCTCACTGTTGTGGGCTCGACAGACGGCTGTGGGTCCTCACGCTTCCTACCGCGATCACTCTCACCAGACCTCGATCTACATTTGTACAGGTCTTTCCAATCACGGACTGCAGTTTCCAAACAACGGATGAAAACCATTTCTGTTTATTTCTCGCATATGTTTCCCGTTATCTCTATTATAGTATCTCCTTACTCCTCTCTATCTCCTCTAATTACTACTTGTCACATTTATGTGTGGCGGCGAATGGATCGATCGGTGGGAGGTGGTTCGAAAGGAAACACGGATTTGGATCAGGAAGAATGGATGAATGGGACAGAAAAGGACAGGACGAAGAAGAACGACACGCCGCTACGATCAAATCGCCAGGATGTCGTTCGGAAATCGAAGAAGCATCATCATCGCCATCTTCACCACTATCATCTACATCATGTCATATGCCTACGAAGAAAATCTCCCAGCGAGCGAGCGAATTTGGATGAGGCAATACGAGTGTCTACGGAGGGAGGGAGGTCCTTGCTGGTTGACTTTCATCTTGCGGTTTCGGCTATCTGCGACTTTAATAGCACTATATACCCCTTTGCTTATTATTGGGATAGGGTGGTTGGATGGTTGGATTAGAAAGCGTAAAAGGAGGCAGTAAGGAAGGAAGGGTGCTATAACTCAGGTAGTTATCGGCAGTAGTTAGGCTAGGTAGTGAGTGTGTACAGGTAGTTGGTTAGCTAGTAACTGAGTTGATACCAGTGGGTGTGCCTCTTCAGACGTTGGTCAGAATCTGCGGTGCCAACTCACCGTACCCAGGGTCACTTGATGTTCCATGTAACAACTTCCAAGTGTCTACTCTCCGGTGCCTCACATGCCGTTGGTCACGTCGTCAAAGCATGCCCGTCTGTTTTGTCGATCCGAGCTATCTCGGATTGTGGTCTCTTTCGTCAACTCCCGTGCATGACATGGGGGCGGCGGCTTTTGTGGGATACATACATACGAGGTACGTGCCAACAAGTCGGCAATACCTTAACCGGTCACATGGCTATCCGCGATGCGTTGGTAAAGCAGGGTAAAGGTAAGTAAAGGATATGTGGGCTCTTCCGCGCCGAAGCAGTGGCAGCAGAAGTAGCAGTGGTCGAGTGCATAGTATCGGACTGTCTGTCGGTTATGACTTACCCACCTCCTTATCTGCATGGCGGTTGCGAGATGAATGCATACACCATACATGCTTGCTTGCTTGCTTCGGGTTTCGGACGAAGTGGAGATACCGAACGGCTTAACGGCAGGGCAGGTCCGCAAAGTACGGTAGAGCCGCACGCGGCTGCACGCGGCTAAGAGGCTGTACGCGACTGAGAGGCAGGAGGGGCTTGCGATCTGCATGGCATGACGTACAGGTAAAGCGAAGGTCACTCTATGCTGCTGAAAAGCTGCTGGTTATTAAATCACATGTACAACAAAATAATTAACATTATCATATGCTGGCGTATACAGGATGTTTCTCTTCACTTCACACCCCGGGGGGTTGCTCAAGTTAGCTGCATCGTTGACAAGGCAGGCGAGGCAGGTCGGTAGTTCGTTTAATGCTTTGGCCCCCAAATCCCACGTTTTGCCTCCTCTTTCTGCATATTCTAGGTAACGAATGCAAGTGGAAGGAAGTTGGAAGCTTGAATTCTCTTGCATGCGGCTGTTAAAGTGATCGACAAAAGCTGAAGACGCAGATGACAACGTTCAGTCCAGTCTATATCCCACATGAACCTCCACGCAGGACTAAAAGGTAAAGTTTCCTGGCATCCTTGCATCCTTGGAAATGGAAAGAACAATCAATAGTGTGGTTTGTTTGTTAGCCCCCAAAATCAATAGCTAACCAGCTACTGTACCTAAACTTCAGCTGAAGCTGAAAGTCTTTATACCCATGGTGCAAACGTGCCAAACACGTGGCTCTGTGCCTCACTCAAGCGTAACAAGACACATGGTAGTCAAATACCCAACCCTGCTTTTACGGCCCCAGCAATTCTTCAAGAATACAAGGTTAGGTAGCATCTTCGACGACGGAGAATCGTAATGGAAGGGCGATGATTGACAAAAGCTGAATATTATCATCTCGTTGGATTCGGTTAGTGACAGGAAGGAGAAATATTGAAGTGTCTTTATTGCCACTATGCAATACTCTAGCTGAGTTGACATCGTCGCCGCTTGTTCTGCCCCCAAGAAGCGAGTTTGATTCATGACACTATTGTTTTTCAGCAAGGAATAATATCGAAATCGTGAGTCGAAATCTACCAGGTTACTTCGGCCCTGAATATCTTTCGAGATGGCTTCACACGTGTGCCGTGCCTCACAGAAGCATAAACATCGTCTTCCGGGGCGCCCGGCAGAATCTACTGAAGCGCAGCTGTTATAAGTCTAGGGATAAATTCAAAGCTGCATTTTTAATCTATTAAGGAATAAGCATTTGGTCGCGTTTTAAGGCTAGATTCTCAATCCATTAAGGTATAAGCATTTGGTCGCGTTGTAAAGCTAGATTCCTAATCTATTTTAAGGTATAAGCATTTGGTCGCGTTGCAAGGCTGGATTCCTAATTTAATTTAAGGTATAAGCATTTGGTCGCGTTTTAAGGCTAGATTCTCAATCTATTAAGGTATAAGTATTAGGTCGCGTTTTAGAGTTAGATTCTTAATTTATAAATCTAAATATTTTTCTATAAATTTTAAATATTTGACACGGGGATGTGAAGAGCCGAAGGCTCGGTATCCTGAAGAAGACCAATAATGTGGTATTCTATGTAGGATAATAATGATGATTCTAAGAAGAAGAGGAAGCCTAGGAAGCCAGGCCATGCCCAGGTTATATACCTGGGCTGGTGCTGAGAATTCCTTAGGCGACAAAGGTCTTAAAGGACCTTTGTCCTGGCAGTAAAGGCCAGTCCTTCCAAGACTAAGCTAGACTATTCTACAAAGCTCTGGAGGCCACCAGAGCATGCCAGGGATTTCCTGTAACAAGTGCCGCACAACAAAAGAAAAAGCCATCGTCCTCGATGGTCCTGAACATCCAAGTTTCCTCCGATAAGTACCAGGTCTCTTCCGAGAACATCCAGGTCTCCTCCGAGAACATCCAGGTCTCCTCCGATGTATCTATCCACGACATTCGGGCTCTGTGGTTTCCGGGATGCTCCGGGGGGGCTCGGGATGCATCAGGTTGTCAGGGCGAGGATGCCACAAGGTCCGGTGGTTGTCCGTTGAAGTCCGGGAAGCCAGGTGGGCATGGGAATCCGTGGGGTGCATGGCCAGTTGAACGGCCGGTTGAAAGAAAGAAAGGAAAAGAAATGTGATTGATAGGGTAACCGGGGCTCTATCAATACGACTGTGCAAAGCATAAAGCAATATATAGTATTGAAAGAGAGAAAAAAAGATATTAGAGGAAGAGAGGGCACAGCCGAAGGCTGGCCCACGAAGGAATCCCTTTATAGGAATTCCTTATCTTATTGTATAGCCTACTTTATGTGGAGCCGTGCGACCTGATAGGCGCGCGCGCAAGGCACGTGCCTGCCAGGGCCTTTAATAGGGGTGGGTATGGCTAGTACTATACCCAATCTAATCTATTCAATTAATTTAATTATATATATAATGCAATAGTCCTACATTAGGTCCTAGCGCTACAAAGAGAATACTATTATCTTTAATAGGAATAGTTTCACTTGCCCTTTCTATAATATAGTGAGCGTTTTAAGTCTTTTACTTCTATACGGTCCTTTTTATTAATAAAGCGGACCTTCTATTGTTTGTTAATATACGAGCGGGGGGTTTTAACCTTCCGCTTATCCGGGCGGTATTTTTAGTAGTTTTCTACTAATTCCTTCGCGTCCTTTAATTCCTCCGTATCCTTCTATTTATTTTCGTAATACCCGTAGCCCTTCTATTTAATATAATATAAGAGTTTGCTATAAACCTATTTATAAGTAGCGATTTTATTTAATTCGTACCGAGGGCTAGTATTAATATTAAAGTCGGAATTGTTTTATAAATTTTCGATTAGTCCGGAGGGAAGTACGGATTGATTAAAAGGGTCTTTATTATTCGGGGTAAGCGTTAAGTACATAACGGAAATTATAGGATAAATTTTTATATTCGGGGGAAGTTCTAATTTATATATTAAGCGGCCGATTTTCTAAATAATTTTAAACGGTCCTAATCGTTATTAGGAAGTCTTATACGAAGGCCGGCCGGGTAAGTAGTAGCCGTAATTAAATTTTAAAAATACTTTATTGCCTACTTCGAAATTTATTTGCCTATAATTAGTATTATAACGAAATTTAACGTTAGTAATAGCGAAGTTTATAGCGAATTGGGCTTCTTAACGAATATAATCCTTAATAGCGGGGTTATCTTCGAAAGAGTAGGATAAGCCGTTAATATTAGTATTAGTAGCGATATCTAGAGGTCTTAGGAATTTATAACCGAAAAGGTATTTATATAAGGATATTTTAATACTTTCGATAAATATATTATTCAAATTCTATTATAGCGAGGGGATAATTAATAATTAGTTATAGCCGAACTCGTAATAGAAGGCGTAGAACCGAATAGCGATTTCGATAATCTAATTTTTGCGTTTAATTACTCTATTTCTTAATAGGTAATAAGCCGTAGTTATTAGAAACTTAATACCTATAGCGGTCTACATTCCTCGTTAATAAACGGATATAAATTTTCAGTCGCGGTTAGAAATAATACTAATTAGAAAACCCTAATTATAAAGTAAGAATATACGAATTATAATAATACCTTACTCGATAGTAGTATAGGTATTATAATTAGGGATTAGGAGGGATCTTTTGGATATTTTATTGGTAATAGGTATTATAATATTAAAAGTATTATAATTGGGTATTTATTAAAGTATATTTATTAAAGAGACTTCCGGTAAGCTAATAATAAAATTGATAGAAATAATTTTTATAGGAAGAATTTCTTCTAATTTAATCGGCTAATAATTTCTAATAGGTAGATTACAGTCGGTTTAATTGAGTTAATAGGCTGGGCAATATTCTAAATATTATTTTATTAATCGTACTTTATTCGGGAAGTAAATGCCTTATAAGTCGTATAATATTCGGTTGCGGTTAAAGTGATATTTATCGTCGTAAATTGTTTTTAAAATTTCCTTTACGAATTTATAAGGAATATAGAAGTTATTAATATTATTTATTTATTAAATATAAATAAGGCCGTCTCGTATAAAGAAAGAATAGCCGGGCTTAGAAAAAACGATATTTCCGTCCTCGGAGACCTTTTTATATTCTTTTAAATACTTTATAATTTTAGCAAACTTCTTATTGGAGGCGTACGTTACCGTATAGGCCTTATATAATTTAGGATCTATTTAAGCCTCCAAAAAAGTATATTATATATTATCGAGGAAGAAGGCCCTATTTTTAATTTAAATATTATTAAGGATGGGGATACTATTAAAGTTATTTATTTCGTTACTAACGGCCTTTAAGTAGTTTAATATATTGGGTACAAAATTAAATTTATTAGGGATATAGAAGATTTTTAATTTATATTTAGAGAGGTAGATAGAGGTATTAATAAGTTGTCGATTAGTATAGTCTATCGAAGTTATACGTAGGGAAATCTATTTTATAATGCTTTTAGTAGTCGAATAGTTAGTAAGAATTATAATAGGGAGATTATAAGAGTGGAATTAAATACGTAATTTCTTTACGGCTTAAATTAAATATACGACTTCTAATTTAAATAATTTATATTATATTTTAGCTTTAGTAAGGACCTTATTAAGGAATATAATAGGGAATATTTGCGACGATAGGATAGGCGCGCCTTCGGCCTAAATATAGTTTTCCTTTAAGTAAAAGGCTATAATTCCGAAACTTTGTTCGAAGGAGCCGTTGATTTGTAAAAATATTAAGCGGTCCGGATTTAAATAATATAAAATAGTATTTTTATTATAAATAGTGCGTTGGAGCGTTTCGAAGGCGGCCTTCTCGGTTAGAATTGGGGTATAGTAAATTTTTATATAATAGGCGGCGCGTTTAATAGGCTTGCCCGTCTCGATTTAATTTAGCTTTCGTCCTTCCGTTAGGAGGGTAACCTTCCGGTTCTAGAGGGGGTTAATTAATTAGGTATAGTAAGGTATTAAATAACGTAGGAATCCGGTACTTCCGATATATTATTCGAAGGCCTTAAGAATATTAAGGAATACTAAATCCTTAAATGCCTAAATATATTCTTTAGTAGTCGATAATCCGAAGTTATTAATATAGAACCCTAAGAGTTTAATATTCGGGTACTTTAGGTATAACTTTTTCGGTAATAGGATAATATTCTTCGAAGTAAATAGGGTAAAGATTGTATTGAGGTATTTGAAATAATCCTCTATTGAATCGGAGGCAATAATAATATTATCGATATAAATTCGATAATAGTCCTTATATTTGTGTAATAATATATTTATAAAACGTTAAATATATACCGGCGTATTTTTAAAACCTATTTAAGCAATAATTAGCTGTTCGAATCCCCGATAGGTAATTAAAGTAAAACGGTCTTAATATTTCTACTAAATACTAAATTAGTAAAAGAAGGAAATTACATTAATAATTGTAATAATTATTTTACTTCGTATAAAGGCGATAATTTTTCTTTAGAGGGGTAGAGGGTAATTATTAGGAATCGTTAAGTTGTTCAAAACCCTAAAGTCGATAACCGGTCTACCTTTAGGGCTATTCTTAATTTTTCGCTAAACTATAAATATAGGGTAGGCGAAGGGGGTAATATATTTAACCTAATCTATTTTGCCTTATTTATAAAGGGTATTGAAGATTTCGTTAATAATTACCTAATTTTTCTTATTTACGGGGTATATTCGAACGGCTACCTTATAATTCTACTAACCGTCTACTAACGGGACCTTTATTATATCCTTCTTAAATATATTTATTAGGCCTCCTTCCTTCTATAGTTTGGGAAATCTCTTTACTAATTTAGCGAACGCTTTAAATACGCGATTACTACCGGTAAATATATAAACGCCTTCGTCGGTAATTAGCTTGGGCGCTTTATTATTTATACGGATACTAAAAGTTAATTATTTATTAGGTAGCGGATGTACGGTTAATTCGGGGGGGAAGACGGGTATTGAAGTAGGCGGGGTAGTTTCGGGAGGTTTGGTAGTTAAATTAGTTTCGGTTGTAGGGATGAAAGTATTGAAATTAATATTAAGATCTACGTTTATTAGTATTAAATATAATTAGTAAACGGTTTCTATAGTTTGGACTATAGTTAAGGTAGGGTTAAAATTTAAGACGTTAAGTACCTAAGTAATTATAGCGGTCTCGTAAATATTTATTTAAAATGTTGAGAAATATTTATCCGCGGCGTATTTAATAATTATATTGACTTTTTATTTACGGAGAATTATAATAGTTTCGTATATTATATTTTTTAATAATACGACCTTCGGGGAATACGTATCGATAATTATATTAATTATAGTGGGGTAGGAAGAATTAAATATAAAGTTCCTATTTTTAGGTAGAGAAACGTAGTGAATAGGTACTATACGTTATTTATTGGGGCGTAAAATAACTTTCTTTTTAATAACGACTTTCTTTGTATAATAATTAGGGGGTTTAAGTATTTCGAAGGTAATATTAAAATTATTTTATAGAAGACGAACTTTAACTTTACGATAATCGATATAGGCTTAACGGGGGTAGAGGAAAGAATTAGTTAGGAGGAGGTTCGGCTCTAATTTATTAATTATTTAATTAAAGGTTGTAATTTTTAATAGAGTAGCCTTGCCCTTAGGACTTTTGCCGGGTAAATATATTATAAACGTCGCTTATTCGTTAAATTTAGTGGGCTTACCGCTAATTCCTTTAATTCTTGTAATATAATTTTTATAAATAGTATATTCGAGTATCTTTAAAAAGGGACGGCCAATAATAATCTTTCCTACTCCCGGATCTATGTAAATTTCGATTTCTTTAGCCGTTGGGGACGCCTTTATAGTAATATATAAGTAAATAAAACTTAAAAATAATCTTTATTTCGAAAATTCGTCGGTTTGGGGAGTCGTTATCCGGATAGGAATTATAATGTAATTAGTTATATAGTAAATTAAATTGACCGAGGGAGGTTATTTGGTATAAGTATTGAAATATTCGAATAGGTGATTTTTAGAGGGGAAGTTTATTTTATAGTCTTTATACTTATAAAAATAGTTATCGAGACGGATAGAAAGGATCGCGTTATTATAGTTATCGGTTATTATATAGGTTTGTATATAGTTAGTCTTTATTATTATTAAATTAAATTCTATAAGGTATTTGGAATAAATTAATTCGCTATTATATATATAATAAATTGAATTATCCGAATTGTATTTAGTAAAATTAATATAATTAGAATCCTCCGCCTTTATATCTTCCTTAACGTAGTAAGTATAATCTTTATTAATATTACGAGTACGGCTATAATTATAATCGTAATTGTAATCGGCATTGTAATTACAATCGGTAATATAATTGCGGTCGGTATTACGGCTACAGTTACGACGGCGGTCGGTATTATTACTACGCTCTCGAATATAATTGTGATAGGGACCAGAAATTAATACGATAGAATACTGGATACGGGCCTCATTGCTATGCAAGGTAGTGTATTCGTTGTATTACGTTGTATTGGATTCTGGTGCGGAAAGTTGATGTATAAAGTAGAAGGATCCCTAGCGCGGGCGCCAGAGCCCAGATATTAATCTGGGTTTGGCACGGCTGGCTATGGGGAACCTGGGGTACGTGTAAAAGTACGTAACCCCCCTAGCACTCAATATTATATAGGGGGGCTATTTAATTATATAGAATAATCCGTATTAAGTGCCGGCTTATAAGAGAAAGAAACTATTATCTTCGATGGTTTTAGGCCTACGAGTCCAAGTCTCCTCCGAAAAGTTTTAAGTTTCCTCCGATAATTTCTAGGTCTCCTCCGAGCTATTTGTCTAGCGCTTTTCCTCCTCTAGGCCCATTGTTATTAACGGGATGCTTTGGAATGCATGTCCATTTAGGTAGTTAGTAAGACGAGAATCCGATAGAGTCCGGGAGCCTTGGTAATGCTGAAGGATAGAGACTATACCAAAGATACGATAGCATTTAAGTCCATAGGTTGAAGACGAAGATAAGGGAGCTTAAGACAGGACTTGAAGGTATGGGCTTCTATATTAGGGTTGAGCTCTTAAGAAAAAAAGAAAGAAAGAAAGATAAAAGGAAAAAAGGTAAGGGAAGGGGAGCTCTATGAGTAAAAGAGAGTTGGGCAGTTGAAAGTGCTAAAACCGTAGAGAAATCTGGAGTTTATATTAATCTATATATAAATAGCAAAGACTATTAGAGAGTTGGTACGAGTTGGCGAGAGTTGTAAAGAGTTGTCAAGCCTTATTGACAAGTGCGAGCGAGGGACGGCCGTGTTCATTGTGAGGCTATTCGGTTACGGAGCTCGTGATGCCGGGCGCAAGGCAGGGAGAGCCGATGGTTTGACGGGGGTAGCCGCTTGGTTAACCAAATTGTTATTGTTCTCCGGGGGATATTCGGGAGTTGCTAAGCTTGAAGCCGCCTAACTAGCAGTAGCGGGCGGGGGTTGTAATCTTAAAGCTCGAAAACCCGGGGGATACTCGGGAGTTGCTAAACTTAAAGACGGGTAGCGGGCTGTTAAAGGTTGTAATCCCGGGGGATATTCGGCGGGAGTTGCTAAGTTTGAAGCTGGGGGAGGCTAGGGCTTGGGCTTAAACGCCGGAATTACTAAGTCGGTGACCGAGAACTTCGGAAGTTGTAATGCCGTGGTAGTTATTTTGTTTGGTATTAACGGCGGGGGACGAGTTGCTTTGTCTGATGTAGATTGCGGGCGAGAGATTGGTAATGAAGTTGGCCGCTTACGAGGAAAAGTAATAATGTCCTCGTTGTTAGGGTAACTACTAGGGGGTATAGTAGTAAACTTGACGCCCGTGGTAGACTTAACGCCCGTGGTAAATTTAACGTTCTCGTTATTAAATTTAATTCGTTTAGCGGGCGGTTGGTTGGCGGGCGAGGAAGATCTCCGTTTGCGACGACGTTTCTTAGGTATAGAGGGCGGGGAGTACGTATTTGAAAAGACGTGTTCAAAGAGGGCGTTTTTGGAGCTAAAGACTGCCTGGTATTTGCGGTAAGTGTGCTTATTGTTGTCGGATGGAGAAATAATCCGATTTTTGACGATTTGATTCTTGAGCGCTTGCTTAGGAGATTGCTTGAGGGATTAATTTGAAGGCGAAGCAGTATATAGCTTGAGTACCCTAGTGATCGTACTAAATATTCCCTGAGGTAGGGTAACGAGGCTACCGTCGTCTGGCTCAATATTAATAACGGCGCGGATTAGAGAGATTGTAAAGGCGGGCGGCGGGCGAGGAAGTGATGCTTGCGGGCGAGTTGGAGTATGGATAACCTCTATACTTCCATTAGCGTATTCCTAGAACACTTTAATATTGGTGCGCTCGCTAGGAGGGAGAGAGAGCACATCTATAGTACTCTTAAAGGTGCGCGGGGTCTCGGGCGCGGGGATCTTAGGCGCCATAGTAATCTTGGTAAAGCCTAATTTCAGGTAGCGGTCGTGAGGGGCGCGCTTCTGAATAGCTATCTTGAATAAGGGAGCTTCTGCGGGCGGGGCAAATAAAGTTGGCGATAATTTTGAAGCCTAGTTCTTAAGAGCGGTCGAGAGGCGCGTTTTTGAATGGCTTGATTGAAGGATGGATAAAGCCGTGGTTTAAGTGTGCGGTCGAGAGGCGCGCTTCTGGATGGCTTGATTAAAGGATGCTTTTACTAGCGGGGCAATAAAGTTGGTAATAATGTCGAGCGACTACGACTCGGCGTGCCGCGCTAGTGATCTTTGTGTTGCTAGGCTTAAAGATGTACGATTCTTCTTAATAAAAGGGACCGCAAATGGCGATGGTTCGAATGGCCGAGTTGATGATACTAGCGGTTGATAGGGGGATAGTTTTAGGTAACGCGAATTTGCTTTGCAGCTACTATATAATAGGAACTAGAAATTAATACGATAGAATACTAGATACGGGCCTTATTATTATATAAGGTAGTATATTCGTTGTATTACGTTGTATTGGATTCTGGTGCGGAAAGTTAATATATAAAGTAGAAGGATCCCTAGTGTTATGGCCTAGAGCTATAACGGCCTAGAGGTTGCACAGGTTGGGTCACGTGGCTGCGCGCCGCCTTCGCGGCACGCTCCACCCGACCCTAATAGGGCTTAGCGCGCGCACACTATAAAACCCCGCGCAGCCAGCTCACCTTTGAACCTTTCCTCTTTCTTTCTTTAGCTTTAATTTTATATTTAATTTGCGCTACGATCTTCCTTGAGCTAGCTTTCTCTTGTAATTATACGTACCCTTATATAAAACTAAAGCTAAAATATTATACGACCGGGGACGGTAATTATAATATCCTAACAACCCTAAATACGAACCCTAAAGTCGCGAATTATTTGAATAGCAACGAAAACCCGAGAGCGCTCGAAGTTAAATATATACAACTAAATCGAATTAGCGAGAACTAGAATTACGACCCGAAATCGTAGCGCGCACCCGATACAAGAAGATCTTACTTCGAGACCCGTATCCTTTATAGTCCCGCTCGAAAGTAACGACAATAAACCCCGATATAGTAACTAATCCTGGAGGCTAACCCGAGGGCAGCCCGACGGCCGAGAGCTATACCCTACGTAACAACGACGACGTCAACGAAACTAAATCTATTAAGGAGAGCGGCTTACCGTCTCCTTCTATCGTATACCCTATTCTACCCTTAATAAACCCGACCCTTAATTATTAACCTTTTAATTCAACCTCTATTAGCGATTATAACAAAAATCGTAAGACCGACAGCCCCAACTTAGCGACTCGCGACTTATTAGCCTTGCACGAGCGTATTACAACCTAATAGTAAGATACTCCTAATCGTTCGACCCCTAATCGCCTACCTCCTTCTAAGGGTAAAAAGATTGAAGGTTCCCTCAACGATACCCAACCCTTACGTTACCGCAAGACGCGCTTCAATATCGAATCGTTTCGCGACCTTAAGGATAATATCCTTACGAGCCTCTTATTAATTAAGCGTATATCCCTTAACGTATACGAATTTAATAAGATAGTCCCCGCTATTCCCGATAAGATTAGTCCTAAGACCGAGGATTTCGCCGGACTTATATTACAATAATTGTACGACTTCTACTAAGTTAACGTCGTCCCTAAAATCGGTAGTAAGTATTTCGTACTTTCTTTTAATAATTTAATAAGTAACGTTATCGACCGAATTAATTATATAACTGATAACTTTAAGAATCGTCGGAATTTCGGTTATATTTACTTCTAATTGGTTACCGAGGACGGCCAGAAGTTTAAGGTCCTAGGCACTTGGAAGGGTATAATAATATCCGCGCAATTTACGAGTGCGTATAATTAAAACCCCGCTACAATATAGAACGAAATACGCGTCCGCTTTATCTCTTTATAAACTTTCTATACTTCTATTAACGACTTCGTAGAAATAACGGGTTATATAGACGTTATAGTCCGTAAGATATATTCTTTTATTATTTACTTTATCCAAAAGATAAAGGAATAAAACACTATTATCGCCCGAATCAAAGACGAACGCAATATCACTATTATTGCGTTTTACTTTTATAGTAACTTCGACTTCCAAATATATTTGGCCGATATAGAAGCCGAATACCGTTAATTAGAGGAAGATTTATACGAAGAATGCAAAAAGGTTAAATATTATTATAATTCTTACGACCAATCCCTATTAGATATAGCCGAAAACTATAATTCGTAGATCGATAAAGTTGCCTAAGCCTATATAAATACTTTAAGTACTGAAAGGACTACGAATTAAATAGAGATCGCCTAATTTAAGGGTAAAATTAATACCCTAGTAATTTAGTTCGACGGCGCTAAGAATAAAGTCAACCCTACGGTACCCGACAATTCCAACGAACTTTAGGAGTATATTAACGAATTAGAATAAGACTTGGAGGCGATAAAGGCCGAATTAATCCTTCTACGTAAGGAGAAGAAGGCGGCCGACCTATCTATCGACTATATCCGTTAGAAATTCTAGACTACGAAAGAGAAATTGGCTACTACTAAAGATAAGCTAATTAAATTAGAGAAGAGTAATAAACTTCTTAAACGTTCCCTAATAGTTAAAGATCTTACCGTTTTATATACTTCTATTGAGCATAATAAATAGAAGTTTACCGACAAATTCGTAGAATCTACCTTGAACGACTTCTACTAGAAACGCCGTATTAACTTCTCTCCCGAATTCGTTTCCAAAGCTATCGATAAGGTCCCCTCTAAGAACCGAACCACCAATAAGATAGGTACTAAACCCTCTTAGGTCAATAACATCCTTAGTAGAGGAAATAATGGCCAAATAGCTAGGGCAGGCGACCTTGATTCTTCTGACGACGAGTCCGATATATTAAGCGATTCGGAAGACAACTATAGCAATAATAAGAGTCCTAAAGACAATAGGCGTTGCGAGAAGAAATCTTTTCGTACCCTATTTAACTTATCGCTTCGTCCCGGTTCCGAACGTTCTTTTTATTCTTTTAGTAGTAGCCGTAGTAAGAAGTCTACTAAGGTGCCTAATATCCCTATCTTTTACAGTGAGATAGGTAAAGATAAAATATTTTTCGAAATATGGCTATTCCAAATCTATAGTATACTAGAGGTCAATATTAATTATTTCGCTACCAAACGCGCCGCGTTTAATATTATTATTAAACGATTAGGTAATAAGGCTAGTAAAACTATCCTCCCTTTTATTTACAAATATAACGGTAATCCCCTTCGTCTAATTATTATCGACCAATTAATAAATTATTTAAAAGAGAATTATTTGGATAAGAATACTATTGAGAAGGCTAATATAGAGTTCGAGAAACTTATTATAAAAGATAATAAGAAGTTCCAAAACTTTAAAATTAAATTTGTCCAACTCGCTAGATAGGTCTATATCCCTACCTACTACTAAAAGCTGACTTTAAAGCGCAAAATTCTTAAGCGCTTCCGTAAGCTTACTATAGCTACCTACCTCGACCCTAATAAAACTTTCGAAGATTACTATACTATTATTTAATTTATTAATAAGAATTACTAATTAGATTCTATATTTTTATCTTCCTCCTACTCTAAAAAGTCCTACTATAAGGGTTTCGGTACAAAATCTACTATAACCGCAGCCTCTAACCCTTTACGAAATTATTTGCCCGGATCCTTATTTTTCTATAAGAAACCTAACGCCGAAGAATCGCGTAAACTTTAAATTAAAGGTAAATGCTTTATTTATCGTAAGGAGGGATATTGCGCGATAAAGTACTTTAATAAAAGTTATATAGAGAAAGTAGTTAAAAAGTATAAGGCCTTATAAATTAATATTATATTAGCTAGTCTCCTTAATATTCCTAAGGGAATTATAATTACGGAATTAAATTTAGAAGAATCTTCTAAGGAAAATACTACCGAGCCTAAGAAGGATTAAGAAGAGAAAAATTAAGTACCCTAAGGTAATTAGCCTCTTTGCTAGGAGAGATATCGATTATAAAAAAGGAAATAATAACGTTAATACTAATATATTCTACCGGTACAACGGAATCCAACTTCAAATTAAGTAATTATTTGGGTAAGGGATCCTCTTTTCTAGTCAAATATAATATAGTTCAAAATAAATTATCAATTTCTACTACTAAAACTTTAATCGATATAGGAGCAGACGCCTATATTATTGTAAGCGATGCCTTCGTAAGAAGACTATAATATCTACAACTTGAAATATATATAAATTTCGAACCTGGTTATATTACGCTTTATAAACGAGCTACGCCGGATATTATTAACCGCGCCTTAAAGGGACATATATACATCTAAGGGTACAAGTTCTATAATAAATAAATAATCGTTCTACCTAATTTAAGTCGAAATATAATTATCGGACGGATATAATTAGAATATTATAGGGTATTAATTAATTATTATAACCGTCTATTATACTTCCTAAACGCCCTTATTCCCGCTCCTAATACCTACGACCTTTAGATAAAGTAAACTAAATTATTATAGGATCCCGAATTCTAGCGGGATATAACTCGCCGGGATACTTTAATAGTTAGGGAAGATAAACGTCGTATTAATAGGGCTCTATCCCAAATCCGTTAAGGAAAAGGATAAGAAGCGAATACCGGGGCTAGCGGGGCTACGGCCGAAACCGACGAAGTTAAGGAGACGGACGCCGGGGCCGGAAGGGTTATAATCGAAACCGACGAGGTCGAAGATATAAAGGAGTTCGAGAAGATTATAGAAGAAATAGGGGGAAGAGTAGTAGTATTACAAGTCGAGGAGGGCTTAATAGAGAATAGAATTGTAGAGTTTAGTCCCCGAAATGCTTCGCCTATAGAGCGATTATTATAGGAACGAATTATCGAATTGGAAAGAAGGTAATCTCCAATTCCCGAGAGGCTTATTACGTCCCCTAATGACCTACCTTATAATTAGCGGCCGAAAGAATTGTATACGGCTAAGTATTATATACGGGGTGCTATAGTATCCCAATTGGAATAAATAGAGTAGGAATTATTCGATAGTATTAAATACGAATATATATCGGAAATAGAAATAGCCTATATAGAATAAGCCGTCTAGTAAACAAAAAGGGATAACCGGAAATTATTAACCTACCCTTTAACCGATAACTAAAGTCTTTACCGGTTGAAGAAGATATTTGGCTAAATAAAGGAAAGATTTAAGGATATGGTAATTATTAACGTAGTAGTCTTTAAGCACTACTTATAATATAGCGCTAAGGTCGAATCTACCAACCTATATAAAATTAATGGCCTAATTGAAAGTATAAAGGAACCGGTACTTCTATTAGATAACGAGGAATATCGTTCGTTAGTATTAGAAAAATTCCCCGTTCAATACTATAATTATATCGATATCTTCAATAAATACGATTTAAATACCCTACCGGAATATAGGGAAAAGGTCGATTACTAGATTATTTTAGAGGAAGGTAAATCGCCCGGGGATTTCGGGTATAATTTATTGTATAAGATAATATTGGAGGAGTTGGAAGAGTATTGGAAGTATATTATAGATAATTTCTAAAAAGGATTTATTAAGGCTAATTTAGTACTATAGGCTACGCCTATACTATTTATACTTAAGGCTAACGGTAGCCTACGTTTCTATATCGATTACCGGAAGTTCAACGCTCTATTAAAGAAGGATAAATACCTATTACTACTTATTAACGAAATATTGGCTCGTATTGGCCAAGTAAAAATATTCTCGAAAATCGATATTCGTTAAGCCTTCCATCGCATCCGTATACACCTGGATTATAAAGACCTAATAACCTTCAAGACCCGGTATAGGTCGTATAAGTATAAAGTATTACCTTTCGGCCTTATAGGAGGCCCTTCCTCTTTCTAACAGTTTATTAACAATATCCTAATCGATTATTTAGACGTATTCTATAGCGCGTATATTAATAATATCCTTATTTATTCGGATAGGATAAAGGACTATAACGGCTATATTTAGAAGGTATTAAGTCGCTTACGTAACGTAGGCTTATAAGTAGATATTAAAAAGTATAAATTCGGGGTTACTAAAACTAAATTTTTAAACTTTATTATAAATACGGAAGGTATAACGGTTAACCCTAAAAAGGTTACCGCCGTTAAGGATTAGAAGTAACCGATTACTGTAAAGGGAGTATAGGCCTTCCTAGGATTCTACAATTTCTATCGAAAATTTATTAAAGATTTCAATTACATTGCTCGCCCCTTTACTAACTTGACTAAGAAGGACCTCCCATTCTAATAGTTAGAACGTTACGAAGAAGTATTTACGAAGTTGAAAGACGCCTTACTCGCGGCGCTAATACTTATACACTTCAATTACGAGCGTAAAACAAAGTTGGAAACGGACGTATTAAACGGTATATATACTAGGGTAATAAGTTAGAAATAAGAAGACGGGGAATAGTACCCTATTATATTCTATTCAGAGACTATAAGTCCTGCTAAGTTCAACTACCTAATTTATAATAAGGAGTTATTAGCTATAATAAAAGTATTCGAATAATAGCGACTAGAATTAAAAGGAATAGCCCCTTTTACGATTATTACCGACTATTAGGCCTTAGAATACTTCGGTACCAAATAAGTATTAAATAGGAAGTAAATTTGCTAATTAGAGTAATTATTTAAATACTAATTCTGTATAACCTATCGGCCCGGCAAGGAAAATATCGTAGCAAATATATTATTAAGGAAATTAGAAGACCTGAAGACTATTAAGGCGAAAAAGGAAGATTAGCTTATACTCCGCCTATTAAAGCCGGACGAGGAAGGATTCCTAGTATTTGCAAATAATAAGGAAGAGACGGATACGGTAGAGCTATGCGCGATACTTACTATAGGATTAATAATAATTATAAGGATTACCGAATTAGTAATCCTAGGAGAATTAGAGGAATAAGAAGGCGATTCCCCCGTATTACTTTTAAGTATAGCCCTAATTAATAAATTACTAACTTTAAACTATACGTTAGAATTACTCTCGGTCTATAAGGTAAAGGCCTAGGGACCTAATATTTCGTTCATATTGGAAAACGGGTTGCTATATTATAAAGGCAAATTAGTAATCCCGGAAGACGAGGACGTAAGAACTTACTTAATTCGGGATATATATATTTAATTTACGACGGCCTACCCTAGTAAGGCGAAGACCCGGCGACTTGTTTAGAAATAGTACTAGTAGCCGGCTATAATATCAAACGTTAATCGATATATAATTAACTGCTAGGAATATAAATCTTCTAAGTACCCTCGGGATAAAACGCCGGGAAAATTGCACCCTATCCCGGTAATAAACGGACGTCCTTAGAGGAGTATTATAATAGACTTTAAGTCTATACCTACGGATAAGCGGGGGTATAATAACGTATTCGTTATAGTTGACCGTTTTACTAAGATATTATAGTATATCCTATATAAGGATATTATAATTGCGAGATAGGCGGTATAATTATATTATTAAGGACCCTTCCGCATTTTTAATTGCCCGGAGGAGGTTATTAATAATAGGGGTCCCTAATTTATATTCGACTTTATATAGGAGTTCGCCAAATTATTAGGGGTTATTTAGAAATTGAACAATCTAGGATATTTATAGACCGTTAGGTAGGCCGAGGTAATAAATTAATATTTCGATCAACGGCTTTGCCCGTTCGTCAATTATAATTAGGACAATTGGTTATTGGCTCTATTGGCATTCGATATAGCCTAATCAACACTACCCTACGAAAGCTTTAACGGTCTATCCCCTTATAAAGTAGTTATAAGCTTCCTAATGCCTATATCCTTCGATTAGTAAAGCTGCACGCGTTTAGCGGGACTCCCCGCGCGCGAACGCATTAATAAGGCAAAGGTATAGGCGCTTATTAAGAGATTGGAATAGATACGAGACAAAGCGCTGGAGGCTATTAATAAGGCCCAATAGTAATAGGCCGCCCAAGTTAATCGATACCGACGGGAGCCAGATTTTAGCGTGGGCGACCGAATCTTTATTATTAAGAAGAACTAGTCGATAGATCGACCTAGCGATAAGCTCGACTACCCACTCACGTATATACCTTACTTAATTAAGGCCCTAAAGGGCTACTCGTACGAATTAGAACTACTTAATTCGTAGAGAGGTAAGAAGGTATTCTATATAGACCGACTTCGTAAGGTAAGTAATAACCCCCTACCGGGCTAGGCGAGATAGAACCCGGCAAGAAAGGTAATTACCGACGATAAGGAGGAAGAATAGGAAGTATATAAGGTACTATCGTCGAAGATAGTAGATAGGAAGCTGTGGTATTAGGTGGAATGGAGAAGTTGGGACCCGGATCCTAAATAGTACTTGGCGGAGGGTTTTAAGAATGCAGCGGAAGCCTTGAAGGTATACTACGACGAGTACCCCGATAAGCCCGGCCCTTCGGCACGTTTATAATACTGGCTGGCAAGTGATAAGGTGTAAAGTCACAGTACGAATGGGTGAGAATACGTCTAATATATAATGTTGGGTTTATTTTAAGAAGTAGACTTTAGCCTAGCCGGTAGAGAAATATCCGGCTAGGCTCTAAAGGTTTTTATCCTTTATACGAGCCCTAAGTGGATCTTAGTAAGCCCGGGATTCGGCGCCCTATTTCCGACTGTACGCCTTATTGTTATCGTCCGTTCTACTGCTTATTATAATTACTTACTATAGCGTTCCATTTCTTAGGCCTAGGAACTAGGCCCTCTTATATAATAACTTTATAATTATCCCCCCCTCTAATAGTTATAGTCCTTTATAGTTTAATTGTACCTTTAATTTTAAAGAGTAGTTTAGGTCGTTTAACTTTTTATTACTTAATATAGGTAAGTCCTTTATTAGCGATTATTCGCCCTTATTTATTATTTTTATAAGCGTATTTATTATATTATATTATTTCTTCCCTAGTAACGTTTAGTCTTCTAGGCGTTTGCTTATTATAATTAATTACGTTAAGGAGATTATTATTGTACTAATATTAACGGTGATTCTCCGCCGCTTTACTCCTCTATAATTTATTTAGCGTATATTCCTTCTTCTACGACGGTCGTTAGAGATTTTCGTTCTTTCTTCTTTCTATAATTATATTATTACTATTGTAATTATAGATTTACGACCCGTACCTATATAGGATTGGCAGCCCGGCGCCGACCCTATAGCGCCTTTTAACGTAGATTTTCCGAAAGTCGCTAGTTTTTTAATTACTTAGATTGAGTATATTTTGCGTAGGTATCCCTACGACGCTATAAAGGGTTTTCCCTTTATTTAGTTCTATATAAATATTTCCTACTAATTCTCTTTTTTGTAATCGAAGTATATCGGCGCTAATTTGCTTTTAAGACGGCGAGGGCATACCCTACGGCTAATATTCGATTATAGTCTATTTAGACCTACTATTTCCCTATTATTAATAAATCGAAGATTTTAATAATAATTATATTCGTTATTATATATAGAAAAAGGCTTATCGGCCTATAAATTATCTTATATTTTTTATTATATTTCTTCGGCTAACTTCCGCCGACCAAATCCTATACGAATATTTAAGGCTTTTTTAAATTTATTAATATTATATTTTAAATATTTTAAAATATATTTAGCGTTACTTAGGTATTAACGCCGGCGATCTGTCGGCTAAAGTTGGCGTTAATAAACGTATTTATTTAAATATTTCTAAGGCGAAATATTTTATTACTACGTTGTATAGCCGCTTGGGTAAATTTTTCGAAGAGTATAAAGCTTTCTGTAGTAAGGACGTTACCTTAGAATAAATTATTAAGGAGATACGTAATTTTTGCTATATAATTGCTATTATAATTAGTTTTGTCTATTTTAGATTTAACCTTAGTATTAATTTTAATTAATTGTAATATATTAAATCGATAATAGTTACCGCCGGTTGCTTACTAATCGCCGAATAAGCCCCCGGTACTTTATTCGCTATAGGTATTGCCTTTAATTAATTAATTAATTAGCGCCGCTATAAATTTTCTATTTATTAGTGTAAAATTTAAGTTAAAATTTAGAAGAAATTTAGCGGCGTTTTATTAGTATATAATATTACTTGTATTTAAATTTATTTGAATTTTAATATTAGAGTTGAATTCTGTCTTCTAATGCCGGGTCTATATTATAATTATTGCTTCCGTATTGCCCGTTCTCTAAATTTCTACCGCTCTAACTATAAATCGCGTTTTGACGCCCGCTTTTATATTTCTAATAATAAAGGAGATAATAGTTACGAATCGCTAATTATTCGGCTTAACGACCTTTTATTATTCCTCGTCTATTATAAGGAGGATTATTTTTAATATATTTTATTTATCCCTCTTTATATCGGCGACGAATTTATTTGCTATTGGTTATAGAATATTTATGGTTATAATATAATTCCGGAGTGGGGATAGTTCCCTAAGAATAATAAGCCCCTTAAAGCGGCTAGTTTTATTATTAACGAACCGGCGGATAATTTGGATTTCGACGAATTTAATAATAATAGTAATATTAGTGTAATTAAATTTAAATATATAAAGTTCTTTAATAGCGACGGTTCAATTTCCGGTTCCGCTTTTAATTTTAATAACCCTAATATCCTTTTTAATATCGACGAATCTAAATTTACCTTCGATAGTAATAAATTAGAATTATTCTTTAAAAATTTAATATATTTTAACCTATTTTCGAACCCTTATAATAATTTTAATAAACCTACGGATATTATAGCCCTGGAGGATCTACCTTTCGGCGGGGGATTAGCGGTATATATTGAATCCTTTCGTTCTTCTTTTATAGGTTCTTTATCCTTAACGCCCAATTATTATATTACTACGCCGACCCTTAATTACAATTATCCTTCTATATAATAAAGTAACGAAATTTATATCGGTAATAATTCTATTTCTATATATTATCTAGGCGGAATTTTATAACCTCCTGTTAATTATTTTTTTAATAGTAGTTGGGTCTTTCGTTATTAGGATTTCTTTATTATCTTTACGCCCCTATATTAATAATTCCGTATTTTTAAATCGCTGTTAAGTCGGTTCGCGTTTAGGCCCTCCTTTACCCTAGTTTTTCCTATAGATTTAAATAGTACGGAAATTCCTATTAATTCTAAATACCTTTTTACTTCCGAGGAAGAGACGGCCTTTACTTCCATTTATATTAGTAATAATCTTAGTTTTAAGGAGGGTAATTCTTTGCTTATTAAGCGGCGTAGCCTTCTTATTCCGGAATTTCTTCGTAATTGGCCCGTAAATTACGTCCTTTTCCCTCTTATAGATTCCTTAATTCCCTCGTTTAATTAGGGTAGTCTTAGGAACCCCGTTCGTACGCTATCGGCGACCCCCTATAAACGTTATAAATTTATTAAGATTCCTTCGTATAACCTATCTATTCGTTTATATAAAATAGTTTTAATTAGATATTTTCTAGCCCGGCTCCTTTTAAAATAAATTAATTAATTTCTTATACGTAAAGTTACGCTTTTCGCTACTCCTTTATATTTTATTAAATTTCTTATTCTTATAGTTATAGTTTTTATTAATTTTATAGTAGAATTCCGTCCTACCGCCGCTAATATCCGTCCTATAGAGGTAATTCGTTAATTCGTTAATAGTTTATTTACTATAGCGCCCTATTACTCTAGTTTTAATTTTTCGGATTCTAATTCTACTTTTATTTTAAATGTAGATAATAGTTTTCGTATATTTTAAAATAATTTTATTTTATTTATTAAAAGTATTAGCTTTAAACCGTTCTATTTAATTATTCTTACTATCTTTAGGGTTATTTCTATCGGTATTATATTAGAGAGCCCTATTATTATATTTAGAAATCCCGACGTTACTACTATTCGCGCCCGGATATTTACGAAGTTAATTAGCGGTTCTATTAATCCTTTTTTAATTGTTTTACCCTTTAAAATTCTTATAAATATTTCCGTCGCGGGTCTTTCCTCTATACTTCGTCGCCCTATTATAGCGAAGAAAAGTAAAGGTAAGGTAGTTTCGTTACTTAAATTTATTGGGGATTCTTTTCCGAATTATTGTTGATTTATAATTATAGATAAGAATAAAGGTAAGGTAAAAGCTTCTTTTAAATTTAAATTTTATTATTTCCGTAATAGCCCTTTTATTAGGTCCCGTTTTATATTAATTCTATTGGCCGTATAGGGTGAGCCCTTTATAATTATTTTAATATCCGAGTCTACTCCTTCGGTTAACTTTCGGCATTCTTTTTATAAATACGATATTTCGGGTTTATTAATTATAAATAATTTTAATAAGAAATGTAAATAGTACGCCGGTTTTGTCTTTATTAATTTAGTAGGGGAGGTTCTATATTTAGGTATATTCTTATTAATATTAGGTCTTCGATTCCTAGCCTTTTACTCGGCGCCCCTTCGGTTATTTATCTTTATTAATACGTAGCTTTTAATAATTACGGAATTTAGTATTATTGGGAGATAATCTTCTTTATAAAATAATTAATTCTAATTTATATTATTAATTTAATTATTCTATTTCTTATAATATTTTTGCTTAGCCTTTTAATATTTAGAGAGTGCCTTTTACGCGCTATGGAGGTACTTTTCTAATTCCTAAATATTATATTTAATAGGCTAATTTACTTACTTAATTAAAAATCTCTATTCTATCCCTTTTCTTTTATATTCTACTACCTTTTTTACTTCTTATTCTTTTTATTTATTTATTAGTTTTAATAATAGTATATTTTTGGTAATTTTGCTCCTTATTTTCTAAGGTTCGAATAAATTTATAGGGAAGATATTATATATCCGGTTGTATTATATAAGTAAAATGATTTAGTATGTTTATAAACCGATTTTTTTAATAACTTTTATTTTAATAAATGTAGGGGCTAGCTTACGGTTTTTAAAATGGAAATTCTTCGTTAATAATTTTATTAAATTTTTAGGTCGGAATTCTATTAGTATATACTATTTATTATACTTTTTCTATTGAATTTAGACGGCCTATTCCTAGTAGCGTTTTATAAATTTACGTATTTATTTTATTTTTTAGAGTCTATTTTTTATTTTTTAAACCTATAATTCGTTACGGCCTTCTATATATTCGATTATACGAGGGTAATATTCGAATAGGGTTTCGAATAGCGAAATTCCGGTAATAGAATGTATTGAATTATTGTAGGCGAATTCTACTTTTTATAATTTATAGTATTATAATAGTGGATTTCCTTTTAAGGCGTTAATATAAAGAATTTTTTTTAGGGTTTGATAGAGACGTTCGGTTTAATTATTTATTTATAGGTAGAAGGCGGTAGATAGCCGACGTAGGATACTTTGTATTTTAGTAAATTTTTTTTAAAATTCGTTTATAAATAATTTATTTCGATTATTAATAATTTTTAAAGGGGAATTGAAACGGTATTCGATATATTTATAAAGGAGGTTGGCTATTATTATTATATTTAAGGTTTTAATTATTAGGATAAAGAGTCCTATCTTTATAAACTGATTGATAATAATAAGGATAACGTTATATATTTTATTATTAAATCCCTAGTTCGGTAATAGGCCGGTAATAAAATCGATATTAATTTTTTAAAAGGGTTATTTTAGTAGGAATAAAGATTAGAGGTTTTTATAGGGCTTATACTTAGGGCGTTAAGTATTTTAATATAATTCGTACCGAATAATATATTCCTTTATATTTATCGCGAAGTTCTTTTAATAGAATTTCCTTTTAATTAATTCTAAGGTTTTAGGAGTGCCTATATAACCGGCCCTTAGGTTATTATAATAGATGCGTAGAATCTCCTTACGTAGTAATCCTTTATTAAAGATTACTAATTATTTTTTAAAATAAAGAACCCTTTAATTATTTAATTTATAGCCTTTAATTATAGAGCCTTTAGTTCGTACGGTTGCCGTTAAATCGGTAATATTAAAATCCTTAGGTTAGAATTCCTTTATTATAATATAAAATTCTTAATTTATTTATAACGCGAGGGGTAATTCTCTATATATTAATTTATAAATAATCTTTTTTAGAATAGTTTAGGGAAATAGATTATCCTTAGGGTCGGATATAAGTATTTATAATCCCCGACCTATTACCGACTTAATAATTCTCTTAATTTATTTAATAAATACGTACGTTATCGATTTTTCGTTATATTAGTACTTTATTTTAAAATTAAATTAATTTCTATAGGATACCGATAGTTATTAGATTAAGCCGAGCTTTTTCTAGAGGGTCGGTAGAATATTACTATATTTTATCTCCCTTTTTATATAATTTAGCCTCCTAGATAGCCCGTCCGTAGGGTTTGCGGCGCTTGGCCGATATTTTACGTCGAAATTAAATTATAATAGCCGATATATTTATTATATTAGTCTCCTTTAGAGATCTTTCGCCGGGGATTCTATTATTCTTATTAAGGCTTAGTAATTTATAAGGATTAGGAATCTTTTAGGGAGGCTATTTAAATATTAATTCTAATATTCTAAGCTAACTATAATAATAAAGAATTCTTATTATTTTATATATTAGCGCTGCTTAATATCCGTTAGCTTCCTCGAAAAGAATGTTATTAAGTATTATTAATTATCGATTTATTGGGATAGGATGCTGGAAATAATTTTAACTGAAGTGTCTATTTTTACTTTCGTTTTTCTAAAATAATCCTAGTAGCGGAGAATAGGTATTAATACGAAAGTGTCCTTTAGTATTTAGAATATTTTATTAGCTTCTTTTAATTATTTAAATTATCCGGTTTTCTTTCCGTTTTTACTTCCTTTTAATAAGTTTGTAAGGGGGGCTATTAACTTCGAGAATTTATAAATAAAGTATCGGTAGAAATTAGCGAACTTAAAGAAAATTTGAATATTATAGTATAATTTTAGTATTAATTATTTTTTAATTGAGGCGATTCGGGCTGGGTTTATTATAATTCCCTTTATTATTACTTAGTAGCTGAGGAAGTTGATATATTCCTTATAGAATTTATATTTCGAAAGTTTAGTATATAATTTAGCGTTCTTTAGCCGTTTAAAGATGAGCTTTAAGTATTCGTTATATTCTTCTTTAATTTAGGAATAAATTAAAATATTATTGAAATATATAATATAAATATAGTTTATTAACCTTGCTAGGGCTTTGTATATATATATTTAAAACGTAGTAAGAGCGTTGGTTAATTTAAATGGTATTATTATATATTCGAAATATTTATATTTTATTTTAAATATAATTTTCTATTAGTTTCTTTTTTTAATTCGGATATAATAATACGCTTCCTAAAAATCTACTTTAGAAAAGATTTTAGCGCCCGATAGCCGATTTATTAATTCCCTAATTAAAGGTAAGGGGTATTAATTTTTAATTATTATTTTATTTAAATTATAGTAATTTATATATAAATATAGGGAATTATCCTTCTTTAATACGAATAAAATTAGCGACCCTACCGGACTTTCGGAATATTTAATCCTTTTTATACGTAAATTCTCTTTTAAATATTTTTATAAAATATTTAATTATATTTTAGAAAGTAAATATATCGCCCTTATTAATACCTTTTCGCTTTCTATAATTCGAATTTTATATTCGGCGTTAGGAAGGGTCGGTAACGATTTAGTACGCGCTTCCGAGAAGTAAGATTTATACCCTTCTAAAATAGGTAAAATAATTGCCGTCCCGTCGGCGTTATCCTCTTCTTTATTTATATTTTTAATAGTAAGCTTTATAAGGTCGTATATAGATATAATATTTATAATAAAAGTTCGATCGCTATATATTAATCTACGTATAAAAGTCTTTAGGTCTATTATATATAGTTTATTAAATTTAAATCTATTAGTACGTATATATATAACGATGCTTTTTGAGCCTATATTTAATATTAATAATAATAGTGGCGGTATTTTAATATTTCTACGGATTATATAGAAGAGTTGAATTGTTTCTCGCTTTTAACCCTTCTTATCTTTTAATTAAAAAATAATTTTAAACGCTTTATAATACTTTATTTCCGCTCCGTTCGTATTTATTAATATAGGAACGATTATTATTATTATTTACTTTAGCTTATACTTTTTAACGAAGTTTTTATAGATTATATTAATATTTACTCCCGTATTTAGGTCTATTACGACGTTTAATTGGCGTCCCTTTAATAAAGTTATTATTATTATTATCCTAGTTAGGCTATTTCTTTTAATTGTCCTAAATCTTTTAATTATTATAAACGACGGTTTATTTATAGGGTTTAATCTTTTAACGACCCTTCTAAATTAAAGATATAGTCCGAAATATAGTTATTATCTTTAAATTTTTTAATATTAGCGCTACTAGTAATGTTCTAAATATAGGCTTTATTACGGGATTTGTTATTTGGTTTATAATATCCTTCCGTTTTAACCTTCTTAGGGTAGTTCTTAGAAAGGTATTTTCTTTCTTTATAATTATAGTATTTTAGGCCTATCCCTTTAAAATTTACTTCCGTTCGGTCGGTAGACCGATTGTATTTTTAGGTATTACGGAAATTATTATGGGGTTTACTCGAATAGTTTTTAAAACGTTTTGACTAATCGGTATTAGAATTATTTCGCGATTTTTAGGATTATTATAATTCCTTTTATTTAAGCGAATTTTTTCGCGAATCTCTTTTATGCGAATTCTTTTTACGTTTTTTTAATTACTAATTTAATACTTTTTAGGCTACGTTTTGGGTATTTTCGATAGGAATATTTATATTTCGGAAATATTAGTATATTTCTTTCTTTAATTAGAAGAAGAAGTCGAAGGCCTAATTTATATTACTAGTAATCGTTCGGTTTAAATATTAATAATTAGTATTATATTATTCCTATAAAATCTACGGATCTTCGTCGCTTTATTAATATATTTGGAAAATATTCTTTCTAATTTCTAATTTATAGAATTCGGGTACAATATATTTTTTATAAATAAAGCGTAGGAATTCTTTCTAATTACCGTTTCGCTTTCGGCCGTTTTTATTAGTAAATTTAATAGTAAATATTCGCTATAAAATAACGATTTTATTTTCGGTTTTAATAAATATTTAGAGGACCCTTTTGTAATTTATAGCGGTTTTATAGGTTTAATTACTTACTTTTAAACCTTTAATTTAATTTTCAATTTTAGTACTAGTATTATTCGATTGTAGTAAATTTATATTATAAATAGGCGGCCGGAGGGTTTAGGTATAGGGTATAGGTTCTTTACTTTATTTTTACCTTATTATATTTACTATTATAGTATACGATTTAAGAATTATTTCTAAGAGTTAGGGGGTTATTTTTTTAATTAGCGGGTTAGTTTTTTTTAAATGCGAATAGTATTTATATAAATATTTCGAGCGTTCTCGGCCGTTTTTCGAATATTAAGGGGAAGGGTTAATAGAACGTTATAAATCCTCCGAGGAGGAGTTGGACGAATTGGATTTATCCGAATTTATTAAACGGGATTTAAAGCGGCGGTTTATCGGTTCGGATCTTCCTACGGGCGATTTAGAGCCTTTATAGCAGCGTATTAAGGTAACCGAACGTTAACGTTGTACTAGGGTAATTAAATATTAATAATATATTAGTATAATTGAACGTTAATAAACGGTACGTTTATTTCGGCGGTTCGGAGAGTATTTTCTATATTAATACGGGTTATAAGAGCGGTAGGCGCGAAACGTACGCGAATTTTTA
Organism: Neurospora sp. CHS-2018b; assembly: GCA_009806015.1. Taxonomy (NCBI): domain Eukaryota; kingdom Fungi; phylum Ascomycota; class Sordariomycetes; order Sordariales; family Sordariaceae; genus Neurospora; species Neurospora sp. CHS-2018b. The sequence continues at coordinate 391,204 of RAOV01000002.1, forward strand.
GTAAGGTAGCGTTTAGGTTTCCGGACTTACAATACTTTGCGTAAAGAAACCCCTTCGAATTCGGACGAAGATTAATTTTAATTGCGACCGTTATCGGCGAATATATTAATAATATTAGTAAAGGATTCTTCGGCTTATATAGTTAAAGGAGTATCCCTATTAGTCGGATATTTATTAGCGTCTTTACAATTTTAATTCTCGCCGACTTTAATAGTACTTTAAATTGGCTCGGTGATACCGGAATGGCTGGATTTCCAGCCATTACTGGCATCCCTGTATTATAGACTAGTAATGACAGCCCAGATTAGCTGGTCTGTCATGGAGGTTGCCAGGCCAAGTCCCAGACGTGGCGCACAGGCCACCCTGTGGCCCGTGCTCTGATACCCTATCAACGGTATTAAATGGTAGCTGCAACTGAGATTGCTTCGACCTCGAACCACACCACACCATTATCGCCAATCCCCGGCGACGTCGCGTGCGCGACAGCTTCTCGATGAACCAGTAAACTGGCTTCGTCGCGGGGCACCCTATGATGACGTCCCTTTCGCTGGGATCACGTCTAGGACCCTTCCCAGTGTTGACGGCGAACTTGGGTAACCGACAACACCACCAGTTCCTACCTGCTAGCGACGAACTTGGGTACTCGCCAGCATCACAATCCCGATCTTAGCGACTCGACGAACTTGGGTACTCGACCGCCACGACCAGGATCATCAAGTTCCTTCTTTCCCCCCTTGAGCGGCGAACTTGGGTAACCGTTTATCAACACCTCCTCGGCCGCCGAACTTGGGTACGCGACCGCTCCATCCTCGAGACGAACTTGGGTACTCTCGACGATTCTCAGCACCACTCCCTTCACGACAAGCTTCATTTGCGCGGCGGCGAACTTGGGTAACCGTCTCCCAAAGAAGCTCTCACCATCTCCCCGTTGACGGCGAACTTGGGTAACCGACAACAACAACAACAACAACACTCCCATGAGCGCGGCGAACTTGGGTAACCGTGCCCACCTGTATATTAACATTCCCCTCCTCTCCTCGCGGCGAATTCAGGTACCCGCGATTCCCCCTTCACGGCGAATTCAGGTACCCGTGAAGGCTCTCGATCAACTTTCTTCTCAGCGGCGAATTCAGGTACCCGTTGTCAACGCTTCCACCACACCAACCAGAAGCTTCAAGATACCCTCAAGCTTCCTTCACACGACAAGCTCTCGAGCCCCGCCTCGCTCTCCTACGATAAGAACCCTCTCGATAGCGGACACCTCCCTCCCACCCCACAAGAATAATATGGCGATGGAGTTAGTCATTTGCCTATCGTAGGGTAACGAGGTCGTTACCGTTTTCTTTTGTGCCCGGCATATGGCTATGCTATTAATATACCCGAGTGTCCCCGGCGTCGCCTCTACGATTCGCCGCTATCAAGACTCGGCATGCCCCGGTATTACAACAGGCAAGGCAATTCGTCCTGCCGCCGTCAACATCTCCAAGTGCTTCGTGGCCTTCCCTTTGCAACTCCTCGGCTCTCTATACCTATCACAACAACAGTACAGCATCACCACTCCCGTGGCGGACTGCTGTCACTGCACAGCGACCTCGCTGTCAAGCTGGCAGTGTGGGGATCTATCTCACAGTCAAGCTGACAGTCCATCTGACAGCCCGTGGCAGTTCTCGCCAGCTCTCGTGCCAGCTCTCTGACAGTCTTTGCCATTGGATCTATCTGACAGTCAAGCTGACAGTCCATCTAACAGCCCGTAGCAGCTCTCGCCAGCTCTCCCCAGCTCTCGCCAGCTCTCGTGCCAGCTCTCTGACAGTCTTTGCCATTTATCCATAGATAAATGCCCAGCTCAGATATCTCTGCAGATTTGGCACTTTCAGCTATTCAGCCGCCCAGCCGCCCAGATCTCTCTTTTGTCACCAAAATTTCGCTTTCTTTCTTTCTTTCTTTCTTTCTTTCTTTCTTTCTTTCTTTCTTCCTCCCAGCTCTGCCAACAAGGTTGATAGCTTTCTGGCACTCTGGCACTGCTTGTCATCAGATCTGACAGCCCTGTCACGCTCCTTGTTAGCCGCTGTGGACCTTGAAGATCCAGCTCCTATGCCCTCGCTTCCTTGGTAAGGACTGGCCTTCCCTAACCGTCACCTAGCTTCCCGGAACCTGACGGACCGCCTCGGATCTCGACCGTTTCGCTACTGCAAACCTTATGCATCCCGTTCCGCCCCGGAGTATCCCGAATGGATAGATTGGTTAGAGGAGACCTGGAGGATTTCGGAGGCAGTTGTCCTTATGGACAGATTCTTCGGAGGAGACCTGGAACTTTTCGGAGGAGATTTGGACGTTCAGGACCATTGAGGTCAATGGTTTTCTTTTCCTGTGAGCCGGCATTTGATACCGGAATGGCTGGATTTCCAGCCATTACTGGCATCCCTGTATTATAGACTAGTAATGACAGCCCAGATTAGCTGGTCTGTCATGGAGGTTGCCAGGCCAAGTCCCAGACGTGGCGCACAGGCCACCCTGTGGCCCGTGCTCTGATTCAAGATATCTTCTTAATGCTTCACAATACCCTATCAACGGTATTACTCGGTATTAGTAATATTTTTGCCCGGTCGTCTTAAAGTACTTTATTTTAATATAAGTGCCTCCAGTATTATTTTACGTTCCGGAGAGTAATTTCGGCGGCGTATAATTATATTCTTAGTATAGGTATTTTCCTTTCGAATATTAATTATATTCCCGGCCTTCGTAAACGAGGTTTTAAAAGCTAAAGAATTATAAAGTTATAGTACGAATAGGTGAGAATACGTCTAATATATAATATTGGGTCTATTTTAAGAAGTAGATTTTAGTTTAGTTAGTAGAGAAATGTCCGGTTAAATTTTAAAGGTTTTTATCCTTTGTGCGAGCCCTAGGTAGATTTTGGTGGGTTTGGGATTCGGCGCCCTATTTCCGACCGTACGCCCTATTATTATTGTCCGTTCTATTACTTATTATAACTGTTTACTATAGCGTTCCGCTCCTCGGGCTTGGGAACCAGGCCCTCTTGTACAATAACCTTATATAAGGATAATTATAAGGAGGACAATCGCTTAATTGCGTCGCAAAGGACGATAAGGAGGAGACGGATTTAAACTGGGAGGAGGAGATTTATTTTAGACGAAGGACGAGGTCTATATGTAGGATTATAAGCTATATTGCGCGAAGGATTAGTAATAAGCTAGCGACGACCGTAGGATTGGCTAGATAACGCAGCGGCACTACATTCCCTACCCCGAGGGCAAACGTATTTAGAAAGCGGGACGTTGTAGGTTTAAAACAGGCTTGTAGTAGGAATTTTTTTCTTTTTATACTTTTAGTTACTTTCGGCTCTAGGTCTGAGCCTTCATTCGGAGGAGGGGGTAATGTCATAGCCTAGAGCTATAACGGCCTAGAGGTTGTATAGGTTGGGTTACGTAGCTGCGCGCCGCCTTCGCGGCACGCTCTACCCGACCCTAATAGGGCTTAGCGCGCGTACACTACAAAACCCCGCGCAGCCAGCTTACCTTTGAACCTTTCTTCTTTCTTTCTTTAACTTTAATTTTATATTTAATTTACGCTACGATCTTCCTTGAGCTAGCTTTCTCTTGTAATTGTGCGTGCCCTTACACCTAGCGCGGGCGCCAGAGCCCAAATATTAATCTAGGTCTAACACGGCTGGCTATAGGGAACCTAGGGCACGTGCAAAAGCACGTGACCCCCCTAGCACTCAATACTATATAGGGGGGCTATCTAATTATATAGAATGATCCGTATTAAATTGGAATTGTACTCTCAATTATAGTAATAGTCGTAATTATAATTACGATTACGGTTAATAAAGTCTTAACTATAACGGCTGGTACTAGCTGGGCCGTTATAGAGGTTCTGATTCACAGATATAGCTTCCATTCACTGGGTTCAGGTTCTGGACTTGGCATTTAGAAGTTAAGGTATAAAACCCAGCCCTCGCATCGAGCCTTCCCTTTTGGGATTTCTTCCCCTCTTTAACTTCTTGTCTTTAGTCTAAATTAGTTAAATAGTATCATCATTACCATTTGGCTACGCCGTGACATTACAAGAAGTTCCTTCCTTCGGGTCGTACAATACTCTTCTCTCCACTCGACATCGACGACGACGACACGGATCCCAGAGTCTTGAGAACGACCCAACTGGCTTGCGCAGCTTTGCCTGCACCAGCCCAGGGTATAGATCTCTTACACCGGAAAAGCTAGCATGCGCAGCCCTGCCTGCACTAGCTCCTCCGCGTCTTCTCGGTTTTCTATATTATAGGACGGGCGTATCTTAACGGCGCTTCTCGGCCCCGCGTACCTAGCCAATCTCTTCAACAATCTCGTTCATCCAATTCCTACGCCCACTTTCCAAAGACCTCTACTTGCGAGTTAGATCCTATTGTCGGTTCATCTCGTGGTGGTAGCGTTGTCTCAGAAGCCACGCTTTGATGGAACGATCTGAACAGGTATACAAACAACAGAGCCACCTTTAGCGGGCGCTTACAGCGAGCAAATTCACGAAATCACGCCTTTTTTGGCGTTGTTTATTATTATTAACAATATTAACCTGTCGCAAACCCAGCGACCATTCACTTCGATATGCGGGGTGCAGAGCCTCAAAGCTACTATTCACTTGGGAGCAGAGCCGCATGTCTAGGAACCTTCCACTTGGTTCGTCCTATTCACTTACATGCAGGGCTCCGCGGAGCCTCACCCCACCCTTCACTTCTTTGCTATTCGATTGCTTTGATTGGAGCGTAAACCTTAATAATATCAAACCGCGGCTCATCCGGTCTTTGTCGTTTCTATTAACCGCAATTATGGTACCCCTCTTTTACCGACAATCTATTTCGATTCAATATCAGTATATAAGACGGACTTCAACGCCGTCATTTCGTCTCTTCTCTCCTCGATAACTCTCATCTCCTTACTCCATTTACGATGTCTTAATCTACGCAAGAAATCCTCACCGCCTAGGGCAACGCTATTATTGAGCTCTAGAAAACCGTATCCGACCTGGCTAAGCGTATCAAGACTCTCACCAGCTTGGAAGACTTTGCTACCGCTCTCCCGAAGCCCACGGATAAACCGCGCCCAAAGGCGTCCCTTCCGGAGACAGAAAAATTCAACGGCACCTCTTCCCAATGGGAGACCTGGTTCCCTATGATTACAGCTAAGCTCGAGCTCGACGGAGCATCCATTGGATCGGAAAAAGCACAGTTTTTCTATGTCTACTCCCGTTTCGAAGATAAAGTCTAACAACTAGTTCAGCCCCAGCTCATCCAAGGCCAGTACCAGCCTTCCGCTATTTTGGATCAACTCGCTCGCCACTTTAACAATCCGCACAAAGTCTAAGACGCCGAGGAGAAGATTCAAAGTATTAAGCAATATAAAGACGAGCACTTTATAGCCTTCCTTACTCGCTTTGAGAGACTCTTCTACCGTTGCAACGCAAATCAATAGCCAAAGCATATCCAAATAGCTACCTTGCGGCGCGCTATATCATCTAATCTTAAAGAAAAGTTAAGGCTAGTCCCCAAATCGGATACCTACGCCGACCTTATAAGCAAACTACAGCGGTTAGCCGGCTCCTTACCTCATTCATCATCGGATAAAACTACCAGCAATAGGGGTAACAAAATAGACATCAGCGCAATAGCGGCTATCAATAGCCTAGATCTCTCCTATATACCCGAGGACGTGGAATCGGGTCAATCAAATAACGGAGATAACGGTAATAACGTAGAGGATTTCATAATAGAGCAACAGAATTACTCTACCAAGCACGCTTAAGGTACCAGTGCTAGGGATTTGGGATTTAATGGAGGATATTTGGGATTATCACATATATAATTAGATTCTGGTCGCTTCCGGGACAAAAGCTTGTTGCGTGGGGGGGGAATGTGACGGCTGGCACCAGCTGGGCCGTCATAGAGGTTCTGATTCACAGACATAGCTTCCATTCACTGGGTTCAGGTTCTGGACTTGGCATCTGGAGGTTAGGGTATAAAACCCAGCCCTCGCATCGAGCCTTCCCTTTTGGGATTTCTTCCCCTCTTCAACTTCTTGTCTTTAGTCCAAGTTAGTCAAATAGTATCATCATCACCATTTGGCTACGCCGTGACATTAACTGTTAAAAGGGCTATTAAATGGGCGGGGAGTATATTTATTCGTAGTAACGGATATTAGGATAGCCTTAATTTTCTTAATTTAATTAAAATACTTTTCGATCCTACTAAAAGTAGGGGGAGCGGGAAGGATAGTTTTAATATTAATATTAAAACTATTCTAAATTTAGATTATAATACTATGCTAATTATTATTACTTCTAAATAAGATGCTTATAGCGCGGGTAAGGCGGAGTTACTTAAGAACGTATATAGTTACTATATTATAATCTTTATAAATATTGTATAAAGTAAATTTACCTTCGTTAAACTTTCGAATAGCGGTAGCCGAATCGGGTATAAATCTTTATACTAAAGCGGTAATAAGGGTATTAAGGGAGATGTAAAGCTTCTTATGCTTAATAGAGTTCAATTAATTATACTATTAAAGGTAGGCTACGCTTTATAAAAATAAGGGCTATATATAGATAAATTATTTTTTAATAAGACTTTTAGGGTTATTTTCGAATAAAGTATTAAAATGATTAGCGAATATAATTGCGTTTATATAAATAATATTAGTACTATTCTCGATTATATTTATATCCTTAGGGTTATTGGTAAAAGGATTGAAAGTACTAATATTGTTTCGCTTAAATTTCAACTTATTATCGTTACTATTATTAATTTTATAAGAGCGAATAGGGAAAGGAGAAGTATAACGGCGAGGGGGAGTACGACGAGGGGCGTAAATATTAAAATGACCGAAATTAAAATTATTATCGTTATTATTATTATTATTATTTCCGTCGTTATTAAGGTCGCTTAAAGTAGTAATAATACGGATATTAGGGGGGATAGGAGGACTTCTACCTCTAATTTTACTAGGAGCGTTAATAATAGGAATAGTATCTCTAGCTTTATTATTAACTTTAGACTTTAATTTAACGGCGAGGACTACGTTTTTAATATTATTAATAACGCGTTCTATAGTAACTTTACTAGCCTTAGAGTAGAATAGATTAGAATATATAGTTACATAAATACATTTAGTATAGAGGTCGCGAATTTCCTTTAAATACTTTTTATATATATTAATTTACTTCTTTAATAGAACGCGGAAATTATTATCGCAATCTTTAATACTGTTAATAAAATTTATAAAATTCTTTTTATTAATATTAACGTTGTAGGTAATTTTAGTAAAACGAGGGTTAAGTTATTCGGTTTAAGAGATGTAAATATATAGGCGAGTAAAGGGATTTTTATTATGAGTGATTATAATACGCGGGGTAGTTTTATCGATAATAATATATAGGATAATTTTATTAACGGGGGGAATAGGGTCGACGTAGGTAGGTATAAAGGTATGTATTTTAATTATAAGGTATAAGTGCGTAGGAATTTCTTTATAATAAAGGTTATTATTATTTAATTCGACGAAGTCTTCGACGGATAGTTTACGGTAGATTGTATGCTTAGGGCGTAAAGGTCCTTTATTATTACCGCGGGCTATATTGGCTTAGTTAAATTAAGTTTAAAAATTATTATTATTAAAGTTATAATAAATGGCTATAATATTAAAGTAATTAAATAAAGTATTAGGGAAATAATTAGGTATTTTAATTACTTTTTCCTTACCTTTGGAAGAGATTTTAGTAACGACGTTATTGGGTTTACGTTTATTAATAGTAGTTAGGAGCTTACAATAGTTAGTCTATATATTAACTTTAAGATTGTTAATTTTAGTAGCGAAATTATCGATCCTTTAATTCCTAGCGAAAGTATTATTATAATTCTTAGTAAATTATTTATTTATTTACTCTTTAAATTAATGTATATTATTATTAATATTCTTCGTTAAAATATTTATATAGTTTAATCTTTTCTAAATCTTTTTATTAGAAATACGTTTAGGACTATCGTTACCCTTATAAGAGCTATTATTTCTATTAGAATTATCGTTATAATTAAAAGTAGTAGTATTACAATTATTGCGGGGGGAGACGTGCTTTTAAGGAGAAGTTTTAGGAAGCGCGAAGTTTTCGGGGGGGTTAACGATAGAAAATTAGTATAATTTTAAAAGTAAGAGGGTATTAGTAACCGAAGAAATAATATTACTTATAATATTAAGCTTTGCGGCGGGCTATTGGGCCTAATTAATAGTGGCCTATTAGGATTGGCTAATAGTACGCTATTATTAAATTGAATAGATTTGAATAATATTGCGAATTTGAAGGGCGTTGCGAATTTAAGGGGGTAAAATAGATTAGCTATTTAAGCGTTCGAAGTTATAAGTATTAGGGACTAAGGTTTTGCGTAGGGAGCGGTAGGCCGTCTAGTCCGAAGGGGGGTCTTTACTAGTTATAATAATTAATTAATAGTCGGTAAAAAGGTTAATATAAATTTATTTCGCCTATAATTATAGTATATTTAAGTGAAAAGATTAGGGTGATAGTAAGGGAGATAAATAGGAGTCTATTATTATTAGTACTATTTTATAACGAGTAACCGATAATTTTAAAGGGGAGGAGAGGGAGTAATAGTTATTTTATAATAAGTAAATTGCGGAGTTACCCTTTGCGTTAAAGATTAGAAGATATTCGGATTAGGGTAATATAAATATTTCTATATATTCGTTCGATGCGAGCCGATATAAGTACGATAATGTAAAGTGAGGAAGTGTGTAAAAGGGATAGTTTATAATACTATTTTGTAACGAGCGATCGAGAATTTGGGAGGTAATACGATTGCGGGGTCGACGTCCTATATAATAGAAGATCCTGAAATTAAATTAGTAAGTTCGCGATAAAAGGAGTTAGCGAATTTATTAAATTATTATTAGTTATTGTAATTGTTTAGTTGTAGCTATTATTTGATAGGGTAATTGGGGCTCTATTAATACGATTATATAAAGTATAAAGTAATATATAGTATTGAAAGAGAGAAAAGAAGATGTTAGAGGAAGAGAGGGTATAGCTGAAGGCTGGCCTACGAAGGAATCCCTTTATAGGAATTCCTTATCTTATCGTATAGCCCACTTTATATGGAGCCGTGCGACCTAATAGGCGCGCGCGCAAGGCACGTGCCTGCTAGGGCCTCTGATAGGGGTGGGTATAGCCAGTGCTATGCCCAGTCTAATCTACTCAATTAATCTAATCATATATGTGATGCAATGGTCCCGCATCAGTGATGTAGTGAAAGGGGTGATTAAGTACTATAAGTATTGAAGAAAGGAGACGGCAGCTGAAAGTGCCAAAACCGTTGAAAGATGTAAGTAAGGGATTATTAGGGGTAATAATACTAAAGTACTAAAAGTGCTAAAAAGAGAGGGTAGTTGAAAGTGCCAAAACCGTTAAGAAATCTAGAGTCTTTATTAATGCCTTTATAAATGGCGAGACTGCCAGAGAGCTGGTATGAGCTGGTACGAGCTGCAAAGAGGTAGTAAGGGCTATTAAGTTAGATTGCCAGCTTGATAGCGAAGGCGCTATATAGTATAATAGTCAGCCATAGAAGTAGTGATGCTATACTATTGTTATTATTGTCGTAATAGGTATAGAGAGTTGACAAGTGTTGAGAATCGGGGGGTCGAGTTGCAAAAGGCAAAGCTATAAGGCACTTGGAGATATTGGCGGAGAGGATAGCCAAGTTGCTTTGCTTTGCTATTAGGGGCAGAGGGATGAATCGTAAAGTTTATATAGCTGGAGTAAGCCGATATCTTATAGCGGTAAGGTATAGAGGCGATGCTGGGGATACTCGGGAATTGTTAAGGTATTAGAGGGTATACCTATATGCCGGTAATAAAAGAAAATAGTAACGTCCTCGTTACTTACAATAAGTAAGAGCTTAATTCTATTGCTATTACCTCCTTATCCTCATCTCTTTATATTTCTTATTAGGTGGGAGGGGGGTTTTTGTTCGGGTAATAGTTGTTTAGAATATTATAAAGTAAATCGGTCGGTCGAGAAGGTTATCGCGTGAGTAAGGGGGGCTTAGAGGTCCTATCGTAAAAGAAGTTTAGGGGAGAGTTAAAGCTTTTGGGTGTAAGCGCGGGGTTATAAAGTTGTCGAAGGGCGAACTTATAAAACGTTTGCCGATTTTATAAAAGAAATTTAAATATCTTGAAAGTAGGGCGGCTATTAGAAGTTTCTTCTTATCGTTATTCTAGTAAAGCGTATAGTAATAAAGCTATTAAACGGTAAGCTTAGTACGCTTAGTTATCTTAGTAAAAGAAGTTTAGGGGTATTGTAAAGCTTTTGAGGAAACGGCTATTCAAAGGGGTTTTATCGTAGAAGCTTAATAGTATTTTGAAAGCGGGGCGGCCGCTGGAAGCTTCTAAGCAAAAGGAGAGCTCAAAGATCTTATCGTAAAAGAAGCTTAGGGGAGAGCTAAAGCTTCTAGTGGTCTTAGGAAGCGCGTAGTTATAAAATTATTAAAGAGGGCGAATTTGTGAAGTATATTATTATTTTTATTAATTTCATTTATTGACGATAGGCCTTACTCAACGCTTTGGCGTTATTTTAAAGTTAATTTTAGAGAGAGAAGGGAGCTTGGAGGGGGCGGCCAAATTAAGATAGGCGCGTTTAGGAATATCGTTTAAAAGAGGGTACTGGCAGTTACCCTATTCCTCGTTTAGCTTACTACGATTTAGCCAAACGGTACTGGGATATGCTGGGGAAGTTCGAAGAAGGCGGTCGAGTTGAGGGTTATTATTAGAATAAGTTTACAATAATAGTGTAAATTGTAAGGAGTATTGTTGTCCAGCCTACTACGACTCAACTAGTAATAGGAAGGTTATTATTGTTTATTAGTGACTTTGCCGTCTTACTGTAACGGTCACCCTCGTTCTCGTTTGGGCTACACTTCGACGGCTAAGCTAGGGCAAATTTACTCTGCCCGGTAGACTATACTTAAGAATAATATTGTTATTATTCCCCATCTTCATTATGGCGGTCAGTCTCTTATAACGTCGGCCTACCTACACTTCAATGGATAAAGTAGGTAATTGAAGCTTAAGAATAATGTTAGTAAGGTTTTCGAAATTGCTTGGGCGGAAGCGCGTTGTTTGATGGAGGTTGTCGGATCTCCCATCACCTCGATTACTTCGTTCCTCATTTGGGCTAGGGGCTTAACGCTGCGGCTAGAAGGTATTGGATAATAATTCTAG